>JARFIY010000039.1:600000-998924 GCA_036346155.1 Sinelater perroti
TTGCTATCAACGTCTTAATAGAAAGATGTCGTGTCATTGTAATCAAAATTCTCCTTCCAATATTTTTTTGGTTTTATAATTATTTTGATAGTTTCTCTAGTCTTTTTTAAAGGTAAACACCACACATATGTCTATCGTTAATATTACTAGTAAAGTTAAAGTTATGCACGCTACAATCCAAACAAAAGTACAAAATGGTAGAAATACCTATATTTTAATGATCAAAATGCGGAATAATTTGCGCACCTTTTGTATTTGAAAGTTTTTTCGGATTTACTGAGTATTATCAACATATAACGTAACTATTTTTTGATATCCAATTAAAGAGAACATTAAAGCCAGACTGTGCCAATAAAAGTTTTCTAAATGTTGCCAATATCCAATTCAAGGCTATTAACAAGCGTTAAAAAAGTTTTCTAATGCGTTACATTCAGCTCTAGTTTTGATTATATTAATTTATAAACATTAAGTTTGCCAAATTAATTGTTAGTAAAATATTAATTTTAAGTAGTAACAATGTATCATGTCGAAGAAATAATGATAAAGGCATCCGATACGCTCTATGGTTTCTTCCAAACCCGACGGCTCTCTGTTATTAACCCTTCTGAGGGGTGGCAGGAGTGATTTATAACGTGAGGTTTGCCCTTCAACAACGGCTAGTTTTCGCGTTCCCGTTTTCTGATATTGGAAAAATGTATTCACATACGCGCGTGGAAGTGCAGCGGCAAAAAATCTGATGGTCCGAAATAGGTTTTAATCTAGCTCGAAGTGCCTTCCAATGCTGTATTAATGACGGATCCCAATTAAAAACGCTCAATTATTGCCAGCAAACCCCTCGCTGCCGATCGGGGCTGGTTTTAGAATACGTTTGCATCGATTTTTATGTCCACGTCTATAAGGTGTGCATATGAGTTCGGCGTTTGCTGTTTTACAAAACCTGTAAAACTAATTTCCGGCTATTTATGTTTTAGGGAGTAAATATTTAGGTTTTCAAAATACCAAACTCAATCGAGGTGTATTTTTTAAAACATATTAAAAATGGAAGCAGACAGACTTTTTTGTGAGCTCAGCAAAGACAGAAGAATACAATGAGATACTGTACTTGGTTTACTTTTTGATTAAAAATGAATTTTTGTATTAAATCATACGGCGCGATAAAAAGTGGATTATGAAAATTCTAGATGGAAATCACGTATAAACGCAAACTGGTTTATAATGTCAAGTGTATGGAACTATAATATTTATACCAGAGAGTTACTGCGCGACATCTAAAGGGGCGCTCGAACTTTGACAGTGTATAGTGACCATGTTAGCAAAACTACAGTCATCAAATTTGGAGGTTATAGTAATTAATGTTAGACAAATCATCACGGGAAAGTTACAGTGTTGAGCAGCTCGTGCAAATCATTAAACTTTACTATCAAAATGAGTGCAAACAATTGTCCTGTTAAGTCGACAATTCTTCGTTTGGTAGACAAATTTGAATCAATGGACAACACCCGTACGTCGTCCAAACGTGAGGTCGGCAGAAAACATTCCTGCAGCATTAACGCTATTAAACTATAATAATATATAATAAGCAGCAGACGATTGATGCCTTAAAAGTCAACATAACCAATGGCATCAATATATCGAAAATTGGACTTCTCAAATACGCGCCCAGCGAAGCCGCGGCGGCCATTTGAACGATATCATATTCCATACTTAATTTAATCGAATACTCTTTCAAACAAAAAATATATATCTCTTACACAACTTATTTTGTTTAAATTTAAAGTTTGAGTGCTTTTAATGAAAACCCCTTTATTAGGCCTCCAGTTGCCTCAAACATTACTTTCTATATACGAGACCTTATCGCTGAAAATGGAGGACGAAAAAACAATGGTAGAAAACCAGATAACGATGACAAAACTTTCTTCAACAAGTTTGCAATGAAACTTTCAAACAAGACATCATAAAGCTTTCGCCTGCCGATAACTCTATATGGCAGGCAACAAAAAAATTTAAGCCCCCCACCCGTAATGATCTCTCCTACCAGAAAACTCGATGGTACTTGGGCTAGATCAAATATGGATACAATAAATACATTTACCCAATACTTAGCTGACGTATTTAATAAAAAAAATTGAATCTTTCCTTGACCCTTCGCACCAACAAAAGTATCTTACCAAATGAAACTAATGAATCCACGAAAACTCCCGGATATGATCTAATACTTATCGAAGTATTGTAGAACCTTCCCAGGAAAGCCTTTGTATTCTTTACTACAATATTTAATATCATTCTAGGGCTCTGTTACTTTTTTATGGAACTGTTTTATGGAAACTTGCTCAGATTGTAATGATTGTCAAAGTTGAAAACCTTCCTTCTAGCTACAATTCAACAGATCTTGCTTTCAAATATATTCAAAAGACTCCCACTTAAATGCATTCAAGATTCCGTAGACCTAGACCAACTTGTCCCATCACATTAATTCGAATTTCGCAAGTATCATTCAACTATATACCAAAACTACCGAATCATCACTTTTATAAAGGAGAGCCTAGAAAACAAGTATCTGCTCAGCAGTCCTCTTAAAAACAAAACAGGCATTTGATAAAGTATGGTACAGAAGACTGATGCACAAACTTAAACTTTATTTCCCCAGCCAATTATACTTAGTGACCTTACAGACAGAACCTACAAAGTTAAAATAAACACGTTATCTTGAAACCAATATGGTCCTATGGGATTTAACTTGGGGGCTGTTCTAAGGCGTCGAAGACTAAAATCCTTCAGAGATTCCAATTAAAGACCCTTCTAATTCTGACCTACGCCCCCTGGTACGTAACCAACGACATTCTGCACTACGAATCGAGGAGTTCCGATTAAACCAATGAAATCAGGAAATTTTTGACCAAATACAATAATCTCCCAGGTCACCCCAACCATATCATCGAACAACTCATTAACCAATTAGCTGTTACAAAACAGCTACAACGACAATGGCCACAAGACCTAGTATTACAACCCAACCAGAACTAAGGAAGATTGGCATTTTAATGCATAATATTTACTTAATACCCAATTTTTATTAAGAGTAGATAGTAAATTTGCAACTTAAATGAAAAAATCTATCAGGCCAGAGAATTGGATAAGTCGCGGCAATCCGTTACAAATAATACACCAATGTAGGCACTATACTGGAACAAAATAATTATATATTAATCAAGAAAGTTATAAAGTCAACTTTCTGTATACAATGCATAATTACGAGGTAAAGGCCAAAAGTGTTTGGCCCAACTATATTCCAGAGGTGATAGGAATAAAATAGCGTTATTTTTTAGTATAGACTCCATGATTCATACCAATATTAGCATTTGAATACCATTGCAAAAATACTCTACCTGCAAAATGCTCCAAAACAGCCTTCTGCAACTTTTATCATTGTTAAATTTTCTATCTTGAGTTTTAAAAATAGATGGTAGTTAGTGAGAAGTTAGATCTGGGCTGTAGGGTGAGTGGTAAAGCTCCTCAAAGTCACAGTCCTTCGAATTCACTTGGAAAATTGCTTCCATATGGACAGAGGCGTTATCTTGCAGAAAACGGATAGCTCTACTTGTCAATTTAGACACTAAACTTCCTTTACCACTGCGTTCTTTTCTTTAAAATTGATTAGCAAAATAGCTTTTAAATCCCAAAAGATCGTTGCAATAATCTTTTGCCTTTGCCTTCTCGAGCCGTTTTTTCGCCAATTCGGCACCATTCCATCGATTCTCTTTTTACTACGGGATCATGATATAAAAGAATCATGGTTTCATCCCCTGTAATAATACATCAAAGAACTTCTTTGTTGTTTTTGAACTACTGACAAAAGTTGGGGTACCCTTCTAATACTAACCTCTTCTATATGAAAGTGTTCATGGAGAACGTATTGCATAATTGTATCGGAAAGCCCTAATCTTCCTGATAATTCCTATTTTGCAGCAACGAAAGCACTTCAACTTAGTCTAAACTATTTGCCTTGTTCATTTCTTCACAGGAGAATATAAAGGCAAAGATTCACCGTACGCATGGACCAATCGTTGTTTAGTACCATCACTGGCAGTACTAACTCAACTTTTTGCGCTTACATCGTACGTATAGCAATAATACAAAACGTTATATGTAAAAGCAGCGAAACTGCCAAATTTCCACCAGGATGAGACTCATGAGCAGTTTAATTGAATAAATTAAATCCTTTGCCACTATCAGTGTATATCATTAACGAGCTGAAAAACGACAAAACGACAATAATGGCAGCAGCTTAAAAGCGTGATATTAAGTAAGCTTCTACAAACAAATCGAAATAAATAAAGCTTTGTTTCCATTGTCGGTAGCAATTCTTATTCTTCCGTTTTGGTGTTTAATTACAAAGAGCTTTATTATAGCTTGAAATGTTAAATTTGCTTTTCCAGTATTGATATTGTGACAGCAAAAAAGTGGCGTGCGTAAAATAACAACACAGATATTAGAATACATGCCATCGACATGCTTTCAAAAAATAAACTTGGATGTTTCGTTAATTGTTAAACTTTAAAACTGTTAACTATATAACAAAGCATAATTCCGATGTTTGTTATGTTCATTTCTATTTTTTATTATTGCGTAGGTCTATTAGTGTTCTTTCATGTTATATTTTTCATTTGGTGAATTAAATGAATTTCATCATATATAGGGTGATCTAAATTGAACATTTGTACATTTGGTACCTAAATACATGGCAAAGTCATCATGCCGCCATATACAGTGCAACAACGTATCAAAATCATTGAAATTTATCATAAAAACAGACTATTGAGTGATAAAGCTAATTTTGCTTTAAATAACTTTTAAATAGTCGAAACTGTCGCATCTGGGACAATGAAAATCCACGTACTGTTCACGAAAAATCAATGCAATCATAAAAATACACTCTTTGATGTGCATTGTGAGTTGGAGGAATCATTGGTCGATACTTTTTTAAGGATACTGTCAATGGTGTATGCTATCACGAATGAAAACAATGAATTGAACTTGAATGGCATGCGGTTTCAACAAGATGAGACGACATGTCACATATCAAGTGAAACATTCACTTTACTTTAAACCTAATTGGCTGGTTGTGCTATCTCGCAAAGGGGTGACATCAAATGACTATGGTCTTGCAAATCTAACCCCATTAAACTTTCTCCTCTGGAGTTATTTGAAGGAAAATGTTTGTCAACAAACCTGATACAATTCCACGGCTAAAAGAACATTGTACGTGTAATTGCTGAAGCAGAGCTAGATTTATGGAAGACCATTTTGGGAAACTTGGCTAAAAGTATATTTTGTGTTTTATTCAGGAAAAACTTCCTAAAGTTAAATTTGAACCACCCTTTATTTTAAAACAGCGGTATCTGTGCGTTTATACGTTTGTCTGTCAAGCCTGGATTCGCCAAAAAACACCATTTCGTTCTTATACTCATGGAATCCCCGACAATACTATTTTAGACTTCGACGGCTGCCTTAAAACAAAATAAGCAATTTTTCTCGGCTTTTGGATGTCGAGGAGATAAAATATGGCATATTATACTTTGGCTAAAGCACACTTATAAGATATTCTCTTCAAGCCCGTACCTTTTCAAAAAAACACTAATGGAACTGATAGAATCATTTCCGATTTCGGGCGTTACCTTGGGACAGCCTTACAGATAGAAAAATTAATTTTTTTTGACTTTTTAAAATTGAAAAAGGGCGAATTAAATCTTTAAAACTAAAGCAACGACTGATTACCATTTTTAACATTTTTATAGTAAAAAAACTTACCATCCTCAAAATTTATTGGACGTCAGCTTAACGGGAGGAATAGATAACTCTATAGACTAAGGTACATAGGGCACCGTTGGGAACGAGATATGGACACTTTTGTTGCCCTAAAGACGTCGTAATAAACCTTTTATCCGTTAAATTATAACAGTTCTGCTAAATATAACAAAAAAAACAACAAATTCATCCACGAATCAGTACATTAAGACGTAAAAATGTGTTGTCGAATTTCATTTCCAATAGACAACATCCAAGTGTCTCTAATATTCATCGGCAGACTCAATTTATGGGCCCCTAAAATAATCATCAACTTGCAGGGCTGTTTGCGGAGCGCGGCTGCAGCCGTAGTTGAACTCGTTGAATTTTTAAAAGTAAAGATCGCCGAGCTTCGATATAAATTACAAGGAATGTCTCGAAGCCGAGGTTTAAATTTTAAATTAGATTTAGGACGTCAGGTTTAGAGATTGAAGTTGGGATTTGGAATAACTACTTTAGTTTTCCCGCAGTCTCCTGATGCACTTACTAATCCGTGTGGGTGGAAGTTATAACGACTTTCGCCGTCCAACCGCGGTTTCCACTTTCGGCGCCCGTTTTTAATTTGAGCCGCTGAAGCGGAAGGTTGAGGTCGCAGGCTAGTTTCTCGTGCAAGCATTGTCGTGGTTAAATATAATTCAGAGCCTCCGAACTCTTTAGCTACGAAAGCTTTTACCTCGGTGCTAAATACACGACAATAACTTTTATGTAACGCGGCCTGGGATGGAAAAGGAAGCTGTAATCGGTCGGGAATATGGTTGTACATCCCTTTTTCATCTGCATCCGCCCTTTAAGAAATAGGTCAAACTGCTTTTAACTTGCATGCCATATTGACATGAAATCCACTTCCATGCGAACTTTTTCTAAGAATCCGCGAATATATGAGATAACCAATAATGCAGAGTAACATAAACAGTTACAAGGCCAAATAGATATATATATATAGGTTTATTTGCTTGCGACAAACAAGTCGTTTTCGCGACAGTCGGAAAAGGATGAATAATTTAGGAACCTTAAGTTGACCAATCCTGGAAACATTTACCTTACATATCTCTAAATTACTGAGACATTTATAGCATTTAATGCAAAAAAACGCACGTTAAAATAATGCTCAGCTTCCCTTAACCATCTCAATAATATTTTAAGATTGATAAACAAAACTATAATCTTCATATTAAAAATGAAACCCGGAAATCAAAATCAAATTTCTCTAGTAACAAGCAAAAGGTTGTTAGTAAGCCTGAAACTATCTGTAATCTTAGATAGATATACATACCAAAAAAGGAAACTTACGAATGACGTAAAAATCACTTCCTCACAAAAAGTCGATATAAAAAAATTCTGTTAATTGACAAAAAAATATTGATTGCCGATTCTTAAAGCTATCTTTGCAATAAAGGATTAAAAGTATTGACCAAAATGTATCAATAGACAATAGTGGAAATACTAATCTCAGCAAAGAAAACGTTAAAATAAATCTAACAAAACTATATAAAGAGTATGAGCAAATAGTAAAAGTGAGACTGTACCAAGAGATAGTGGTTGAGGATCACCTTTTAAGAAACATTTAGTAAGAATTAATATTGACTCAGAAATTGCTTCATTTTCTTTCCTGATTAGCCACATGAGAAGTCATGATTTTCACATTTTAACATAGAAGTTATTCTCTGCATTTCAAAGCTAAGAAGTATGGCTTAGGGTTGCCTGTTTTAAATAGAACCTTGGTCAGAAAAGTTCTAGAGGGATTTATCTGTGATATTCAAACACAAGGAATTAGTGTTATTCAGCCACCTGGTATGTGTTCTGAATAGACATGGACTTGGAAGTGTTTCCATGTAAACTCACTAGGTGGCAAGGTTGTGCTTAGCAACTAACCGTTTGGTTTGTTGACGCATTTCGTTGATAGCTACGCGAGTAACGTGATGGATGCGGATTCCGAGGAGATCTTTTTCGTACTGTCCACCGCAGCTCTTAAGAGTCCGACCGTTGTTGTATTAAACCACATTCTCAAGTTCTTCAGCCACGATATTCTTCTTCTTCCAGGGCCTCTCTTTTCTTCCACTTTTCCCTAAAGGATCAGTTGAAGCAGCTATCCATTTCTCATAATGTGCCCTAGGTATTTCAGTTTACGCGTTTTTGTCTTTAATAGGAGTTCTTTTTCTTCACCCCTTCTTTCGAGAACAGTTTGATTAGTGATATGGTCTGTCTACGGGATTTTTAAAATACGTCGGTATAGCCACATTTCAAATGCTTCAAGTTTCTTACAAGAAGCCTTTGTCAAGGTCCAAGACTCTACTCCATATAGCAATACCGAAAAGATGTAGCATCTTAATGGCCTGATTTTGGTTGGGAAGGATAAATCGTGACATCTGAATACTTTTTACATCTTCAGAAATGCGGCTCTGGATTTTTCTATCTTGCTTTTTATTTCTAATGAGTGGTCCCAGTTTTCATTAATTGTTGTTTCCAAATATATGTACTTTTGCACTCTTTCTATTGGTTGGTTATTCACTATAAGTTGGCCAGGATGATTATTACTTTTGGAGATTACCATATATTTTGTTTTCTTTAAATTAAGTAAAAGTCCGTTTGTCTGACTGAATTCTACTATTGTGTTTATTAGTTCTTGTAGAATCTGCAAACACGACTGTGTCGTCCGCATATCTTACGTTATTTAGGTACTCGTCATTGATCTTGTTTCCAATGTCGCTTCTAATGCCTCTTGAAAAGTTCTTTTCGGGTATACATTAAAAAGCATCAGTAATAACACACATCCTTGTCGAACACCTCGTTTGATCTCAATATCTTCGGAGCTTTCTTCTTGAATGCGTTTGATTCCAGTATAAGTTGCTTGTAATTCTTAAACCTCTATCTTCCAAACTGATTTATTTTAGTATCTTGATAAGTTCATTATGCCGTACATTATCAAAAGCTTTTTGATAGTCGATAAAGCAGGCATGAATATCGCAATCAACGTCCCTACATCTTTGAAAAAGTGCTTGGATACTAAATAGGGCTTTCCTTGTCCCCATTCCTGAAGCCGAACTGTGTGCGACTGATTTGTTCTTCACACATTGATGATTCTCTGATCTATTATTTTCAAGAAGAGTTGTAGGAGATGGCACATTAAACTGATAGTTCGAAAATTACTACAGTGCTTGGCGTTTAATTTTTTTAGGTAGTACGATTTTAGCCATACTTTTAGTATTTCGTCGTTAGAATATATTTTGTTAAATATTTCTGTTAACCACTGAATGCCTTCTGCGTCAAATAACTTGAGGAAGTCAGTATGGACATTGTCTGGATTTGGAGATTTGCTGTCTTTAAGTTGTGTTATTGCCTTTGTGACTTCATCTATATTCTTGAACTCTGGAGGTTGTTCTGATTTATCGTAGTCAAAAAGTTCGGAAATATACATTTTCCATGTGTCCATTTTTTTCAGTAATAAATTTTCCATCTTTATTATGTAATTTCCCGATTGTATTATATTTGTACATTCCAGTAATTTCTCTGATTTTATTATGCATATTAAATAGGTCGTGTTTTTGTTCTACAGTTTCTATTTCTTCACATTGTATTTTAAGCCAATCTTCCTTTGCTGCTCTTATTTGTCTTTGAATGCTTCTGTATCTTATTTCATTGTTTCTCATTTTTCTTCTTTCTTCCATAAGTTCTAATATCTTGTCTGTCTTTCTTATATTTATCCACCAAGTATTTATTCCCAATATTGTTAAAATCTTCGGATAACTTTTCCAAATTTTTTTCTGTATTGTTTGTCTCCCGTATGTCTTTGCGCTTCTCATTTATTAATTTTGATACAGCTTCACTTATTCCTTGTTCTTTCAACCTCCCCACGTTCCATCGTTTTCTACTTATTTTTTTCTTAACTTTCTTGAGTTTGGTTTTAAATCCTACAACTAGAGGACAGTGATCCAAAGATATGTCGGCGACAAGGTAAGTCTTTACTGACACGCAACTATTGCGAAATAGTTTGTTTACTAATATATAGTCGATTTGGTTTCTAACTATATTATCAGGTCGGTCTGTGGTGAGACCCATGTATATAGCCGCCGTGATAGAAGTTTGAAAAAGGTGTTAAGAATTACGTACTCTTCTTCTTCTTCTTCAAGTAACTGTAACCTTTCTCCTCGTTCATTTCTTGTGCCTAAACCATAGTTACCGATAAGTTCACCTTTTGTTCTTTTCCGACATTAGCATTTAAGTCGCCCAATGAGTATTATCATGACATGTTTATTAAATTGTTTGAGTATATCTGACAGTATCCTATAGAATTAGGGGCATGTATTTGAACAATATTACTTTCACTGGGTTGCTGTCCAAGTGAATAACTAGCATTCTTTCTGAGATTGGTGCAAAATTTGTAACATACTGTTGTATTTCCTTAGATAATATTATACCAACTCCGTGTATAAGTTGGTCGTTCTTGTCTCCAGAATAGTAAACTTTATGTTCTTTGATTGTACATAGACCCGTACCGGGCTACCGCATCTCACTGATGCTCATTATATCAATTCCGAATCTAGTCATTTCTCGGATGACATTATTTACTTTCGCTGCTTGGAACATTGTTCTAACATTCCATGTACAGATTTTAGTGGTCTTCCGGTTTATTTTTAAGATGGCTTCCTTATTTATTGTACAGGGATTTCGCTGGTTGACGACCTGGGAAGTCCTGCGCTCTTCCCCTGCCGGATCTTGGTTTCCTAGTCCATGATCAGTACATATTCTCACTCTGCCATTCCTTGTCATTTTTATTTCTCTTGGGAGTATAATCAGGTAGTTTCTCGTTGCTTTCCTCATTGCAGTGCTACAGCCGAGTTAATCATAACGTTATGGTCACCTGTAAGTATATGATGGCAAGCTTGTTGAGAAGTATCCTTCTGTAGCCTCGACTCATTAATGACATAGCTGCTCCGAGCAGATCATTAACATTAAGTTCAGCGTTAAACCAGGAAAATATGAAATATAATACAGGAAACACATGGTGTCGAAGGATATAATAGACATCTTTTTATCTTGGTAATTTATCAAAAATCAAAAATATCCACAATAGGAATAACTACAAAAAAGTGTGAAGCCAATGTCACTACCGATTTTATGATGAATTTATAAATTTTCACATTTGCGGCATATTCTTTTCCCAAAGTAAATTTCCCACACTTCTCAATCTTAATGTAAGCCGCCTTGTCCATTTCACTGTTATTATTGCCATCGCTATTAATTTCGACATATAAATGCACCACGCTATTGACCCACTTAAATTTATAAGTTTTATTTTCTCTATCATACTTCCTTTAACAAGAATATTTTTGTTTTTCTTTTCCCAATACTAGATATTTGGATTTTTCCATATTGATTTCCAGTCCTACTGCATGTAATTGTCTTGACACGCCCTTCGCAATGGTTTTTAGGTCCTCTCTTATCCTTAACATTAAAACTAGATCATCCGGATAGTAGGTATAGTTTTGGAAACTCATAATCAGTTAGGGTGATGGACAAGAAAACTTTATCTAATTTATTATTGTCATAAATAAACTTACAGAAATAAGGACGCAACCTTTAGATGATCAATTGTGGATTCATTATAAAAACGGTGGTACAAAAACATTTTAAATTCTAGGAAATTTGCTTTGCACCTTTTTTTAGTGTAGTATTTTAGAAGAAAACGCCCGTCTTTATTCGTTAATTAATATAACATAATATGTTTATCCCTTTCTGTTCAGAAATATTTGATTTGGAGATCGCTTTCTCGAGATTTTTGACAAATTTTATTTTGTTAAGTATGCCAATTATTTTTTACCTCATCTTTAACTTTTTCTTCGCAATTTTTATTCACCGCTTGTTATTTGTACATTCAGAACTATCCATTAGAAATGTTGATTATAGTGTTCGCAATATTTTGAAGTACACAATCAATTTTAGCTTTTCGATTCTTTTTAGCAATTTTATTCTACTTTAAATTACTTTTTCATTTCCTTTTCCATCATTTTATATATTTCATGATATTGCATTATGTTGATTTCTTTCCTTAAATACGGATGTATTAAATTCTTCCCATGATTCTTGTGTCAGTTCTTTCCTATGCATTAGTGCATCCTATGAGCGATTTTGGTTGCCTACATTTGTTGTTTTTAGTTATAATGCATAACAAGTTCTCCTATTTCCTTCACTGTTCAGTTATTCCTACTTTGTGCCTCCAACTGTGGCCTGTTTCTTCCTAGCAGTTTTCCAAATTTCATCCTTTCCTCTATATCAATCGTACGAATTAACATTTCGATATTTAAATTTTGGTGTGTAATTGCGATATTTTGAAAATAATTAATCTAGCCGAAGACATACCCCATCCCTCCATAAACTGTAGTGGCAATACCTCCTCCATTCATCACAGGGCCCGAAAAAATGTTTCCAATATTCACCGGCTCAATACTGCAGCAAACGTGATGATAAATTGCCGCGGGCTTCCGATAGCTGAGCGACCAAATTTACAAGTCGCGTAACATGTTGGCACCTGAAAAATCCCCAAATTGCCACAGGGCACCTGCAGAACGCGGCCACCTCGCTTCGGCAGCGGCGATTTTTTACCTCCGATGCGTACTCCAAAATCTGTTACAAATTAGAATCGACCCCGACGCCTATCTAAATATAAATTTCGCCCCGGAGATGGGTTTCATGTAGCATAAGCGCCTCCCACACACGCGAGGGGCCATTTAATCTTTCAGAAGAGCACATCGGAGCTGTAAGACGCGAGACCGAAAATTACCTTCAGGGCACCCGTTGTTTTGCGGCACGCCCAGTCAAATTTAATAATTCCTTGCAGTCGCTGCTGTCTGCCTAGTCCCGAATTCCAATTAGAAAGATGAGGACCTCCTTGCATGATATAGTAACCATTAACTAACGCCATCTGTCCATTTGTCTTATTGCTTGTAGGTTCAAAATTTGAAAGTTTTATATGCCAAGCTTTGTTATTAGTGGTGTCAGATGATAGACTTAATGGTTCTTAAGTTTCTGAATCCATTTATTGATTATACTGTGCAACAACACAAGAATTCCTTTTTGTGTCTTGAAACACACACTACAATTGTAGTCCAAGAATTTGAGATCAGATGACCAATTAGGAAAAATAAAATATGACAGCTTACGAGCTCATCTTCAATCTTGTCGAAAGTTTCAGTACTAATAACAACAGTTGATACTCTCGAGATCTTTGATCATAGTTTTCAGCACTGTATGCAACACATTATAATTGTTTTTTAAATTTTTTCCTTGTAGAATTCAATTGCAAAGCCATAGATCCTTTACTCCTTGTAATAATAGTTTATTTCAACTCCGCTAATTTTTTGTTAACTTTTCGTAACTTCGTGTTATTGCAGATTGATGAGATCATTAGAAAAAAAAGGATTTTTGTGTGACATTAATATTCCTAAAAGGGCCTGTGTTCTAATCCATTAATTTGGAAATAGTAATCAACATTTATGGTTTTCTTATCTTTGATTGTCCTTGAATACTCTTTTACCTCATCGCCATCAAATGCAAACTAAATTTTAAAAAACAAATAAAGGTGTGTTTCCGTTTTATTTATTTCATTAGATAGATTTAAAATGATTACAACTCACTCTTCTACAATGCTAACTGTGGGTGTTTTGAAAATGCTAGGTTTACTGTTTTAGTACTTGGACCAGCCCTAGTTTTTGCAATTTACAACTCTAGTTAATAAATTGTGAAAGCAAATAGTACTGAGAATCATATTATTCAATGTAGTCCCCATCAGCGACGACGACCTTTACTAGCCGGAACCTGCTGCTGACCAACACAACTCACTCATTGTTCATATGTCATTACCTTCATGATGGAAGCTCTTAAGCTGTCCTTGCTGTTACGGTGCCTCTCATTAACTTTTGCCTCAACGACATCTCACACGTAGTAGTCAACGGGACTGTCGGGGCTGGAGAGCGGCTACAAGTCGAAGAACTAACGGTAATACAAATTGTTATATAGCTATGTTTGAGTCTTCCTAACAGCCACCTCTTCTATCCTGGGCTTGATAACTGTACGTTGATATAGCTATCGGCAGTCATCTTCAGGCCTCCTCCAAAGAAGTAAGACCTCATATCATTATTTTCGTTGCTCACAAGCCCCAGCACCAGAGGCGGGAAACTTTCATGGCGGTAGGTACTTCAGAGCCATTTTAGCAGATCGAACGGTCCTGGGCGTTCCTTTCGTTAGAGAAAAATCTCAGGAAACCAGCGTTGTCGTGCTCGATGTCGTTCAATAGTGCTTGGGTCTTTAGCTTCCTGTTCATCTTATTCTTCTCAGTTAACATTCAGTGGTTCCTTGAGATGGAAGACTTGTAGTGCAGGTCCCATTGTAGCGCCACGCCCATGTCTTTTGCCAGGTCACTCATGCTCCGCCCAGAATCCTGATCGATCTTCTCTCAATTCGCCGACGAATTCATCTTGCTTGCTGTGAGTATGTCTTCATCTATTCAAACCACGCAATAACTCAAATCCTTTCGCGCCAGAAAATCGTCGACAGAATTTTCCGGCGTGAGCATAGCAGTTCGTCTCATTTTATCGACAATCGTAGGTTGTTCATTATGTGGAACTAACTTTTTGTGTTACGTAATAGTATTGCTCGCGCGATTATGACTTTTCGGGTTTTAAAAAAATTCTGGATTCACCTCGACGATCTTGTATATGACTTTGCAGTTTTCTTGTTTATTTATCGAAGTTGTCGTCCTTGACCATGAAATGTGCAGCCAGATTAGATAGATAAAACTATTTTTTTATAAAATTCGAGAGTTTTGTTTGGTGATTGCTACAAAGTGGAGCATAAGCATGCAATTATTCTGATAGATTTTGCTGCACGACACTGCGAAACGGCGCCTTTGAGTTGATCTGCACTAGCGTTAGCGTTGATAAAAAGAGTTAAACAAACAGCGGCACCGAAATACCTCCTTGATTTTTCTTGTGCAAATAAGAATGAGGAGCGCCGCCTTCCCAAACAATTTTCATAATTAAAGCGCGAAGCGAGCGATAAGCAGGCGCCGACATACCAGCGTGCTCCAGGACGTGGTGCTCTATTTGTAGCATCCTCGCGCCACTTTAATAATCCTCCGTCGCAAGGTGTTTACTTCCAGGTAAGCGGGCACGCCAATCAAGAAGCGCAATTCCGTCTTCGGCCCAGTTATGAATATTTGACGTGGGGAAATTCGCGTAAAATTCAGAAAACGCTGGAAACAGCGAAATCCCTGTAATGCGTGATTGAATTGTCACTTACGGAATGTGACAGATGGTTCCTTGGATGCGGGGTTGGCTTAGATCGATACAATTAAAGCGGCGACCCAAAAGCTTGTGCACAACCACTCGGGCTTGCATGAGCGCCGCACGAGAGAAATGTATTTTTATCTTTAAAAGTGCACGCAGCTTGGGGAAAATTATTTGCACGGCGATGTAAATAAATCGGAAAACAATTTTGGAAAGGATAAAGTGTGTAACTTTTTATCATCAAAAAACAAAGGTAAAAAGCTTCCGTTACTCTATCAGGACATAAAAATTCCAATTTTTCTGTTTGCTCAGAGAAGTATTTCAGTGCAAATAGACAAACTGAAAGAACAACGACCAAGACAGCAAAAGCTATAAAACTTTACGTAAATCGTAACCACACAAGAGACAAAACAATAAACATCAAAAATTCTGTATCGGTGGTATTATTGATAAAGATGTGGAGAAGCATTGTATGGAGGTGGTGTTCAAACAGCACAGAGCGATCGATGCCGATTAAGATGTTGGGACAAGGAAAAACAAAACAACCGAAATAAGCAACAAGGAAATTCCAGTCGTGCTTAGCGTTAGTTGGAATTAACTTATTTGTTTTTTGTATAAAAACAGTACATTTGTATTGCTTGTACTTAAATTAAATAATTCAAAACAATTATTCAATTACGGTTATATGCAAAATGCATTAATCATGAAATGAAAAATACATTCATCGTTAAAAATATTTGTTTTCCACCTACCTGAATAGTTTTGTTTAGATTGGTTAACAGACGTTTGCATTAAAGAAAATATTCATAATTACGTACAAGAAACTATATTTTTGTGTTATTTCAATAAACGAGATTACTAGACTACACTATCTTCATAGTGACCGAACGGCAATTTCATTCCTAGAACATAATACTCCAGACGGCGTTGCAACTGTGTTTGCTTCTTAAGTTCTTAAGCGGTCTTCCTTTTGTGATCGTTGCCCGGCTGCAGCTGCAGCTTTCGGCGCGGATTCGTTAGAGAAGCTTTCGCGTTTCAAACTTCAACCCATTATATCGCTGCCGCCGTTATTACCAATAAACATTCTCGACAATTCGGCATTAACCTGCCACTTAAGTGTTCGCGATGACCGCGACAAAGCGGCCCTTAAGTCTCTTATGCCGCCTCCTATTGCAAGAAGTCCAAATTAAAAAGCTTTTAACGTCGGTATTCCTTTTAACGTAAGTAAACACTCGGCTAATTTGACCGTCACGTATTTGTTTCAAAAAAGTGCGCTTGGCGACAGAAAATGCAGGCTCATATAAGGTTCTTTTGAAATAGAAGACTCGATAATGTAAAATTGCATTTCTGAAAACTGACAATCCATGCAAAACTTAGTAGTGTTCTGTATACCGATACCATTCGTGACTGCATTTTTGTGTACACTTTCTTCAAACAATTGAAAATAACACCACCAAAATTAAGAGAAAAATATTAATTAATTAGCAACAAATTTAATAATAATATGTGTGTAATACTTAACCATTAATGCGAATACAGAGAAAATTGTGTCATAGTATACTTATCATGGTATATAACAGAAGAACCGCCTCTATTTAAAATTAAAAAAAAACTACAAATCGGTACAATTATAGGTACCTAAAAGCGCAATTGTAGCAATGAAAATGGTTTTAGGCCTGCGATGAGGAAGGCAACGGAAAACCACCTTGTTACTTTTCCCAGTCGAATTATCATGGTTGAGAATTATACAACCATGATGATTGCCAATCTTCGGTAGGAGTGAAACAAGAAGAAGAAAAAAAGGATTTTAAGCACAACCCAATGAACAAAAATAAAGGCTTATTAAAAAAGTTGTAGAGATGGTCGAAAACAAGCAAAAAATTGTAAAATGTTGTGTACAGGTTATAATCAACAAGGATCGGCGATTGATATTTCGAGAGCTAAAAGGTGTGCCATAACGCGATACAGATTTGTCATCCTACGACTTCTGGTTACTCACAAAACTTGAATCACGTTTGAAAAGGAAGAGATTCTCAACTGCCCAAGAAATTTAATCCAATATGACGAGATAGTTATTGATGATTTGAACACAAAACTTTTCAAAATGTTTTGAATAGTGGCAACATTTGCTCCGAAAATAGCCCACCGATGTTGATATGACAAAAACAGTTTACACAGTCGCGATTAACCTAGTGGTTGATGAGAGTAGAAGGTAATGCGCATGTGTCAATGACAGTTAGACGACGGTGATTTAGCATGTTATGTGTGGTTTGCATTAGCAATGATTGGTCGAGTAGAGTAAAGAGTTTTTATCAAATTTTGTTGAACGTTTACAAAAGCCATTTGAATGATTCAGAAAGCTTTCGAAAATAATGTAATGAGCGCAGCGTAAACAAAGGCATGATCTATTAGAGTCAGAAACACCCAGAAATCTGTTGAACATATTCCAAGTTTCGGCAGACCGGAAACGAGCAAAACATCGAAAAATATTAAACATGCATTAGTCAATGACAATCCAGGAACTAGAAAATAAGTTGGGGATTCCAAGAACTACAGTATGTGAAATTTATTTTAGTACTAAACAAAATTTATTCCACGGCTAGTGTTCCCAGAACAGAAAGAATATCGCGCTGCAATTGCTAGTAAGTTGTTTCAGATTGCTACCAATTAACCAGTCATAAGCATAGATGCAACGTCAATCTCCGACAACGATCGAGAAACAAAGGTCTTCTAATTCGCTAAATCTGAAAAAATGTGTGGCTACGTATAATATTTTTGTGCTTTGTACCACTTTTATTGACTACATCAGTTATTTGGTATTGTAATTACATCTTTTTGTATTATATGGGTCGATATTTTTGAAACAGGTCACGTATTTCATCTCGAGTGTCACTGCAGACTGTTTTTCCTGCAAAATATAAGAAAAAAGGATGTAACGGTATGTTGATACCAACCAGCTCTTTTAGTTTGCATAAAATCCAATTTCAGACACGTGGAGCATTATTTAAAAAAATGGCTAACTTATTAACGTATCAAAAATAATGTCAATTTCTTCATTGAGTGTCCTTTAAAAGACAGGATATCTGAGTGAAATTCACTTTGCTTGTTTCTACGAAATGGAGCTTTCGAGGAAGTCAACAGTTGATTTATTATACCACAAAAAATAGAAATTTAGAAATAATAATAAACTAGCAATAGTCTTTGAATACATGTTAGGACCTTCACGGTAAGAATTATTGAAAATTATTTGAAAGAGCAATTTTCTATAAAATACTGATACACTATAGCGAAAAGTAGCAAAAGGTTGCTGATTAAATACAAATTAAATAACTGATTTTTAATATTCTTCATTATCGAGGACAGAAATTACTGGAATGAAATAAAACTTTCGACTTTGAATTGGAATTTCTTCTACGTACATAGACAATTCAAAAATAGAAGCAAACATAGTGGTAGAAGTAGAACAACCAAATGTGAGGTCTATATCTTAACTCTCTAATTCACTCCAGTCGGATAATCAAACATAGCTAAAGGTGTTTGCATTTCTGTGAATAGAGGGAGGCAACTGAGTGTGCGGTGCGCTGCTGTCAACAGCTTAGATCCAAGTGTTCAATAAAATTCAAAAATATAGTGATTTATACAATACTAAAATAGAGTGACGTGATAGCGAGGTTTAAGAGAGTACAAGGAAGCCACAAACACGAACAAAACAAGGTAGGACTAGGAATTAAGGGAAAGAACGAGAATCATTGCTACTTAACGAAGATAAGAGGGTCGATCGCGGTCAAACTTTTCTACAGCGCCAGCGACAATAAGTACACAGCCGGCCGTCAGATAAGAACGCAGCTGGTCGTCAAGACTACTTTCAAAATAAATAAAAGACAGATCCATACCCAACATTTTACGTTTTACATACGCTAAAATAACATCGGGTACAAACAAAAAGAAGGGCGCAAACTAACCCCAAGAATGTGCATATAAGAAAAGCGCGAACAATAATAGTGCGTACAAATAAATGACTGACAATAAAGATGCGCGTGCAAGAGTATTTAGTACAGGATCAATAAAAGACTTTATTTATAAAAGAAAGCGAGAGGTGGGACAACAAGAGGAGGAAGATAACCAAGAGGAAACAGACGAGTTGAACAAATTAGAACAAATATCCAAGGAACAAACGAAGATATAAAAACAATTAAAAATCATACCAAGAGTTATGGAGAAGAAATTCGGGTCCTACAAGAAGAGCTCATAAGAAGAGAAGTAGACTGTGAAAGAAAAAAGAAAGAAATGCGAGGCGAAATAAAAACACTAAAAAGGAAACTTGAAAATATGGAAAAAAATACTAAAAGAAATAACATAATAATAAAAGGGGCTGACTTCAAGGAAAAAAACATGAAGTTGGAACAAGAAGTTAAGGATTTCCTTCAGAGCCAGATGGGAATATCAATGACAGTAAAAGACGCATTCAAGATAGGAAAACCTGAGGCAAATGCTACAGTAGTGAAGTGCGAAAACTTTCAACAAAAACTAGAAGTCTTACAGCAAAAACAATAACTACCTAGGGGAATCTATATAGATAACGACTTAACTTCAGAAGAACAAAAGATACAGACGGCGATAAGGAAAGTAGCAAGAGAGGAAAGAAGCAAAGGAAAACAAACACCAGTAGGATACCGGAAAATACAAATAGAGGGCATAAACTACAAGTGGTCAGACGAAGAAGGAGGCAGCCTGAAAAAGGATGAAAGCTCAACCCCAAAAAACTGATCAGCACTACGGGAGAGACGGAAAAGGAAACGAACACAGCAAAGATAATGGCTAATGAGATGGTAAATAGAGAATATAAACGCTCACAAACGAAAACGACTAAGAATAACACAGGCGGCAACGAGAAAGCGGAACATCCAGACAAAAAAGAAACAACCAACATAATAACAACACGAAATACTAAGCTAGATACAAGTAAAGAAGACAAAACAAGAAGAACAAAGTCAGAAAGTATATAGAGGAATAATAGACACAAGGAACAACACCTTTATCGGATGCTGGAATGTAAGAACAATGTTTGAGAGTGGGAAAACTGAACAGATAGCAAGAGAGATGAATAATTATGGAATTAAAATACTAGGAATTAGTGAAACAAGATGGAAGGAGAAGGGCGAATTCAACTAACAAACGGCAACACAATTATCTACTCAGGAAAGCGGAAAACAGCCCAGACAGAGATGGAGGTAGCAATAATGGTCGATAAATCGACTAACAAATCCATGATAGAATGGGAACCAATATCAGAGCGAATTATATGGGCCAGATTTAAGGCTAGATTTAGAAATGTAACAATTATTAATATATACGCGCCAACAAATGATAAAAGCGAGGACGTAAAGAACGATTTCTACGAACAACTCTAAAGCGCACTGCGTGGCATTAACAACAAATTCAAGCGAGATATAAAAATCACAATGGGAGACTGGAACGCAAATGTCGGAAATAACAATGAGGGGTTGGAACATGTAATGGGGAAACATGGACTAGATGAAAAGAACAACAACGGGGAAAATTAATAGAGTTCTGTGTTACAAATGGATTAATGATAGGAGGCACGCTATTCACGCACAAGAAGATACACAAAGAAACATGGACCTCACCAGGTGGGAAATATAAAAACCAAATTGACCACATAACTATCGAACGCAAGTGGAGAAACAGCCTAAAAGACGTTAGAGCAATGAGACAGGGCCGATATTGGATCAGACCACGAATTAATGAGGGCAAAATTAAAATCAAGCCTACAAAATAATTTTGTACAAAGACATTGCAGCGCACGCTTCAACGTCCAAATGTTAAAAGAAAACGAGGGAGTTTTAATGAACTTTCGAGACAAACTAAGAACACAAATTGGGGACACAGTCATAGAGGAATGTAATATTGAAGATATCTGGTGTAAATACAAAGATGCAGTAAAAACTGCTGCCATGACAACTATTGGCGCGGAAACCAAACCAAATAAACCCTGGATCTCTTCAGAAACACAAAACATAATTGAAGGGAGAAAAAAATTAAAAATGGAGCTAATAAGCACAACACACAAAGAAAGACGGAAAACGATCGAACTGCAATACAACGACAAAAACAAAAAGGTAAAAAGGGGCACAAGGGGTGATAAACGGTTATACATAGAAGAATTGGCCCAAATAGCAGAAGAAGCCTCCAAGAAACATGATGTCAAAAAACTGTACGAGATCACAAGAACATTAATGGGTAAGAAGCGCAAACAGGCAACCAAGCTAAAAGCAAAATCTGGGGAGCTGCTCATCTTAGAGAAAAGTACCGGGTTACAACTTGATAAATATTAAAATTCTCAAAGAGCTACCCGTTACTGGCGTAACATGGGTAACACAGCTATTTAACATAATTTTACAAACTGGATATTTCTCATACCAATGAAAAGTGGTCCAGATAATACTTATCTAAAAAAGAGGCAAACCTCCCAATAAACCAGAATCTTACGAGCCAATAAATCTTGTACCTATTATCGCTAAAGTTTCCGAATAGTTCCTATTAAAAAGAGGAATTTAAATTATTCTTCTTCTTTCTCTTTTTCTTCTTTGCCTAAACGCGACGGGTGTCTCTAACCATTTTCTATAGTTGTTTCTGTCTACTGTTAATATGTTTACTTCCCTATAGTTTTTCCTTTCCCTCCAGCCATTTCCTGGATGTTGTATGTCCAGATTCTCATTGGCCTACCGCTTGGTCGTCTGTCTACCGTTCTTGCTTCTAGAAGTCGTCTTGGGATTCGGTGTTCTGTCATTCTTTTTGTATGCCTATGCCATTTTAACTATTTATTTTCTATTGTGGTTACTTGCGGTATTTGTTCCAGTTGGTATCTAAACGTTGCATTTTTATTCTTCTCGTTTTCCCAGCTACTTTCCTTAGGTACATCATTTCCCCCATATTTAATTATTTTGAATTTGTGCTTGTCTAGCACAGTCCACATTTCTGTCCCATAGGTCAAAATTGAAGCATATACTGTTTTATATGTGTGTAGCTTTGTTTCTGTCCTTAGCTCTCTTTTTCCTATTACACTTCTGTTTGCAGCATAGCATAATTGACGTGCTTTATTCACTATATTTAATATTTTGCTGTCTATTCTTCATTCATTTGAAATTATTGTTTCTAAATACTCATATCTTTGTATTTCTTCTATGTCTATGTGATCTACTTTAATTATTTGTGCTGGTTGGTGTTCTTGCTTCGATATGTACATTGTTTTTGTTTTGCCGTAGTTGATTTTTAGTCCAATTGCTTCTGTTTCCTCTTTCCACGCGTTCACTGCTACCTGCAGTTGTTCTCTACTTCCTGCTTAGACCACAATATCATCTGCATAGATCATATTTTGGATTTTCAAAGACTCCATGTTCCACTTAATTGTCTTTCTGGTTCTCTGCTTGCTATTTTTAATCACCTTGTTCATAACTAAAATGAATAGCAGTGAGCTGAGACTATCACCTTGCTTGATCCCTTCCTCCATACTGAATTCTTCCGTATGTTCTCTTCCTAATCTCATTATTCCTTTTACTTCCTTATATGCACTCTCTATTATTCTTTTCATTTCAATTAGTTAGGAAAATAAATCAATGTCGACCTATCAGTTTGACTTACTCTATTATTCTAAAACCCTACCTCCTTAATTGGCATTCCTTGATAAAATACGAAAGTTTCTTACCAATAAAAACTAGTGTACCCCAAGACAGTGTCTTAAAACCATTGTTGTACTTCTTATACACTGCAAATCTACAGACTATGCCGGATGTCACAACAGTCATATTCTCTAGTTTCTGATAGCCATAACCTCACAGAAACTATGAATCAGCTTAACTGCTATTCAAAATAGTTAAAAAGATGAAGAATTAAAACCAACAGGTGTAAGTCCATCCATGTCATCTTTACTACGCGTAAGGGGACAGGTTCTCCAGGAAAAAGTTAAGTATCCTAAAATCTACCTTAATAGGCGACTTAAGTAGCACAAGCACAAACAGCTGGGATTATTTTTTTAAAAAATGTATTGGTTATTGGGACGTAGATCCAAGCTTGCAATAGACAATAAATTCCATTTATATAAGGTAGTACTCGAACCAGTATGGAGTTATAACATACAACTTCATAGAAATCCTTCAATGCTTCTAATCGAAATTGCTACTTAGAGCACATTCCAACAACTTAGCAAAAGACCTTATGGTCCCTGGGCCCTTCTCATTCAAAACATGAAATTTTCAAGATGTCTGCTACATGATGATTTTATATTTTCCAAATCCAAATTTTTATAATGTTTGCAACCCAATTAGCTGAAGAGTTCAAATACGATAAAATAACGTGAAGATGGATGTCAAAGCGAAGATAATGACTAGTAACATTTCAATTTAAAAAATTTCAACTAAAAAATGCAGATAATCTAGCATGGAGCGAGCCACTGTTGGAAAGATACATTGTAACACCGAATCAAAAAGGACGTCACAATTACTTTCAAAGCGAAAGTAAGCGGTTCGTTTTCTCGTTTAATAAAGTTCCAACTGAATTCCCTAGCGGAATAAGTTCGGAGCAGCAATTTTAATAACACGAGAAACATTCGGAAAGAGACAACACGGCATTCTTCGCAAAAATTTTCAGGCGCTTTAATTCATCTCATCGGACGATCGCCAGTGCCTCGCGACGGTGCGAATTTTATTGAAAATCCCCGTATATCCTTTTATTTTAGCGAACATTAGCGGCCGAATAAACGCAGTAGCGCTGAAGACACTGCACGATGATCATTAAAATGATTAATTAAGTTCTGAAGTTGGCGGAAGGCGCGATACAACGCGAAAAACTTTTGCAGCGCGCCTTGAAAAATGAGGATTAATACGAAAGCAGGCGCGATGTAATGTACCGTAATGGTTACTCGAAGTAACACTGCAGTAGGAAGGTTTGTACTATAGAAATCATTGGCAAGACAGAGACAATCAATAAAACAAGTAGAAAAACATTAAACTTACCTACTAAAGATGAGGACATTTATATCAGATAATAAACTTAGATGACATAGACACAAATATTATAACATGAGAAAGTTGCGATAGTTACCTTTAAAATATTGAACATAATGTTCATAGTCATCAAGAGACAGCATGTAAAAAAAAGCAATAAAATACCCGAAAAGTTAGCATCTTAAAAATGACAGCAGATTAAACGTTATCAAGATTTATGGTTTAATCCAAATGTCAAAGAAGGAAACATAGAAGATGACCCTGATAGAATTAGATACATTAGATGAAATAAACATTAATCTCATATGTTTTCTTTATTCAAAATAAACTCAGGTGGTACTGAATTATTTTTAATGACTGAGTAGGCCACCCGCCAGGCATCAGAGAGCACCGGGAATTGAACCCGGGTCCGTCCGAATTGCAGCCCGCGCCTCAACCATTGGACCACGCTGGCGTATTCAAAAATTAAAATTAAAGTTTTTCATAATCTGTTAAATTTGATTTTTTAGAATAGAGCAATTATTGACATATGTTCTTAAAAATAAATTTTTACTTTTTCTAATTATTTGTTTATTTAATAAAATCTTAGTGCTCACGTCATCGTTCTAACATATTTTCTTTTTCATCTAAAGGCTACAGTTAGTAACCACTATATATAAAAATTATTTGGTTGTGCAAAAGTCAATTTATTTAAGTGCAACTGTGAAATAAATCGTACTATTTCTTTCAGTTTTATATAAAAATGTTTTAGGAAAATTTCCTAGAATCTGTAGTTTTATTAAATTTTGTTATAGGTATATGCACCGTTTTCCATTTCCACAACAATATTCAGCAAATAATGGCTTGGAGGATATCGTAGCTAAAATGATGGAGGAGATGGAAACACTACTCCTTACAACTATGCTTAGTAAAATGCCTGAATAGACAATCTTAAAATTGTATAATAAAACTCCAACGGGTTGGCTGGTCATACCCAAGAAGTTAAATATTTCCTCATAAATCATAACATAATGTGAATCTCCACTTTACATCCAAAAGTTCTTTAACTTTCCCATTTATATCGTATAGAACACTCAACACCCTAGCGAAAGAGCAAGAGGTGGTAGTGCGATTATCATTAAAAGTAACGTAAAATCTTGCGAACTGTCAAAATACTCTCAAGGCAACTTTCAAGCTGCCAACATAACATAGTAATCGAAGACAAATCCGGTAAGATTATTGTTTCTGTTGTATATTGTCTTCCAAGTTATACGAACAACAAGGAACAATTCATAAATAATTTCTCTATATTGGGCAATCGGTCCATATCCATTAAAGTTCTCGTCTAATCACACCAAGAGGACGACAACTTCTACAGACCGTGCAAGAAAAACGACTTTCATGCTGTTCAACCGGCTAGCCTACATACTGGCTTATAGATAGACAAAAACACCTAACCTTTTAGATTTTTGTATATTTAAAGGTTTGTGTCTTATCGCTTAATAGCAAAATCCTGCCTAGACCTCTCCCATGATCATAGTTCTATCCTGATTACTATTAATGTGAATGCAAGTAGTAAAATAAATTCACCCTTCTTGCACAACAAGCAAACAAAACTGGAAATTATTTAGAGAATAAAGCCTGTGGTGAATCAATTCTAGATATAACAAATTCGAGTGTCAAACAACAATGTCCAGAAATTATCAAAGATAATATTAGAGAGAAAAGAATGCTTAGAAAGAAATGTGTCGCGTGACCCCGCAAATAAAACCCGATACAACAGTCAAAGAATTAGAAAAATTACTCGGTGGTCACAGAAATCATAAAACTGAAAACTACCTAAGCAACTTAGCAGCCACCGAACCTACTGAATATTTTTTGTGGTGGGCTATGAAGAAAATCAACCGACCACAAAGACATATCTCTTCCATTAGAAATGAACAAGGCGAATGGGCAAGATATGGAAATGAAAAAGCCAAAGCGTTTGCTCAGCACTTAACTAGTTTTTACACCTTATCCCTCAGAAATTATCAAACGAGGTAATCAGGACGATTACAATACTTTTTATTACTATTCTAAGGCATGGATACTTTCTGCCCAGTGGAAACTAGCCCAAATAATCTTAATACCTAAACCAGACAAACCTCCAACCGACGTAGCATCGTACAGACCTATTAGCGTATTGCCTATAATAGCAAAGGTATTTGAAAAGTTTTTGTTACAAAGAATGTTGCCCCTCATCAATGAAAAGGAAGTAATACCAAATAGTCACCAGCTTTCGACAGTAACACTCCACAAATCATGACCTGAACACTAAAAGATATTGCGCGGCAGCGTTTATAGATATGACCCAGTTATTTGATAAAGTTTAGCACGTTAACCTTTTAATCAAAATTAAACGTAGCTTACCACATACATTCTTTGTGTTAATCTCACAAAGAGACACTTAGTGAAATACGGAGATGCCACCACATCCTTGTTTCCTATTACATTAGGGATCTCTCAGAGTAGTGTACTCGGTCCAGTGTTACTTTATATATACAGCCGACCTAACAACAACCAGAAGCATGGTACTTGCCACCTATGCCGACAATACGGAATGCTATCATACCACGATCCAATTGTTGCCTAAAGATACCTGCAAACCACCTTAGTAAAATAGAAGAATGGATCATAATATGGCGCATACGAATTAATGTGCAAAAATCTGTTCAGATGACATTATGCCTTTTGTCAGATTAAACGAAAATATCCTTTCACAAAAAGAGAAGACTAACTACAAGGTCCATCCCAAAAGAAATGAGCCTTATTTTTTTTCGGACGCGAGTGTACATTCCGGCGTGCTCTGACGCTTGGGGCAGGTGGTGGGGGGTCTTAGCTTCCATACGCGGTCGGTGCAAGTCGGCTCTGAGCTCTCGGAGCGGCAGGACGGGTGTTTCCGTGAATGTCTATTTTCAATTTTCGACACGGCGCGATGGATTCAAAAATCGATCAACGCTACGCAATTAAATTCTGCTTCAAACTCGGCAAGAATGCTACCGAAACGTTTGGAATGCTTCAGGAGGCCTTCAAGGATGATTGTTTATCGTACTCGCAAGTTAAAAAGTGGCACAAAGCATTTAAGGAGGGCCGGGAAGAGGTGGCCGACGAACCTCGGTCTGGACGACCGTCAACCTCCCGAACCGACGAGAACGTGCAGCGAGTGCGCGATTTTTGAACGCCGATCGTCGGTTCAGTGTTTATCAAGTAGCAGATGCCCTAAACATTCCGAAATCGACAGTACATCGAGTCATTTCCGAGGATTTATCGATGCGGAAGGTGTGCGCCAAACTTGTGCCGCGGGTGTTGACTGACGAACAAAAACAGCTCCGGGTGGTTCGGTGTGAAGAACTCTTGCAAATGTGCGAAGATGACCCGGAGTTTTTAAACAAAGTGGTAACAGGAGACGAAACATGGTGTTTCCAGTACGATCCGGAGACAAAAGGCAGAGCGCTGAGTGGCACACCACCGCGTCACCCCGGCCGAAGAAAGCTCGGATGAGCAAATCCAGGACCAAGACAATGCTCGTCGCCTTCTTCGACGCCAGGATTGTGCACTACGAGTTCGTACAACCCGGACGCACAGTGAATGCGCCTTCTACCTGGAAGTCCTCAAAAGACTCAAAGAAAGGTCACAAGTAAGCGGGCGCGATCAAAACGACTGGGTTTGCACCACGACAACGCGCCGAGCCACACCGCGTTCATCGTGACCAAGTACCTGGCCCGGATTCAACTCGGCGTGGTTCCCAGCCTCCCTACAGCCCGGACTTGTCTCCCCGGACTTCTTTTGTTTCCGCGGTTGAAAAGAGTGCTAAAGGGCAAGCACTGGGACTCGGTTGAGGACATCCAAGAGAATGTCACAGCAGCCCTCAAGGACATCCCTAAGGAGGCCTACCAGGAAGCCTTCCGGACTTGGAAGACCCGTCTCCAAAAGTGCATTGATGCAGGAGGATCCTATTTTGAAGAATTTTGAGGTGTTGTAGCGATCTGCTCAATAAAACTATTTTTTTTTGAAAAAGGCTCATTTCTTTTGGGATGGACCCTGTATTTATATATTCATCTTAGCCGACACCTGGCATGAGGTTCACATATATGGCATAAGAGACTTAGCTACACCCCACACTTAGAAAATAGTACTGGCTTATAGGACGTAATTCAAAACTCTCTCCAGAACAAACTACTTGTATATAAGGTTGTTATCAAACCCATTTGGTGCTACAGTATTCAAATATTGGGGGCACCTAGCGACTCAAACCTACCAAAACTACAGCGCTATCGATCTAAACTACTGCGAATCATAACCAGTGTTCCATGGCTTGTACCAAATCAGGTATTACATTCAGACCTTCAAGTTGATACGGTTCAAGAGAAAATAAAAAACCATAGCAATGAATATCAGGAAATAATTAGAAATCCTTCAAATCGTTTAACAGTTGAACTCCTGACAATTCAACGGGAAAGAAGAGTGAGGCGGCATGATCCGCTGGATCTAGCACAACGCTTCTAAGCTACAATTTATTTTCAAGTAGTCACTACTAATACATTTTGTATTTTTTATTCTTTATCGACGCAACAGTAGTTTAGGTGACTGTATTGGTCCAGTACATGAAGAACCAAGCACGTCAAATCGTCGCCGTTCACACAATTGGCACTATACAACGCATTTTAACAAAGGGTCTGCATTTTAAGAAACGAACCACCAGAATTGTCGTACATTTATAATCTAGGTTTCGAAGAACAAAACAATTTGTGCTGATTTTTACAAAAAACCTAATATTGAGCAATAAATCTCATTTCTCTTTAAACGGCTTTGCGAATCGTCAAAATGCACCACAAAAATTCCTTTTTTGGTGTACATTGTGGGCTAGAGGAATCACTTGTACGTCGAAGCTGGTAATGGTGTATGCTATCGGAAAATGTTGAACCACTTTTTTCAATAAAACCAGTGTGGTTTCAACAAGATGGAGTAATGGTGTGTGACATACACTATGTGAGATATTCACTTTATCTAATACTAATTTTTCTGGTCGTGTTATCCCTCAAAGGGGTGACAACGATGGATCATCGCAGTCTTGGGATCTAACCTCTGCTGATATTTAAAGGAAAGGTTTTATATCAACAAATCTGCTACAAAAACAAGGCTAAAAGAGAACATCAGACATGTAACTGCTGAAATAGAGCTACATTTATAGGAAAACATTATGGAAAACTACGTTAAAAGAATGATCGCATGTTACCGGACTCATGTAAGGGAATGAAACATTACAAAAAATAGTTGATTTATGAAGGCGAGATAGAAAATGACAAAATTCTAAAATATAAGCAGATGATGACGAGGAAAAGCTGTATGATATAAAAATGAGAAAGAGTGCCAATTCCATACCTTTATTAGCAGAGCTTTTTTAAACGAGATATGTTGTTAATTGCAAAGTAGGAGTTTACTGCTACTATACAATTTTCTTATAAAAAATATTCTGTTCCAACAGAAACTGTAAGGTACTTGATTAAAGAAGGAAAAAAAATTATACAAAGTTTATCTTTGTTCCTTAAAATGACAAAATTGGAGCTTTAGTGTCCATAAAATCCGCCGGTTTTCAAATAAAAATGCAAAAAAGTAGCCATCATAAAGAATTGGCGATTATGCAGTAAAATGAAAGGATAAAATGTTTAAAGTAGCTACCGGGTACATAAAGGAAACATTCCATTTGTGGGTAAGTTACCGATGTCTCGGTAGGTAGCGGCAACATTGCGGCCGGAAAGTACAGTTGCAGTTTCGCTTTAATTTTTTAATTATGTGGCAGGCTCGTGTCTAATGCATTCGAAATGAACCTCGTACACAAGACTCAAATTCCGCCCTTTCCATATTTGATGCGCAGAGCTGCAATAAACCGGGCTTTACCCGAGCTCTCATATAGCGACATTCGATAACACGAAGAGCGATACTGAAAGCTCGCTGACATGCACTCAACTCGCCCGCGAGAACCCGCGGCCACATTCGCGTGCGTGCATGCCGTGTCCAAGTTAAAGCGGAGGTTAAATTCGGGCTGAATAAAATATTAGCAACATAAATTAATTTCACGGCTCCCGAGTTTGATAAAAGTTTGAAAGCCGCGAGACGCGGAGCGCCGCGCAAGATCGGCGTGGCGGAGAGGGATCAGAATGAGATGCAGCGAGTATCTGATGCTTTTTTGCAAATTGCGTGGCCCGGCGTTAAAAACATAGCTCCGGTAAATCCGGGTTCGCTTTCGCATTAATCAAGGATTATTAGTCTGAGCGAGTAACAAATGTTCTGAAAGACGCGATTAAGATTTGAGAACGACAGCAGATTAATGGGTTGCCGTAAAATATTTAAAATGCAGACGTTCCATCTCGATTGTGATAGCAGTTGGTGCAAAAATGGTAATCTAAGTTTCTGCTTCTGCTTTTTAATTAGTTCGAATTAAATAAAAATCATAAATATAAAAATCGGGCGTGTGCGCGCAGATATACACACACTGTTTCACTATAGTCTATTGTGGGCTTCCACTTTTCCCTATCTTAAGTAAAGCCTTTTCAATTCAGCTGCTAAAGTTTTTTTAGGTCGTCTTTAATATTGTTAATTCATCTTCCACGAAGTCTTCCTGGTGGTTTTCTTCCTTATGGTATCCCATTCAGTGCCTTTTTTGAAAGTCCAAATCTCAATCTCTTAGCTTTGATTGATAATTGTGATCCATTTTGCATATTTTGTAGTTCAAAATTCATTCTTGTCATCATCTACCGGATCGTATATCTTTTTCAAAGTTTTCCTTTCAAATCTATTTAATAATTCTTCCTTTTCCCATAAAACAAACAAAGTCCACGTTTCACGAACATAGCAGACACCTAGTCTTACTAGTGTTTTGTATAGTTTTCTTTGTAATACTTATTTAAGAGCTTATATGATATATTGCATATATTACCGTAGCGGGTAGACACCCCCTACACTCCAAGCATGAATAGGTCTACTTCAGGGAAGCGACCCTGCCCACGTAAACCTTGGTTTTTTCTCTGAGAGGAACCATGTTCTTCTTAACCCTAATCCATCCTACTCCACTTTAATTCCTCCTATATCTTACCCCATCTTCTCACCCGCTTGGTCAGCGTAGAAGACTACAGACGACCCCCCCCCCCACTCAACATGGTGAGTTTTAAAACAAAAGCATTTGGTCACCAGGTGGGTAAACACAAATCCCACCCCTCCAAGGAAGGCTGCCTTAAAGAATCTGGGGAAGGCAAAGATTCGCTAACAACCTCAAATCGCCCTCTTAATATTGTCAAATGGCATATTGCAACTTACAACACAAGATCATTACTAACAAAAGAACGACTAAGGGATCTTCAAACAAATTACAAAACGTGAAATTGGACGTGATTGGCCTCATTGTTTACGTACCCACCTTAACCAACTCAATGACTAAAAAGCTTAGAATAACACAGCGAAACGTTTAAAGATTGATGCTTGGCGTGTCCTTAAGAGATCATATTAGAAATGAAAACTTACGCCGAAGAACAGGCGTGACTCACATACACAGATAGCAAAGCTCTAGTGAAACTGGGCCAGACATGACGAATGGGAGATGGACGAAGAGGTTGTTTGAGTGGAGACTGAGAGCCGACAGAAGGAGCAGAGGAAGACCGCACACACAATGGACGGATGATATCAGAAGAATGGCCGGCCACTGAATTCAGGCAACCCAAAGTAGAGAGAAATGGACGAAAATGGGGGAGAGGCAAAGGGTTTGATTGATGATGATGATATGTTACCATATCCTTTGATATTATTCTTAATTTTATCTCATTGACCGTGCTATTCGCTTTCTATTTATATGTTCAAAGCTCGCGTTTTCAAATTTTTTGTCTGTTAGTACATTTCCTTCATTGTATCGAGGTGATCTTCTCGTTGCTTTTTTCTTCACTTATTTATAGGCCAAGCTGTTGTAAGCCATTATTGTATTTGTCTATTGCGACTAATCCTACTGGCACGAGAAAAATGTTTCTTATTGTACTTTTTAGTACTATGTTGAAGAGTAGTGCTAGTACGTCGTCTTGTTTCACTCCTTTTTTATTTACAAATTACCCTCCATTTGCTTTTTGTTCCATCTATTGTCATTTTGGCGATTCTTCCTTATTTAATTGACATTCTAAAGTATTTTAATGTTACATATATAATGTTACCACTAATAAAGTAAAACCTTGATAGTTACTGCATTTAAGTGTATCGTCCTTCCTCAGAACAGGACAGATTAAAACATAATAAAATAAAAAACATTAACACATTGTGTTTGAAGTGTTTTTAGCCATCTTTCTTTGATAAAATATTTGCTTCTCGATCTCGGCTCCTATGCAATCCCATATTCTAGTTACATTAAAGTGTAATACATTAACAAATAATCTTAACTATATAAAAATTGTTGCGGAAAGGCACTACCTCGATCTAAACTTATTAACTGCACATAGCAACGATAAATAAACCAAACCACCAAAAACAACTGCTAAATTACTTTTTGGATTGCTCGCACCGCTCCGGTGGAATTTCGATTCCTGAGCTCAGAGGCTAAGCACGCTGCTGGCTATGCATTTTCCTTAACACAATAGAAAACCTCTCGAACAGCTTTTTACGCACTTTTTATTCCATTTTCCGCGCCGGCGGCATAAAAGCTTTGTTTTTTGTTGCGAAACTTTCATTACCACCTTTTTGCGCTTGGAGTTTCATAAAAGCTCCGAATGCAACGCCACGCCTTGCACCGGCCCGTTTTTAAAGCCTCCTCCAGGCATGAACTTAAAAAGTTTTATTTTAAGTGCAAACTAAATATGTTGCTAGTCCGCAGTTTCGTTTTTCATTATTCTTCTTGAAGTTAGGGATTAAAAGATAAGGCGTTAAACAGAATTCTGCCAGTAAGATTGAAAGTTCAAGCGGAACAATAAAACAAATTTAACATTCATTAGAAAAACTAGATGTTTCGCAAAAATTATTAAAACACTGGTAACATAACCTTTTAAATAGTGTTATAATTTATATAATAATAATAATAGTTCCCCGTAACAGGCCTCAAAGACCCTTTGGGGTCGTATCAGGATAGGTCTGCTACAATCTAGAGCCTACGGTACACAAGGGTAGTAAAGTGGCTAGCGCTACGTACCGACCGCCTATTATTACCCCAGAGTTTGACACCTCCAGCTACTCATTTATTGCAGCCTCAGTCCAGCTGGGCCGTAAAAATGGCAGCGATCGAATTGGCGAGAGCGGGATTCGAACCACGGCTCCATAATTTATATAAGTATAAGTTATTTGTGACTACTAGAAAATGGAATAAAATAAGTCACTAAATTTCATACACAAGTTGCAGCTTTCAAAGTATAGTATATTCCGAAGAGAGAAACGCTGGCCTGTTATAATAATGCCTGGGATATTGTAACATAATATCGTCAGTGTGGTCGCTCGGTTGAAGCGCGGAGGCGGTGCGGACATCGCCCCGCAACAGAAATGGTGCGCGACGACCGGGTACAGTGGTGGACATATGAGAGCCTTAAGCTCTCTGTTCGTAGGCCGTGGTCCCACGCGGGGCGTTAGAGTCCTACCATTATTATTGTAACATAATAAATATTATATGTATTTCGACTGTAAAACGATTTCTTCGGAATTCATATAATGATAGAATTGGAATGATACTACGATAAATTCAGTGCGCGCTAAAAAAGGCTTTACTACACTTTTTTAGATCTTAACGTGGGCAACTATTACTAGACCTCAAATAAATAGTCAACCATAATCAAGGCTTTAGCGGAGAAAACCACCGAGTTACATACATATCAAAAGAAACAAGAAACAAGAACGTAGTTTTCGAGCCATTATTAGAAACCTCTGCCCAACTATTAAATAAACTAAAAGTAGAACTTTTGGAATATTAATTAAAGAACCAAAAGAACAAGGTTGTCACTATTTTTCGCCGAATTTTGGACCAGCTCAGAACAATGAAGAAATATAGAGCATCACAAAGCTAGATGACTGTAGTATGTGTTGAACCACCATACGTTAAACGCTAACTCCCATAGTGCGCTAAATGCCACCGTTTAACATACACAAGAACACTTTGTCACAGGAGTTTAAGATTTGTCATAAAAATGGACATGTAACATCGCAGCGTCAACGTACAAGAAGAACAACGGTGTTAAATGTGTCAATTCGTGTGTAAGGTCTGCAACAGAAGTACCTCTCTCACTTAAGACAAAAAAGATCGATAACACAATTCAAGACACAGTTCAACAATACAACAAAATATATGATATAATCAAATTATCATAGGTGGTACAGCTACCGTTAGAAGTAGCACAATACATCAACCGCTAGTCCTGTCAGATAATTAGTTAGAAGGTTTAAATGTTGAAAACACTAATGGAACAAACTAATAACGACTCAACAACCTAGATTAAGAGATTGGATTGCTAACGGCCTGACAATACGAGTTTATTTCTGTCTGTGTCAATCAATGTATAGATATCATGTTAATATTGGAATCTTATTTTACGAATAGAAGTTGCTTAAGGATACCAAGATGGCGATGCTCACTCAAATGCATTTATGATTAAAGTTTATAAAACATTACAAACTCCCTACATATAAACAAAATCATATTCAAGCTACTACCATAGTTATTGAAGATTGGAGACGTCCACTGTCAATTTCAACAGGAAGTACCTTCAACCGTAAACACGTATAGTGGGTTTCCAAGATTATCACAACCAAAAATGAAGAACTGTTAAAAGTCTAATGATTTAGGGCTAAATTGTTTATCAACGGAAGAACCAACTTACTGGCCTATGAGACCAGGTAAACTTCCTGATCTAATTGAATTTTAGGTAGTGAAAAAATAAACTCAAACTATCTTAAGGCCGAATCGTGTCTAGATTTATCAGTTGTCTTGCCAATAATAATAGCAATAGAAACCGTACGAATTGGGATTTAATCAAAGAGTCAGTAGATGCAAAAATTTTAGTCATCTCTATTTCCATTAGTTCTGCAGGGTAGCGTGTTAGGATCACTACGTTATTTATTATTCAGATCAGATTTACATACTGATGACACGGCAATATTATCTAAATAAGCTTCAACTATGGTTCCAAAAATAGTATATTAAAGTGAATGAAACGAAATCATGTTCATGTGACCTTCACGTTAAACCTGTCCAAATATATACACACACAATCAACAAATACCAACATCCGAAAGTGCCAGATATCGGAGAATATAATTTGATAGGCGATTCATCTGGAGAAAATTTTTAACAAAAGGTGTTGGTTAATATTTCACAAATTCCAGTTATCCACTAACAACCAAATACTCTACATAAAACCGTTCTCAAACATGTATGGAGTTATACAATACAACTCTGAAAACATCAAGTAATTCCCACATTGAAGTACTGAGACGTTTCCAAACCAAAACACTACGTTCGATCTTGATACCCCATGCGGTTACAATGCGATTCAGATGTACCAACCGTTAATCCAGTAATATAAAAAAAGCATAAGCTATTAGGACCAACTAAGCGTTCACTCAAATGTACCAGTAGAAAAATTACTAGAAGTCGACAAAAAAAACAAGCTTAAAATGTTCAAAGATGAAGATTTATGTAAACATGTGAATGATGTGTAATAATTCAGTGACAAAAAAATATTACATATAAAAATAATAGTCAGTGGACCTATACCGATATCTTAGATGTAGATGCTATAATACATTTGTCAAAATGCTTACCAAATGCCAAATCTTTCACGGAAAAGCTATAAGGTACAAGTGTGAATTATGGGTAGATTCCTTAAGGCTTGACTATATATATTCCTTCAAATTTTACCAAGGTTCCTCAATTAATAATAGTGAAATATATAAGAATTTTGGTATTGGTGCTGATGTGGTATTGGAATATTCGATACATTGAGAAGAAAGTGGCTTAATGAGTAAATTCATCTTATTATTGACAATATTTGTACTTCTAGTTGACCAAATAAAAAAATTCTTTGGAACGAGTCCACTGGAGGAAAATCGTTTACCAGAAGTATATTTAGAAGATTCTAAAACCATAAGAAAAGCAAAGATAACGCCAAAAAATTGCCGATAGCAATATAATTTAGTAACGTTGAATTGCAACAAATGCTTTCAAAATGAAAAAAAAACATTCATATGTACAACAAGATAATATAACAACAACTTTATATAACTATTCTAAACTATTTTAGTTAGAATAACTGCATATTGAAAAAACATACATCAATATAGGTGGAAGTGGTCGAACTGATTAAGGCATTGCTTTTTATCGTATCGGTAGGTATCCAAGAAAGTAAGTATTTTTCGATAAGTTACGTCAAATATAGGCGAAGATATAGATCAATTGACATTCAGAGACATATAACTACAACACCATTAGAAGAAAACAAGAAACCGGCGTCATATTCTCGTGGACGTTCATTTACTAAAGATATACAATATGATCGTATTGATAATCTTGTACTTTTTTTTTTTTTGATGCTGACTTCCTGGATGGTTTTTCTTTGTTTCTTTGCCAGTTCCTTAATGTTATCCTCTCATGTAATTCGGGGTCTCCCTCTTTTCCTTTAACGTTCAGGCCTCATTTCAAATATTTTTCGGGGGTGTGCGTCATCTCACTCTCATAATAAGGTATCCATACCATCTGAGTTGCTTGTTTTATACTTCCTCCACTAATGGTTTTGGTCTAGTTCTTCTCTTACATTTTTGTTTCTCTTTTAGTCTTGTAATAATACAAGAAAAACAGATATGGTAGGTTTGTGGCGTAATGAGGCAAAAAGTAATGCTGAAAGTGTAAAGTAAGATTACATGCCAAGCATTTCGCTAAATATCACACTAACCGCCAGTGCTGATTATATTTCTAGCGGCTATAGATAGTGCAACACTTTCTTATAACTTTTTTCAAAACTAAAAATCTCTAAATGGTAATTCCAATTTTCTCTGTTTCCCCAAATTTTTCTTCAATCTATAACGATTTATTTATCAAGCAGTTCCAATTAATTACAATGTGCAGGCTTATTGAGGTAAATTCGGGATTTTTAAAGGTTGTATTGCAGAAAAGCCGCCTTATGCGCATGTCCAGTCCCCTATTAGGGAACACAAATTAGCTTCACAATAATCAACAAAATGTGCAGAGAATATAGGTGCAGAGCTGCTATATTCGAATCCCTTCACACCGGAAAATCGCCGACAGGAATTATTACGTGGTTTGGTTGGAAAAAGACCCAAGTGGTGAGGTTGACAATCAGTGACTTACACTATAAATCTTTCGTCTTGAGAAACGGCCCACTGTTGACTTAAAAAAAATCAGTGGACAAGAACTTAAAGGTCCAAGCACTGCTGAATGACATCAAGCATGACAGCGCTGACTTTCCAAAAAACAGTTGGTTGTGATGATGCCTCTGAAGTGGTTATCGCCATGCATAAAAAGTTTCCCACTTTTGTGATGGTGTTGCGGCTTGTGAGCAGTGAAAGGGGATGCCATAGCGCCTCACTTCTTTGCAGAAGGCTTGAAGGTGATCGCCGACAGCTATATCAACTGGAATGGGTTGTCAAGCCCTGGATAGAGAAAGTCTTCCAGTAAAACTCTGCTCCAGCCCATAAAGCAAAGAAGACCCAGACATGGTTATACATTAATTTGTATTATCACTGGTCTCCCGATTTATGGCGACCCTCCAGCTCCAATTGGAAATCCCTTTGACTACTACGTATGAGGTGTGGTAGAGGCGAAGGTCATTGAGAGACAGCATAACTTCAAGGACAGTATAGGACCTCCATCATGGAGGTAATGACACATATGGACAAAAAGGAAGTTATATTGGCCTGCATCATGTTAAGGTCCCGTCTAGAGAAGGTCGTAGCCACTGATGGGAACTATTGTGAATAATATTCGTGTAAATAAATTTAATTTTTATTGTATGTTAATATTTATTTTTCGGATTTACCTCAACAACGCTGTAATCCTCTTTCACCTGAAACATCTTGAGCAAACTGTGCATGTCCAGAGTTTCTCTTTTAATTTATATATTTTGATTTTTAAAATTAGCAGGTAAAATTACGTGAACTACGTTCTGATATATTAAGGCTTTAATATGTCCCAAAACGTTTGTCTAGAATTTATGGTATCTAATAGACTTTCTCAAATATCATTAATATTTGCAATTTATTGCATGTCATACATAATTGCTTATACTTACTTCTTAGAAAAAATATTTTGCACTACTACTAATACATCTAAAAGCACACTATTACCGCCCAGGAAACAAGGTATAAAGGGAATAATACCCAATGTGTACGTGAATAACGTGTCTACTCGGGTCTATATTTGCAAAGCGCAGCATAATGCGATTTTACGTTTTTTACTGTCCTGTCACAGCCAACGTTCCCAAAAAGAGGCACACAAAATTTTCATGTCGTGATTAATTCGGTAAAAAAATCACTCGTCATCGAATTGTAGTCAGATTTTGAAAGTAATTTTACGATTTATTTCCAATTTCCCGCAACAAAAATGAACTTACTTGCTGCGTTTTTCTAAAAGTTAATTGTAATATGAGGAATATGAATTAATAACAATAAATTAGACTGCTTACTATTAAATAACTAGACACGCTAAATAGAAAGTCGGTGTTCTATGAAAAAATTAAAAACGTGAAGTTCCTAAAAAGGAAACGTTAACTTTTTGAAGGTTAACTTAAAAAATTAGAAATAATTTAATAGTGCTATTTGAGTTGCCTAAAGATCAGAACATTCATACGTTAAATTACATATATTAGAATTAAATAACAAATAATATTAATATAAATAATTAGTCTGTAAGTTTCAATGACGAGGATATTTCGAAAAGAAACCTTCGCTTGTGCGGATATAGCAACGCCTGTCCTGTGGCACTGCAGGTAATAGTTTAGTAGGCAGTGCGAAGTGGAAGGGTGTTTTTTTGAAAATTACTATTGTATAACAAAAAATATTTATGTACAGTACTACAAACTTAATTTACCTTTTCAATTTGTCTCACTAAGAAATCTTAAAATTTAGAAGCATTGTGGTCCACCCGGTATAAATTTGCTTTACAGCGCACTTGTTATGCCCCATAAAATGTCGAAATGCCAATAAATACATAAATAAAAAGTTAGGTTCAATAGCAATAGCAACGTCTATAAATAAATTGTTACTATAGTATAAACCTAAGTAACATTTAGAAATCAAGGACATTTTGATTGTGATAGATTTATGTTCAACTATAACATAAACTGTATAAGAACATAAAATATCCGCTATAAAAAATAAAATAAAAGTAAATTAATTTTCCTTGCATTATTTTAGCATCATCAACTTGAACTCACCATGCATTCATTAATTATGTCGGATTAGAGGTTTATTAAGCGTAACTATGGGCATTAAAACATTAATTTTATTCCATTGCTAGTACATTGCCGGTACTATTAAAAACAACATATTAATAACATTTGTCGTGGTAACCATTTTTCAGTACAACTTCTTTGTAAGTTATTTATCAAGCTTTAGCTGTATTTCATGCATTAAAACTCTTCATAAATAAAAGTTGTTCATGCAAAAAAAAAAACGAAGATAGTTTATTATAACTATAAATTAGGAGTTTTTAAGTAAATGTAGTATCTAGTTAGTTACATAAAATTATCTATAAAGGTCATGATATATGTCAAATAAGTAAAGATTTCTTCTTCATAGTTTCTTCACAATTCGATACATAGCTGATTTATTAATAACTTGGTTGGTTATATACGTTTCTAGTTGATCTTCCTAAACTGTAATAGCTCACGTGTATCAGATTATAAAAAAGGTCTTTAACAGTTGCGAAAAATTTGATTTTATTCTTTTCTCATTGTTGATTTTTTATAGCGTGGTAGTAATCTTTATCTTTGAATTCCAAATGAAAATTAACAAAACTAAAAAAGGAAACCATCAATAAGACCGGCTCGATTCTCGTGACTCGTAAGTCAACCACTTTTCGGCTACCATCTGTTTCGGATGGAGAAGATTTGCTGCTTTGGATGCAAAACCTTTATTAAGTTGCTCGCGATTTATTGATTGAACTTGTGGTCTCGCACATGACTGTCTGGAATAAACTAAATTTTGTGCACAGGTAGTCATGAACTGACTGCTTGAAAATCCGCTGGATGCCTGGTTTTGGAAGAGAATTGTAATTTGTGATAAAAATGAGTTTACATTGCCCATCGTAATCGTTCCAAGCACTTGGTTTCTCAGGACCCAAATCCGCTGCCAACTGCTCAACAAAACTGTTTTGACAAGACAGTCATGATCTCAATTTGGAGAAATATTGAGGGTACCATGCATATTTAGTTGGTTTCAAATGGAAAATCCGCCACTGCTGAGATGTACAACGAAGCAATGAGGACGTGTTTATAGAGTCTAAAAACAAAAGTATCCGATTTTAATGAACTAACACAACACTCAATAAGTTCATAGGATGACTGTTAGATAGTGCCACCATTGACAAATCCATATGTTTATTAGGAAGTACTAACCTTCAAATGATACGTGTCAAAATTTTATGATAATCTCACATTGATTTAACAAGTTGCATTGGGTTTAGTGACGCTACTATTGTAATTTGCAAAACAGTGAAAAAAATCTGAATTTCGTGTGTTAATAAAGCATTGCTTTTTAATGGGAAAAAAATACCGTTCAAGCAAAACAACGGCTTGACAAGTATTATTCGGACTCTGCTCCATCGAGGCAAATGGTAGAGAAGTGGTTTGCTGATTTTAAACGCGACCGTACAAACACCGATGATGCTGAACGCTCTGGTCGCCCAAATTCGGCAGTTGTTCCAGAAAACATAAAAAAGTCCACAAAATAGTTTTCGCCGATTGTAAATTGAAGTTGCGTGAGATAGCTGACACCTTAAAGATATCAGAAGACAGTGTATTCACCGTTTTGTATGATCATTTATTCATGAGAAAGCTCTGTTCGAAGTAGATACCGCGTTTGGTCACAGTCGATCAAAAACAACAACGATTCATATCATCAATGATTCAGAGCGCTGTTTTGAGCTGTTTAGGCAAAATAAAAAAGAATTTAATGCGCTATGTGATAATGAATAAAACATGGATTCATCATTACACTCCAGAGTGCAATCGGCAGTCAGCTGAGTGGACAGTAAAGAGCGAAAGCCGCCCAAAGCGACCAAAAACGCAAATGTCAGCTGGTAAGGTTTTGGCCTCCGTATGTTGGGAAGCACACGGTATTTTATTCATCGATTACCTTGAGAAAGAAAGAACCATCAATAGCGAATATTATATGGCGTTATTAGTGCGTTTAAAAAAAACTGTGAAAAAAACGCCCCCCAGTTAAGAAGTGTTCTTTGACAAAGCACCGTGTTACAAGTCGATCACAACAATGGCAAAATTGCACGAATTGCACTTTAAATTACTTGCTCATCCACCTTATTCTCCCGATATGGCTCCCAGCTACTATTACCTGTTTGCAAATCTAAAAAGAATGCTCCAGGAAAAGAGATTTGTCTCCATTGAAGAAGTGATTGCCGAAACTGAAGCCTATTTTGAGGGCAAAGATAAATTGCTCTACAAAAAGGCATCGAAATGTTAGAGAAGTGTTGGAATGAATGTATCACTCTTGAAGGACACCGTCTTAATGAATAAAGTCGAATTTTGCCTAACAGTTGTTCTTTTATTAGTCATCCTACGAACTTTTTGAGTGATGTGTTACAAACAAGCTCTTTTCCAACAAGAAACGCGTCCGCCCATCGTATCACAAGGACCACAGACAAAATTGCTGAACTAAACGGAATTAAAGACTTACCACATCAAAACTACAGTCCTCATCTTGCATCTTCTGAATACGACCTGTACATTGCGGTTTTGAGTCATTTTATCAAGTTGAAGAAGCATACTAAGAATTCTTTGTTTTAAAGTCAGCAGATTGGTACCGTAACAGTGACAATTATGGGTTGTATTTTAAAGAATGGTTGTTGCTTTTGACATTAATTTGCACATAGAAATCAAATTTTTCGCAAGTCATAAAAAACACTTTACAACATGGTATAAATCGAAAAAATATATCATAAGTTTTTCTCACCTTTATTTTTTGTAGATAAAACTTATACGCGGCTAGCTGTAAGTATTAGCTACAAATCACCTCTTATTTCATACTCGACCCAAAACCTAGATACGTTCAAAGCCGTTTTGACAGAATTCATCGAATTCGACTAAAATAATATTTATGGAAATCAATTTTATTATTCATAAGACAAACGCTAATTAACCAAATTAAGCATTATTCGTGAATCTTGTTTAAAGCAATTCATCTTATGAAAATCGAGCTAACACCCAAAAATGATACCATCTAAGTTTGGTTATGTATTTTTATGTAACTTGAAAGAAATATTATTTTGTATTCAAATAATTTTTGTCTATTTGATTTATTATATACCAGGACAAATGACTTAAAATCCTATTCCTGATCACTTGACTTCAATCAAATACATTCTACAATTGAACAAATTCATCTTACCATTAAAAAGATTAGGGAAAGTTATAAAATCAAACAATACTGCTTCGTATAGGGTGACATATAAGTTTCTTAGGTACGTATCCTTCTTTCCTATAAACTAATTCATTATCTTTAACGTCTCTCTTTATATCAGACACTTCTTGGTCAAACTTGAAATTAAGTATACGGAACTCTAGCTCATAAAATCAAGACAGCACCCTTCAGACCATTGCTATATCTGTTGTGTATTGCAGACATATATTCCTATTGCACCAAATATCGTAACAGCAACGTTAGCCGCAATCCTAGCCTCTGGTAGTGATCCAACTATTGCAAACTAATTTAAATGAGATCCAAATATGGCAAAAAATGAAGAATAAAAATAAACGAAACAAAGTTTGTCCATGTGAAGTTTACTACAATAAGAGAAGCCTGCCGTCCGTCCCTTGCAAATAATCAACAGCTGTCCCAACAAGAAGAACTTAATCATCTTAACTTACCTTGCGAAAATAAGATCCTGATCTACAAAATGCTAATTAAACCAATCTGGTCCGCAGTATCTACCAGTATTGAAATTCTCCAGCGTTTTTATTTTTTCACCTGATAGTGAACGGGTCTTGGTTCGTACTCAACACAGTTATCCGAAAGGTCCTTCAAATCCCAACGGTCAAGAAAGAATTCGAAATTTCTAGAAAAGGTAGCAAAGATATTTGCCCAATGTATTTCTTACAAAATTTTGATGTAATTATCTTGTTAGTTTTGAATTAAAGTTTAGTACTTCTGTACTAATTTAAATAACGGTACTTAATTGTTACACTTAAATAGTTTGCAAATAAAGTGAGATATTTAAAAAAAATTTAGTTTCTTGCATTTAAATTAATCATTAATTATCCTATTTAATACCCAAGAAAACATCGCTTTTAAATAAACAAGGCAATTTGTTAAATGAGTTATAAATGTTTGAAAATTGCTACAATCTTGATTAGCTGTGCATAATTAAACGTAAACATAACTAAATAAAATATAAGAACGCATACACATTATATATATTGGTAAGAAATCAGAATACAGTCTCAATCATCCAAATGGAGATAATCTTCAAAAACCTTTCCGGAATTCCGATTTATTATTAAAAGATTGCTTCACTATCGTTCATTGTAGATCACAGATCGTAAACAAAATTAACTCTTTTGAATAATTGTAGTATAATCGATTTATCAATTGTATATATACTTTTTATATAAGTTTCGTAATGCAAAAATGTGTTGGAACATTAAAACATTACGCTTTTTAATACAAATGCTGTTCAAATTAAACTGGTGTTTTATACAGCAAAAATCCTACTTTAAACCAAAACCGTAGTTATATAATATATAAAGGGGTTTCCATAAGAATGATATCATATTGAAATGAAATGTCAAATATGTTTAAAATGTTATAACTGTCACTAGATGTCATTTGTGTGTAGTATACTCCTCATGGCGAAATACAAGGTTCAAGAACGTTTACGAAAATAGACTTTTTTTTGTAAAAAAGCACTTCTGTGCTTGCTATTCGTCGAATCGTTGAAAAATTTGGAAGGGATCTTACTCTTCACAATGCGAAGATACCAACAAGACGTCGAAATGCAAGAAATGTAAAGAACATTGCTGATCGTTGCAAAGGCTCCAAATTTATGGATCCCTCGTCGTGCTCAAGAGTTAGGGCTTAGAAGAACAACAACTTGGCGTATTTAGCGAAAAAATTTAGGTTTACACTCGTATAAAAACGGAAGCCACTGGACCATCGTAAGCACCGTGACTTTGCTACTTGGGCTTTACAGCAACTTAAGACGAATCACAATTTTGGGCAAAAAATTATCTTCTCAGGCGAAGCTCATTTCTAGTTAAGCGGAGATGTTAACAAGATTGTCGTTGTTGATGTGAAAACAAACCACAAAAGAAGCCCTTGCATCCGCAAAGGTCACTGCATGGTATGGGTTGTGAAATGGTGGCATCATCGGACCATTCCGTTTCCAAAACGAGGTAAGAGATGCAGTTACAGTGACTTGCGAGGGATACCGATTAATGTTAACAGAATTTTTGTGGCCAAATTTAGATCAAATTGATTTGGAGGATATGTGGTTCCAACAAAACGGACATGACACACTGCTAATGTCACTATTGATGTATTACAAGGAAAGTTTGATGAAAGGATAATTTTCAAGAAATGCAACTGTTAGTTGGCCTCCAAGAATCTTTAGATTAATTTTTGTAGGGTTATTTGAAATCTATAGTCTGTGCAAACAAACCATTAACCCTTGATGCATCAGTACATTAGACCTGAGTTATTGCACAAAGTCATCGAAAATTAGGTTCATCGAATTTGCTTGTGTGCACGAAGTCGAGGTGGACACTTAAATAATGTTATTTAACACATAATGTAATAGACTATGCCCCAAAATAATATAAAAAGTTTGGTTGTATCTGAAATAGTTTTCATTTTAAAATCGTATCGTTCTTATTAGAAAACCCTTTATAATAATTCAATTTTTCAAATAAGAATTAAGCAAAACAGTTCTTATATTTGTGAATTAACATATTACAGTATAGTTCACCACACGACCACATTTCATATAATGATTTTATCTATTTTCCATTTGAAAATTAATTATTGTTTAGTACATTGACGCATTTGAAACAGTTATTTTATAGAAATGATTGTTACAACTTTTTAAAGTGTGATTTTCTTGAATGCCCATGAGATATTTGATAGAGATGAATATGGTGCACATTTTTGCAATGCACCTCTGCCGCCTGCCAGATGGTCATCAATCAGAACGTGCAGCGCCAAAGTATTCTAAGAGGAGCTAGAAGAATTATAGACAAGTATTATAACCCAATTGGGCGCATTATATAAAAATATCGCTATAAAATAACGAGCGTACAAAACACACAGTACGTAAAGTACCGGAGGGTTTGAGAAACGCGTTTCAGTCTCATAATCCCGTAAAAGTAAAGTACAGGATGAGCTACAAAATATATTTTTGGCTAACATAAGTGAGGACCGAGTAACAACCGCGGTAAGCATACAACTATAGTCCTTGGTCTGACAAATCGGCTCTAAAGGCGGATGAGCCAGAAACGGTTAACGGCGAAGAATCATGAAGGCAAGGGAGAACCGCCTGACTATCACTGAGAATAGTCATAATGCATGAACACAACTCAAGTACAACCCTGAGCTACCACCACGCTTTAAATGGTGCCAGGGGGCTAAGAATATCCGGAAGAAATTCAAAGCAGCCATATGAAATGTGAGAAACATGTAAAGAACAGTAAAGCTGACAAAACAATATAAAAGATGGAAAGACTAAGCATTCAAATATTAGGAATTAGAGAATGGCGTTGGCCAAAATCATATGTGAAACAGATAATCACATAGGTTACTCAAGAAACGATGACAATCACAACAATGGCATTGCAATCATAGTATATTAAAGCTTTATTCGTTTCTTCTCCAGAGTTCTATTACCACAGTTTTCGGTAAAACCTAGAGATGCAAATATATGTTCTCACAGCAGATAAAGAAGATGAAGTCGAAAATTTCTATAACTAAATTCAACAAGCTGTAAAAATCTAACGTAAGGACATCAAATGAATCTAGTCGATGAACAAAAGGCTGAGTTCAACATTCGTTACATTGTCAAAATGTGATGATCACAGAACTGTAAGAACCACGTACTAAAAATGTTCTTAAGAGTTATTCATGGAATAATATACCGACGATGTGAAGAATACTACTACTGCGCAAAAATACATGTTTCCTTGACTATAACAAATATTTCAATGCTGTATAGCATACAAAACTAATACAAATATTAAACAATATAAGTCTCAATAGTAATGACATCAGAATAATTGGGAATCTCTACTAGAATTAAAGAGCTGCTGTAACAGTTGAAAATTAATTATTTGAAGAAATTGAAGTGTCCAGAGGAGTCCACCAAGGGAGTACCCGAATATATCTTTAAAGAAACCCTTAATGTATTTTGACAGGTGATCGATATGTTCACAATATACGCTAAGCTGACGATACAGTTATATGCGATAATGAAGAGGATATCCAACTAGTGAACGATAACCTTTAACAATAGGCACTAAGAAAATTAAATTTATGGTTATATTATATTATGTATATTCGAATTAATAATATGTTTGTTAAAAGAGTCATTATTTAAATATTTACCTTGTATTTTAAATGAAATGTGAAATTAATTACCTTAACACAATAATACAATAAATCATTCAGTCCCTACTTCAGATTGAAGATGAATACAAAACAGTAATTGAATCTTAAAGCATATTACATCCCATGTTTTGCAGTAAAACAAAAAAACCGATTTCCAAGGAAAGAAAATTGCTTTTTAAAGGAACTGATATTACGAGATTTACAAAAATTAATAAAATGAAGTCAAATACAATATCGGGAAAATCCCATTTTATATCCGTTTTTGAAATGTCATCAAGCCTAAAATTAAAACAGATTCTTTGAAGTTAACTGTTTACTACATTTAGAAGTTAAAATAAGTAAATGAAATAAATAATATTTCAAGGTAATTTTAATTCGATAACCTATAAATGACGTGCAAACATTGTAGAGTAATAAGACCAAAAATCTTAGTCCAAAAGATACTGACAAAGTTCGAAGGCTCAACCAAAGCATTATCCTAGTTTAATCGTAAAGAATGAGTAATAACGTCACTATTAAAATACAAATTAAAAAATAGTGTATCAGATAACTAACCTGGATTAATTACTTGAGGAGGGTATGTAGTTCAAGACATGATGACTTTTCTGTACATCAAATGATTTTGTTGAGTCATATAACCATTGGGTTATTAAAATTTCGCAATAGTTTCTGTCAAATCAATAAAATTTGTAGCATTAAAGTAGCTTCTATACTGCCTGGATGATATAAAACTCAAAGTTCAAATCGTTCACTCCCCCTAAGTTGATTATTATTCCTTTATGACGTTTTCTTGAGTTCCCCTTTAAATCCCATACAAAAACCTTTTTTTATTTCCGCCTTTCCGGCCACCGCGTGTATTTCAATCTGAACAATTGCTTCCGACTCTGTCGAAGCCGCTTTAAGCTCGGCGAAGCTTAACCACCGCGATGCGTTATGCACGATATTTTTTCCAATTAAGGTTCTTATTGTCTGCAAGTGATCGATAGTGGTGCTCCCCTCCCCAGCGCCGCTGTTCCTGTAGCTGGCAAGTTTAATTTGTGTTCTATTCTGCTCATTACTATCCTCGCGTATAAATTGTAAATTTGTTGCAGTAGACTAACGAGGCGGTAATTCTCCCGGTTCTTGGTATCTGCTTCCTTGAGTAATACTGCCATAATTGCTTCTCCCGTCTTTCTGAGATATTTTAATTCTGAATACACATCGTCACTTCCTCGTCCTTCTCTTTCATTGTTTGTAGTGTAAGATTTCTGAATCTTCACATTATTTGTTATTACTTTCTCTTTGGCATTTTGTTTCAGTTTCATTTTTTCATCAAAGTACACATCGTTTTATTACAATTTTTCTAAAAAAAATCTCTGCTATAAGGCGAAGGTTTAATTCAAGAACTTCTTATGTTCTAGACAGAAACTATAAGTTTTAAATTATAGATTTTATTAATAAAAAATTAAACTTCTCAATAAAACATTTGCAATAATATAAACTCGGATCAATAACACAGCTTGGTAATAAATGTAGCTGATGAATGATTCGCAATGATAACTAGATAATAAAAAGTTTTTTAAAAAAGACATACTTTAATAATAATAATAATAAGAGATGTATTTAAAAATTAAATATTTAAACGTAAAATCAGTGATGAGAATGACTACAAGTTATAGATACCCCCCCCCCCACCCCGTAATTTTTATCATACCCTATTTTAAGCTTTACATTTCTTTCCCTTTTCATTTGAGAAACAAAAGTGTTTTTATTGCATGCATCAAAATATTTTCCCTTACAAATTGTTCCTTCCAAATGTTGAGTTAAAATTTTCAGTTCTCAAATTTTCTTAAGTCTTCTATCGTAATATTTTTGGTAAATTTTAAAATACATATGATAATGTAGCATCATAAAATGTTTTCCAACAAAATTGGAAATTCACTTAATGCTATCATTTCTTCCATCTAATGCAATGAAATTAAATTTTTTCAATTACATTATTATATATATATATAATAAAATCGGAAAAATATATTAGTTTTATATTTATTAAGGAAAACACTGAATATAAACCACGTAATTCCTGGACCATGGGAACAATGAATGTGCGTTATACAAAAGGGGGTGAAAGACAAGTTTTCGGAGCCTCAAATCTTGAACATATCTGCTAAGGGAGATAACCCTGTTAGAAAACATGAGGAAGGCAAAGAGAAACCACTTCATTATTTCCCCCTCATAAAACTTACATGGCACAAACAGAGAAAATGTCCCTCCGTTTCCGGGAAGAAAAACTTTAAAGATAAAATAAAATAGGAACATGGTACGTAGTCCCTTTTTAAATCCGGAAAATTCAAAAATGTTTGAAACTGAAAAGACTCGGAATTTGTACGTTGGGTGTGTGTGAGACTAGACGGGCAAATTTCAATAGCAAAAACAGTCTACTATTTAGAAAACAACAATAATTTACATAGAAATGAAGTAGGAATAATATTAGCAACAGAACAGCACGATCAATCGCAACCTTTATTCCTTTATTAGATAGAAATAATAATTCAGATATAAGAACAGCTGATGAACATCAATATAATTCAAATATATATCTCGACAGCAGATAAATCTGAAGAAGTTCTAAATAGATGGTGTGCTAAAATAGAAGTCTATGGGAGACCTAAATGCAAAGGACGAGGTGAAGATGTAGCAAAAGACTATGGACTTGGAGTCAGAAATAAACGGGGTGACCGTCTGATTAAAAAAACACTCATTTATATTGCTAATCCATGGTTCAAGCTCCATCTTAGACAACTGCAAATTTGGACATCACCATAGGACACCTATACTGAATCATATCGACTATATAACCGTTACTCGTTGCTTTCGAAGTGCTATTAAAAGCACAAAAATATACCCCGATGCCGACATAAGATCAGATCACGCCCCGGTCGTAGTTCAAATACAGCCAAAACTCCAAATTACAAAGAAGCAACAGTTTGACATGTTATAAATTTAATAAATACACCTCACAAAGTGTTGTGTACACAATATGAAACAAAAGATGTCATGCACAAACCCATAATTACAGTAAAGATTGCAAAATGCAAAAATGAAGAAAGTCGAAACGTGAAATAAACGCAACAGTAATTATAAATGAGTAGCATGGAATGTAACCATCCCTAACAGCCATACAAGATTCGAACTGACATGACATCCTTCAAGAGCTCTGTTGAGAGTAAATTTCACTCCGAGAACAATACGGAAGTTTGAAATTATGCTTGGTTGCGGCAATTTGCTTACCTAAGACACTTTATATATGTTCCACGGGATTTTATTGGAAGACTACGTTGACTTTTTTATACTTCTAAGATTTATTTTTTGGAAAAAACATCTTTATTAATTCTACTAAATGAGGGCCTACATTATTGTCCTTCAATATAAACTTTTTACTCGACACATCTCTGAAAAACCTCGGCTATGGTTTAAAAAGCCCATCTCTGTAAAACATGATGCTTGTTAATACCATCATCATAACATCGTCAAATTGCTCTATTTTCATGTGTACGAATTGTAGCTGCAGGAACCTGTAAAATAAATTTGGAATTGTGTCAAAAAACTACTTTTTTCAGTTGCAAATGGGTTATCTTGTTCGAGGGAATGAGTAACGCATATGTTGCAAAAACATCTGGTTGTAGTACATAAGGTAATTGTCTATTTCGTAAATACCAGAATCGGTACTGTTAACTTTCAATTAATTTTTATTATCTCTTGGAACTGCCATCAAAATCTGATAATTTTATGATAATAATCGTTTTTGCACTATATTGTTACTTAAAATATGTGAATTTTTGGAACACCGCACTTTTGTTTAAATCTATAGTAAAGGCAGGAACGACTTTTTGAATTATTTATGTTAACATTTGCCTTGTCTGTAGACAGAAGTTGGTTTAAGAAATTAAACCAAACAAAGAAGCAAATTATTGCATACTTGAACTATGCGATATTCTAACGGAAAAACGAACAAGTCGCTATATGTTTCGGGACAACCTACGTATTTCTATTTAAAGCAAAAAGCTAAAAAAATGCGAGGCAAAATTAGAATAATCGCCTTAATAAGATAAACATTAATGAACCATTAATGCATATAAATATCATCATTTAACGTCAATAACACTTCAAACGCGGACGAATGGGTTCGCTTGATGAAAATTTAACGCTAATTGTCAATAGACATGCAAAGGGTCATGCATGCCAGATGTATATCTCCAGCTCCAATATAATGATTTTAGGCGCTTGCAGGCAAATTTATAAATGGACCATTTACATGACCTTTGTATTGATCAAACAACTCGACGGCCATTTTTGTATTGTTTTAGGCAATTTTCTCCAGTATTTATTTTAATTATTTTGTTATAAAACCTAATAACTATGGAAGTTATTTTTATTTTCTTCTCAATGCTTGTATTAGTAAATAAGGAAAAAATGTTAAGTTTAACATCACAGATCGACAACAGCAGGTAATAGATAAATATTTAGAAATTTAAATAAATATATGGACAAAACAATTAAAATTAAAAGATAAATTTAAATGAAAATACATTTTGTAATGGAAATATTTTTTTATTTTTGCGAATAAGATACGAAATGTTTTATCTAGCTGTAGAAGAATGTTGAAAAGTTTTCTGATTACATACACAGCAAATGAAGAAGTAATAAAAGAGCAGGAAGGGACATGGAGTTATTAACATAAATTAAAATCAGAAAAAAGGCCATCTAGGTCATATAATGAAAAATATCATGTGGCACAACTAATGATCATGGGGAACATACAAGGAAAAGTAGGATATATAGAAAGATCTTATGGTTGAATAACATTTGCCGGTGCACTGGTCTTGACATGTTCACCTTCCTCACAGCAACAAAAAAATCGTAATGAGTTTACCAGAGTTATAGCTAACCTCTATTAGGAGATGCATCTGAAGAAAATTTAGATGACCGATTGAGAGTAGCGTGTACTGTTGTCTTCCAATCAGTCTCTGGGTTGATGGTTAAAGAGGGGCAGTCTATGATAACCATGTTACTCCATTTTTTATAATTAAATATCTGTTCTGGATAAAATAAATTTCTGTTATATGTTCTTGAAAGGGTTTTAAAATCAGGAAACTGACAAAGTCCAATTAATACTGCCGGGTCGTTCGGAGGATAAAACAAACGGTAAAGATTGCCATAACAACGTTGTGAAACAAGAGATTGGAAGTTAAGAAACTTTTTAATGCTCAAAAGGCTACTAAAGGAGATAAAATTTCGTGCCGGCCGAATTACATGAAAATAACCGTTACCGCGTTATAATAAAAATACGAGCTAAGAGCGACATTATTTTTAGAGCCGGACGAGCCCCCGCCCCGGTCTCGAGCTGCAGCCCCATAAAAATTTAAGAAAATACGTTCCCACCCTTCAGGTTCGGTTAAAAGAAAATTAACTTTCGGGTAATTTAAGTCCCGACCGCTTAGCGTGCTTTCATTCCGGGCGCTTAAAATATAAATATTTCAGCGGCCGAGAAAAATTCAGGCGCTCCGAACAGGCGGTCGCGCGTCCTTGAACTCGAACCATTGTATCCGAAACGATCGGGGCGGCACAAGAAACTAAGGCAATTATGAAATTAATTTATTCAATGACATTTTGGATTAGCGTAACTCGCTTACGCCGCTTTCTGGAAATTATTACAAATTGGCCCCTGCAGACGTGCCATAATTGCGTTTTAATTCTGCAGGTTGCAAAACATTTCGGCGAGGTACTAATTGCGCCTTTCGTTTTCACCCACGGATTTGGATACGTGAAGTTTGTCGCTCAGGAGAGCTCACCAGCTTGTTAATTACTAGCAGCCAGCTCGTGTAATGCATTGCTGGCACTGAAACGATTGAGAAGCGGGCAACATCATGAAGGCAAAGAAATCACGCCCATTGCTGAAACTTAACAGTTCTATCCCAGTGCGCCATTTTTTTCCTGCAAGGTTGGCAGTGTTCTGCTTGGTGCAGTAAACACATTACGATTAGTCAATATGGAACGGAGGAGTGAGTAAAGATTGTTCATTACAAGCACGGATAATGTTTCGCAGAGATACCTTAGTGAGTATGTTAATGAAAAAAATTGTCACATTTGGGACATAGAAAATCGTCAAGTTGCTCAAGAACGGCCAATGCATACACAAAAAGTAAGAGTTTGGCATGGATTTTATGTTGGTGGGGTCGCTGTTTGAATTTGGAAGTGCAAAGTTGTGTACATCTAGGCGTTCGAGTTATCAAGCAACATACACTTGAACTAAGTTCAAGTGCAAACTTACGTACGTCTATATTTAGAAACTGTAAGTACATTAATAATCACAACTTAAATGGCGTATACGCTCGTTTATGGGTCGTATACCTCAAACCAGCCAAACATAAACAATTATCAAGAACCAAACCCCCAGATTTTCTATTTTCAAACACCAACAAACTTATCATACTCGCAACCCATGCCAATACAACAATCGTATCTGCAAAGACAATAGCCAACCACAAAATAACACCCAAATACCAATCTAGCAGTCGCATACCTCGGCACACATACCAAATTTAAATACAACAAATCAATGCCAACAACTGCCCTACAGTAAAAAACAAGCTAAGAACATCAAAACACATGAATCCTGGTTGAAAGGCAACAGATTTCCAGAAGTGGACAATATGGAAAAAGAAAATATAAAAACTACAAAATCTAAGCCACCTGCGATATTTGTACAAGGAGTGACAAAAAACATCACTACTAATGTACTTCATAGACTTAAAACCAAATGATAACTATACGGAAATATATAAAATCCTCCTAAATACAAAAGTACAATTCGAAGCTCCTCATGCAAAGAAAGAAATGTCAGTGCAAGCGTTGCCAAAGATTCATACACACAAAAAATGTTGCTACAATATTCCAAGATGTGTTAAATGCACAGAAATGTCCAAGAAAAGCAAAAGACTGATGTAAAATGCGTTAATTGCAAAGAATAACATCCGATCAACTGCAAACGGTGCATTGTGCACAAAACAATGGCAACAAAAATTCTACCGAACTTAAGGGAACGAAAAATTCAAATAAGGCTAAGCAGGAAAAACATATGCTCAAGCAACATATAAGCAACACAGCATACTTATAACTGAAAAAAGCCATTTTACACCCTCCACCGAAACAACCCTGCAACGATATAAGTGAACTCCGTCAACTGATGAAAAATATCATGGATCAAATAAGTGTGCTTGTTAACCCCACGTCAATGCTTATGAACAAAACCAAACAATGGCTACTGTATTAAAAAAAATAGCTGTATGGAACGCTAACGGCTTGTGCCTACATGCACAAGAAATAAAAGTGTTTTTACAAAGTACATATCTATACATACCGTTACTATCTGAAACTCAGTTCACCACAAGAAGCCACATAACAATACTTATATAGTACAAATCATCTCAGTGATAGGGCTCAAGGAGGTTCAGCAATAATTATTAAATAAAAAATCAAAGATTACAAGCGAGCTGAGTACAAATTAAACAACAAATAAGCCACTAGTGCTGGCATAGAAAACGCTACCGCACAAATCACCGTACCATCAATTCCTTGTCCGCCAAAACATAAGAACAAAGAAGCTGATTTCACGGGTTCCTAAAACATTAGGAAATAGATTTATAGTTGGGGGTGATTTTAAAGCTGAGCATTTAGTATGGGGCTCGAGAACTACCACAACAAAAAAACAGAAACTTCTAAAAACTATTTAGCACAATAACCTATTTTATCTAACAACAAGACAACCTACATTTTGTCCGTCTGACCCCAATAGAATATAAAACTTGCTGGATTTCTGCATCGTAAAAGGCCTAGACAAAAACAAAATATTAGTTAAATCCTGCCTTGAACTTATCTCTGATCATACTCCAGTATTAGGGACCATTTTAACACATGTAATTGGCAAACCGAAAAAAAATCTCTTAGACATACCACTAAAAACTGAACTCGAGATAGAGAAGATGCAGTACAAGATTTAACCAAAGCCATACAAACTGCAGGATAACAAGCAACACCAGACAGCAGCGGTAACACAAATTATAGAAAAACTTCCCGCCATTCTCAATAAGAACCCGACCGAGGCTCGAGCAGATAAACAGAGATATAACAAATTAGCTAAAGAACGTAAAAACTTACTTCGAAAAATAAAAAATGATTCGATACAAGAATATCTTGAAGGATTAACCCCGACTGAAGACACTGACTACTCCCCTTGGAAGGCTACTCGCAAAATAAAACAACCACTATGGTAAGTACCATCAATCAGAAAACGAGATCATACTTGGGCGAGGACAAATCTGCAACTCTTGCCGAACACCTAATCCCAGTATTCCAACCAAGTCCATCTCTGCAATCAGTAACAGAAGAGAAAATCAACAAGCTTATAGAAATTCCACACTAGATGGCTATGCTGCTGAAAAAACTAACCAATTGGAGGTAGAAAGAATGATTCAACATGGCATTAATTCAAAAAAGGCACCGGGAGATGATCTCATTACAGGAAATTGTCTGAACAAAACTCTTTTATCTACAATGCGATAATACGACCAGAATACTTTCCCTTGCAGTGATATTGAAACTTAGAAGAAACTCAAATGATGTCACTTCATCCTATTGCCAATTCTTTCCTATATAACATCAATAATTGATGAACACCAGCTCATACCTAATCATCAATTCGGATTCCGAAAAGGCAACGGAACTACAGAGCAGATACACCGTTTGGTAAAACAAATCAACCAGGACTTTGAAAATAAACGTTACTGTTCAGCAGTAAGTGTGGATATGTCAAGCTTTCGATAAAGTTTGGCACACCGGCTTATAATACAAATTGAAATTCGCATTTCTGCACCCAGTATTTTCTCTCCTTTTCCAATCCTATCAGGAGTACCACAGGGAACTATTCTTGGGCCCATGCTTTATTCCATATACACATCAGATTTTCCAGAAACCACTGAAACAACCATGAACATGATGAACGTTATCATAAGTTGATAGTAAATTTTTTGTGGTTTCACTTGGACGGCATGAATTTGGATGACTTGTGATTCTAGCAGGGCGGCGTCACCTGTCATACGATGCGTGAAATGATCCAATTGTTGGAAAAAAAATTTACTGTTTATCCTTTTCGAACTAATAGCTAAGTAAAATATTTTTTCTCAAATTAAATCCTGGGTTTCTTGTGGTACACCTTCTATAGGTAGAAATTGTTCAGAAATCAATACAGTTGTGTATGCAGCCTTGAAGAATTATTCAGCAATTGTCACTTTTTAAGACATGTTAATTTGTAAAACATATAAGTTTAGGCAATCTAAAATTCATGTTTCTAATAGAAGTCATTCTGTGAAAAATGAGGGATCAATTTCTTCAACCTTCTACCAATGAGGTATTTTGTAAAAAAATACAATAATAATGTGTCGTAGCAAATGCTGACGATTTTTAGAGCAAACTCCATGTTTGTTTTGCAATTTTATTTTCACTATCTAATAAAACTAAGTAAATATCTACACAGGCGTTAAACTTGACAAGAACGAAAGCGTACCAAAGTCCCAAAACGTCACGTTGTGCAGCTCCGTCCCAAACTGCGTATCGAGCCGGCACACCACCTAATAATAATCGGTCAAAAATAAAAACGCATTACAAAAATAAATTGAAAAGGTGTACCCCCAGAAGTCGCCTGCCAAATACCAATTTACGCAAGAGACTAAGAAAGTTTTATACCCATAAATTTGAGCGCAGCGCGGGCTTCAAAAGACGAGTTTCGCGGCATAATTGTCATTTTGCCTTCTCAATAGGGGTGCTCGTTCGAGAACGACGTCCCTGCTTTTTACGGACTGCCTAGAAATACCAACAACATAATTAGGCTAACAATAAATCAGCCAATTAAATTCGACTTACAATTTTCCTGTCGTGTTGGTTGCATACCCACCGCATGAGCACAATTTTAAAATGCTCATTAAATTAACTGGCAATTATGACACACAATTATCTCGAACAACCCAATCTTAGCATTTCGTGCTCGAAAATCCCCGTTGAAATTACCTTCGCGAATCGGCTCTCGCGAGGGACATAACGAGTTAATCGCTTCGTTAAGTTCAAATCGTTCTTAATTATCAAATGCAGTTTGTTCGCGATTTCAAGTACCCCGGCAATTTCTGTAAACACTTGTTTTCTTCGTTCGTTTAGTTTTGTAGCTTGTCTTGCTACGATCGCTATTTGGACCACGCTTTGAATGATCAGTCAAGAGTACTTTTTTAATTCAGTAACTGAGATACTCCTTTGGTCTGGTAAGACTGTTTGTATATCGCCATGTTCAGTTAGTGATAAAATAAATATTTTTGAAAGTACTTACATTATTTATTTGGAAATATTATACTTTTACTGACTTTAACAAGTCTTAAATACTTATTGTAGAATATCTTAACATTTTCAAGTAAAAATACAATTTTACGCCCTTTTTATTGTTATACAATTTTGCACACGCTCATAATTTCATTTAATAAATAAAATATCGGCTGTACATTGAATCAAAAAACTAAAAATATATTGATTATTATCTACTAACCGATATTGGCTAAACTATAGACTGTTTACTTCATAGTTATAGTAATATCGTTTACAACTTGGCACCATATCCAATACTTCTAAGACGTATATTAATCAATATGAATTGATAAAATAAAAAAGATTACACTTTTTCAGGTAACCCACTTACACAACAATGTTTTCACGAAACCTTCAAAAAGTATTTGGAAGATAAGACATGCATCATGCAAAGCAATGTACCATTTATAGTATAGTTATTTAAAATAACTAAATAAAGTAAGAACCTGAACATTAATATGGTCATTTTTCTTGATCTGAGCGACTTTTGCCCCAATTTGGCAAGATATCAGCCTGACAGGTCGACAAAAAGATCTAAATATTAAGAGTCCCTGTTCATAACCTAAAAACCTACTTGCCTAGTTTGGTAATAATATATTAATGCAAATAAAATAAAATTATAAACATACAGATTTATAAAAAGAGATATAGGTAAACAATCATATTAAAAGCAATAATTTCTTGATCGCCAGCGTACTCCCGTGGTTGAGGCGCGGGTTGCGATGCAGACGGACCCGGGTTCCATTCCCAGAGCTCTCTGATGCCTGGCGGGTGACCCACTTAGTCACTAAAAATAATTGAGTACGGGACGACTAGTACACTAGCATTTTTTTGCCATCAGTATATACTAAAATCAACTTCACGGCAAACTATCATCATTGGGATTAAATTTTGAGTGTGTGTAATCTTGTCAAGTGCAAACCATACAATTTTTTTGAATTTTACATATGTCTACAAAACGTAATTTACAAAAACGTTACTTTTTTATTTCCATTTGAAGAAATCGGCAGCTAAAAGTCTGCGTTTCCTGTACGAAGCTTATCGTAAGCATGCTTCATAGATTTCAACTTGTGAGTATCGGTTTCGAAGATTTAAAAGTAGTGACACGGAAGGCAAGGAGGTCCAGGGTTAGCTGAAAAAGTTTGAAGATGCAGAATTGGAAGCATTACTCGATGAAGATCCATGTCAAACGCTTGACGAATTGGCAGATTTTTTTAATGTTGATTTATAAACCGTCGGTAAAGGTTTGAAGATACTGAGAACGATTTAAAAGCAAGGAAATTGGGTACCACACGAAATGAAGCCGAGAGACGTCAAAAGACATTTTTCCATCTACAAAAAGCTGCTTCAAAGACACAAAAGAAAGAGGTTTTGCGTCGTATCGTGACTAGTGGAAAAAAATGGATTCGTTACCCTAAGCGCAGAAAAGTCCACATCAATGCCAAAGGAAAGTATCCATGATTCGAAGGTAATATTCTGTATTTGGTGAGATCAGAAGGACGTAGTCTCGCCGTATTCACCAGAAATTTCCCCTTTTTAATTACCAATCGCTTCAATAGATCTTTTAAAGTATCAACAATTGGGTCGAATCACGAATTGCATCAAAGAACGAGGAATTCTTTAACCGGGGAATCCGCCTGTTGGCAGAAAGATGCGAAAAAGTTATAGCTATCAATGGACAGCAGTTTGAATAACTTGTGCTTTATAATTTTTTCGAATTTTTCACGAAAAATTCTTTAAAATTAAATTTAAGCCCCAACATGCACGACTCAAATAGTTATTATATAATAGTTCTTCAAATTTTGGCCACCTTAATAAACAACTCCCCGAAAACATAAAAACAGCAACCCGATCCTAATATGAAGTCAAAAGTCAAAATGACGATAAAATTCTAACATGTCTACATACAAAAATGTTGGCAGCTATCCTATTAGAATTAATTGAGCATTAAAAAGAGTGTGTAGGATTGAGAAGGCCGCATGAATCTTCTATAAATGTGTATTTTATATTTTACTCAAAGAATTAACCATAAAAATGTTTTGCTCAATTCAGAGTAAGAAAGCGTTTAAAGAAAAGCCGGCAAATTTCAAGTGATAGTAGATGAGAAATACGTATCTCCAAGATATTATCCCATCAGCCTGGTGCCAACCCTACTTTAAAGGGTTAGCTTTGATTCCGCCAAAGCTAGTCCACCGACCTTCATTTTCCATGGCTAGTGAGAGCTTTCACAAGAGTGATGCAGATAAAACCTTCAACAAAGTGTAACCGATCGGTTTTTTTTGGGTCTGTAAAAACTTTAGATAATTATTGTCCCTCATATTCCCCAACATTTAAGAAGATACTGTACCTTTTACGATGTTAATCTGGTTTGCAAAAAACACTAAATCAGTATGTAATTTGCCAAAATTGTCTTGGTCATTTTTTATCACGAAGACTATAAGAGAAGACAAGTCAGCATATTTGGAGAAACTATTCTTAGATAAACAAAGTAGACACTAAATTCATCAAAACTGAAGCTTTCTTCTTCGCTCTTCTATTCAAAATACAAAATGGTAAAAATCTTTTTTCTTATTAGACATTATACCAGATCAACAAATTAATTGTTGTACATGATAATATTACATGATTAATAATACATAATAAATATCAGAATAACAAAAAAATTAATGTTACCTTTTTTTTAGAAATTAAAATGATTGTTAAGGAACTTTAGCGCAATGCGATCATTTTATGCAGTCACCATTAATATCACTTTGATTTAGATAAATTTCTTGTCGTAAATTGCGCTTTAACCAAGTGTGTATTTGTCTTTGACCAAGTTGATAAAACACCACACTAGTACAATTATTAATAATTGTATGCCAATTTTTGGTTAATTTTTTGATTTGTTTAAAAATCGTCGATATAATACCAAGATTTGAATGTAATTGTTTGTTAGTAATGTACCAAGAGTCGTCTACTGAGTTCTATAAGAGTTCTATAGTTGGTAGGTTTTTGTTGTTTTCATGGAGATGTGGCTATTTGAATGCTTTCTTTTATACATGAGGTACATTGAGTTATTGTTCCGTCTGTTTCTTCTGGGATTCGTAACTCATTGGGGTATTTAAGGTTTTTATCTAGGAGTTCCTGAAATAGTCCCAATATATTATTCCATTTATTAGTCTTGGTTCGTTTCGTCTTAAAGAGGATACTGTTAATAATGAAATTATAACTGGCAAGTGGTCGGAGCTAAGTTCGACATAAACTTCTTGAAATGTTTGTATATTAAAATTTCTCTGAATGGTTATGTCTAATATATCCGGTTCATGGTCTATCCAACATGAGAAATTTGCTCCGGCAGGATTGCTTGCTCTGCATCCCATATGGTATTTTTGGCATTGAGGTCACCAATCAGTAAGATAGCTTCGTTGCTACTAAATATTTTGCATGTCACTTTCAAGGAGCTGTTTATTTAATATACACTAATAATTTTAATATAATTACCTTCGTGTATTTTAATATGAACTACAAGCGCTTCGAGATTGATAGTATTGATTATTGATACTTCATTTTTAGTCAAGTGTGTCTTCGAGACTATGTTGTGTCTTGTAAGAAAAGCGTTTTTTGAGCCTTAAGAGGGTGTGGAAATGAATAAGAGTTTTGTTACAGTTATGGTCCATTCAGAAGACTTGGTAAAAGATTGGTTAATAGGAATTGGTTATCATCATTCTTATACAAAATCCGTATAAGAATGATGATAACCAACCTCCGTGAAGGAGAAGGACCATAAGAAGAAGAAGAAGAATAGGAATTGTTTTATTTGACCAAGGGCTGGTTGAAGTAGATTTAGAATTAATGTAATAATTGTTTTGATTAGAGATTTTAAGTTAGAAGAGATATTTGTTGTCTTCCAAGGTTTGTTGTAATTAATTGGATTTTTGGAATTGACAAGGCGGGAACAGTTGGTAATATTGTTTTCTGGAACTAATTGATTATTATTAGTAAGTGGATTATTTCTAGTGTGTAGTCTACTTTTGGCACGTTTGGAATCTTGGAAATACTTACAGCCTTTGGAGTTGGGAGCTGGGTGGTTATCTTCACAGTTAACGCACATTGAGAAAGTGTTTTTGTCCTTATCGCAGTTGGTATATATATATATATATATATATATATAAGTACTTCACACATCTAAATTGTAGAAGACAATAGTTTTTGGTGTGGCCGTAGCGTTTGCACCTGTGGCATTATGGTGTGTTGCTAGATGTTTTTCGTGGTTCTGCTTTAACTATTGAATGGAAAATTTAGTCGATTTTGAAAATTTCCTTTGCTTTTTCATTGGCTGTAAGTCGTATTGCAGATACAGGGATTGGATTTTTTTACTAGTTATGATACATTTTAGCTCTCAAATCTGGTCCCGTTAGGGAGATTGGAATAACTTTAATGACAACTAAGAGTGGTCTCTCATTGGAATTTTGAAAAGGGTAGAAGCGATTTTATTCTCTAAATAATGTTTGTATGATTTTCAATGGTCCCCGCTGAGAATGGTAGGAAATTTATTTTTCGCAGTGCTTTCGATATTGGTAATTGCACGTTTGCGGGTAACTGGCTCATGTAAGAATATTGGCTGTATTTTAAATTAATTTCTTTTTTGAATTTCAGAGTTTACTGTTGTTCCCTGAGAACGCATTTTCTATTATTTAAGATCAACCAAATTTAATTACAGAGGCGTAGAATATATGAAGTAGAAGACCAATCTTGCCAACCGCCTTTAATTCTGAAATTCATATTAAAGAGTTATATATCATATAGGCATGATAATGAAATGTAAGAGAAATATATTGTAAATGAAAGAAGTTGAACAGTTTGTATATGTGGGGGCCTTAATGATAGAAAATCAAAGAAATAGAAGCTATACTGATAAAAGGAGATAAAGCAACTGGGACACTCGGCACTCTCATAAAGGCTAAACAAGTGTCGAGGCGACCAAAAGTACAAGTGTACAAGACAATATTAAGGCCAATGGTGAGTAAAGTAGACTCAAGATGTGGGAACGAAAAGATTTGAAAAAAAATTATGATGGAAGGGAGACAGAAGAAGGTTGGGAATGCAGAGGAAATAAAGAAGTGTTTGACCTATATGGGGAAGCACCAATTAACAGCTACATAAAAGTACAAAGAGTAAGATGTCTGGGGCACTTAGAACAATTACAAGAAGAAAGAATATCAAAAGTGTTCCTAAGAAAAAGACAGAAAGGTAAGCTATGTTTAATATGGATATAATAAATATTAAAAGATTTAGCAGAAAAAAAGGCGCATACTTGAAGGGAGAATGGCCTAAAGGTCTGTAAAAGCTGTTTTTATATTTATATTATAAAAGTATAAATACATGTTACTGGTCAATACTATTCAGCACTTTTGGCCGAAGGCAGCAATTAAAAAATAATCCAAAATTGGACAAAAAACATTTCATTTGTACATTCAAATTTGAAACGCACTATATCTATTTGGGACATCCGTTTTTTTCAAAAACTCAATGCTTGAGTTAAATGAAGAGATTGTGATTTGTTATTTTCAGCACTTTAAAATAAAATACTTAAAAGCTACAAAAAGTTGGAATAAATTTGAATCACAATTTTTGTTGTCATTCTGTAAATATTTCAATCTACCCCCGTATGAGATGTGACAATACAAGTTATATTAAACCCAACATTCGGCCAAAAATTATCTCTGCTGGGCGATAAATGATGCCATTGAGGCAAAAATGCATCGGTTGAAATCGATAAAAGCAATTACAAGTTCTGAACAAAGTTATTCGCGATGAAATTCGTGTTCGGGGCATCCAACACTAAAACAAGCGATGTGGCCTGCTCCCAATGCAGGCGGTGCAATAATAGAAAATTCTCGTGTACGAATTTCAAGTTATTGAAATCCGCACCAGCGTTCAAACAGCTTTCAACAACCCTTCCCCAATTTCAATGCAGCGCATATGGCCGAGATAAAAGTGCAATACTTCAAATGAAACTGTCATATTCCTGGATTCGTTCTAAATTTTTCAATACGTGGAGTTTATTTGCTTTCAAACTGGATTGCGTTGGCAGTAACAAGATGAGAGACGGGTGCCGTTCTGTTCATATTGCTTATATTATACAGAGTGTCTTAAAAGAAATTTAGATTACATTTTTTACGTCTTTTAAACTACAGTGAAAATTTACAACTGACAGCTAGCATCGTAATCAAAAAAATTTATGCTAATATACAGAACACAACAAAATAATCGTACATCCCCGAGCAGCATCATAGCGTGGAATGCTGAACACCGTACGTTTGTGTTGGAAACTTATTTTAAAATTGGTAATTCTGTGATTGTGCCAGCGGCTATTTCACGGAAGAGTTGCGACCAAAAAACCATAATGTTGTGGGTACACAAACGGAAATCACTCGATAGACCTCGTAGCGTTCAAGCATCCGAGGATATTGCAGCAATGAGGTAGGCTGATGTCATATCGCCACAGCGTTCCGCCGCTAAAAATGCTCTCTGACCGGAGCGTTCGGAGAATCTCATGTCGCAAGAACATGTTGCTAAATGTTCCAACTGATGCTGTTGTCCTCAGTAGTGATAAGCAATATTTTCGGTGTTGAGTCCCACAAAATCATCTTCAACTCCATGAGCGAATAACTGCTTGGTATGCTATTACGGAATTTCCTGGAGCCCAGACTCAACGAATATGGAAATGCACCACTGTGCTTTTAACACAATAGCGCTACCGCACACCCGAGGAGAATTTCTCCAGAAGTTTTGAGATCAATGTTTCGAGGCTCACTACATGGCGACATCCCATGGCCGACTAGGTCACCTATCCCCTTGCGATTTTTTCTGTAGGGACAGACTCAGGTCGCTGACTATTGAGAAATTAAAGGGTGCTGTTCGCAACGCGATCGTAGCAGTGGAGATGACTTCGCAAGCAATGCGAAACTTTAAGATGAGGCTGCGAGAGTATAACATTTGGAGGATATAATTTTCAAACTGATTGATGACTAAATGGCAAGTATTGTTTTGTGCGATACAATAAAGCAATATTGTTCTTTTTTATTATTGTTGTGAAAAGGGGAGATCATTTTGCCGAACCCCGTATAAAGAACTTTCTAAAGCAAATGCAACAAAATAAAGTAGGGCTACTGATTCCAACTATTCGGCTTGTCGAAAGTTGAACGACACATTTTGAAACTAAAAGGAGAAAACATGAGAATGCGTTGCTTCGCAGAATCAAAACTCTCTTTAATATTATTCATATTTTAGTATCCGTAATTGCTTTGAACTATCCCACATTCCCTTAAAATAATTTCGCGACTTTCCATTTCTGCTCTACCCGATGCTTCTATGTAATCACCTCGGGACCACGACTTGTCTCGACATTAGCCCTTGCGTATGTCGTGCAAACTTCAATTAAGTTTTTCTTAGTTCTCGACCCCTTTAATTTTCGGAACTCGTCGGAAAGTATAATTCAAGAGAATCAAAAATAGGGCCTTCTGTGCGATGCATAAATCATCATTAAATGAATCTTACATGAGCTTGAATGATTAGAAGACATTTAAGTGCCTGGAATGTCTAGATTTTGGGTTTTTTTCCAACTTCTTTAATATAGTCCTAATGATGTAACAAGCAACTGGCAACAAAATTTATATTAAATAATGCGTCTTATGGATATTAAACAATAATAAATTCTTATGTTTAAGTTCGTGTATAATGAGATGTTTACTTTTCCCAAGGTTTGCAGACAATTCAGCGAGCATAATTCTAGTATTGTGTTAAACCCTTTCTTGTGGACGTAGTAGTTTCAAGCGGTAAACTACAATATATCAATATAAGAGGCCACGGAGGAGCGAATGCCGACTCTAATTACTATCTAGCACAATCAAGAAAAATCGAAAGTATAAGCCAAAAAATTAATAATTGCAGTAATTCAATAGTATAATACATATTAGGCTATAGAATATTTTTTATATCACAATTAAGTTAACGTATATATTTATGTAGAGATCGGGAAAAAGAAGTAAACTAAGAAAAATTAAATAAAAAAGAAAATTATTAATAAAATATTTGTTTATTTCAACATTTTAACATTTTTGTCCATGTCAAATATTTTCTTCGACTTCATTTATTTGAATTATAGGTGAACTATTTAAGCAACCATTTTCGCTGCACTGTGGACATGCTACACTCCAGCATAAGCCACTCTTCCGACATCCACAAGCAGCTAGCTCCACATCCCTTTTTACAATTACAAAATAACATTTGCAATAGATTATCCGGAGCCGGTAATTGATTCATTGTTATTGGAATGAACATGTTATTGGAATACTTCCATTCCTAATTTTCAATGTCTCCGTCATTTTTTAGCCATATCTGGATTTACAGGTACACTATTTTTAGATGTTCAAATGCTGCATCAGTTGTAGGAGGTAATGATGACAAAAGAACACTTGTATTTTGGCTGTTGCTTTTATGAAAGAATTGAACCTTGTTGAGGTATTCAAAGCTTTAATTTTCGCCGAAGCTCCATATAAACTCAAAATACATACTACACCCGCTTGAAATATATTATTGGAGTCTCTGTTGACATTTTTACATACTTTTGCTAATTCGTGTAAATCCTGACGTTTCTCAAAATTGTTGATAATCTTAATTTTCCCTTTATTGAAAAACGCATATGTAGCCTCACAACACGTGAAAGCATGTAAAAAATGAATATGTTCTTTACATTTCGGTAACGATTTTTCTAAACTTTTCGAAGAAAATATTTTTTGTTGGACTTTTTTCACAATCCTCATCCGCTAATGCCGTTAATATAACTGAGACGTCAATACTTCTGAAACTATAACATTTTTTGTTTCTAAATTAATTTCTGTATCAACAATTAATTTGTCTGCATCGCTTTCCACTTGGCATGTAAAAATATTGTTGTCAGCTAATTTAATTCTCAACATTTCTATCAATCGGCTATTACTGGGTGTATAAATAAGTTCTCAGCTTTTTTCTGCAAAATTAAAGTTTTATTGAAAAACAAAAAAAAAACTTAAGTATCAAAGTATTCTCCGTTGGCATCGATGACCTTTTGCCATTTTTCGGGTAGCTTGCGAATTCCCTGGTGATAGAAGCTCACCGGCTTCGAGACGATAAAGTTATCGATGCATTTTCGGACTTCTTCTTCTGTTTTGAAGTGCGTATCAGCCAAATGATGCTGTAACGAGTGTAAATGATAATCGGAAGGGGCCATGTCTGGGCTATATGCCGCATGTGGGAGAAGTTCCCAGACTAACGCGAAGATGTGTTCTTGCGTCGTCTTCGCAACATATGGTCGGGCATTATCATGGAGCAGGATGACTTTGCGACTGCCTTCTACAGCAAATGGCCTCTTTTCTTCGATTGCCTCGCTCAAATTGATGAGTTGCTGTTGGTAGCGATCCGTCGTAACTGTTTCACCTGGTTTCAAGAGTTCATAGTACAGCACACATTTCCAATCCCACCAGATACAGAGCAAATTCTTTTTGGCGTAGATATTGGGCTTTGGAGTCGATGTCGAAGGTTTGCCAGGTGCTACCCATGATTTTGTTTCGCTTGGGATTGTCGGACAAAATCCATTTTTCATCGCCCGTAATAATTTTATGCAGAAAATCCTTTTTTCGGTTCCTTGAAAGCAAATGGAATGCGGCGTCACGCCGTCGATTTTTGTTGTCTTCGGACAGTTTATGCGGAACCTATCAGCCTTCCTTTTGTATCTTACCCATTGCATGCAAACGTATGGAAATGGCTGGCTGAGTGACGCCAAGCTGTTCTGCAAGCTCTTTTTCAGTTTGCGCATTGTTTTGATCCAGCAATGTCTGCAGCTCATCCGTGTCAAATGTTTGAGGGCGTCCAGCGCGTGGTTGATCACAAGACTAAACTCTTCTCCGCGAAATCTTTGGTACCACTTTTTGCACGTTGCATGACTTACAGCATTCTCACCATATGCAGCACAAATCATTTCGGTGGCTTCAACAGCGTTTTTCTTAAGATGAAACGGGAAGTGGATAGAAAATCAAATATGCTCTTTTGTGATTGCCATCGTGAGCACAACTGATTATTGAAGTTATGTGCATCAAACGCCAAATCGCATGATGTTTCGAAAGACCGAATGTCATTGCTTTAAAACCGCAAGAGGGCGGACTAATATGTTACATGTAAACGGTGATTTGTGTCCTGAAACAAAACCTTCATATGAGAGAAAAAAGGAAGGTGGGGAGAAAGGGTAAAGAGAACGAACCAGAAACTACTAGATGCACGATGTAGTCTTACAATATAATTGTTCCCCTCTATTTCTTAAAGATAAGAAGGAAAAGCAACAATAGCGACATTAATAAAGTATTTCACTGAAATGTTTGTAAATAATAAAGTGACATGTTATTGTCAAATCTTTCAAATACTTTGGAGATTACATTCATTGACCTGGAAGCTCTTCTGAACTAGCGAAACAAAACTTCTTGTAAGTTTTTTCATAGATATTGAAATACTTAAAGAAAGAAAATCAAGTCAAAAATATATCTGATAATTTATTGCAGTCATTTATCTGATGTTATCTTCAAAACATACCTGTACATAGCAAAATCCGTTCTTTATACATAACAATTGTTAATACATATTCGAAAGGGCACAGCGGTTAAATTATAACTGTATACTATAGGCTCCAGTAAATTTAATACACAAATTTTCTGAATTATAGCATTTAATAACAAAAAGTATGGTTTAATAAATCAAAAAAAGAGGTTAAGGCTCTCATATGTTCGCTCACTGTACCCGGTCATCGCGCACCATCTCCGGTGCGGGGCGATGTGGCACAAAAATTAGTAAATATCATTTAAAACAAAGTTATTTCAAAGGGATATTTAAAAAATTCCTATTATTTTAGGCAGTAAACTATGAACAGACAAATGAACACACATGTAGACTAACAGATAAAAAAATCGGTCTTTAGTTTCAGATCTACCCCGATACATTCTTTCAAACTGTTTATTTAGAGGGCCCCAAAAAGCAACTTTCGCCAGCTATCTATTTCAATAAGTTCTCGAAAACCCAATAGAGCCGCCTTATCCACCATCGTCGCAAATTCCGCAGACTCAAAGTCTAGCTCCAAACTTGAACAACAATGACAGGCGTTAAACCCGATAAAATCTAAACTGACAGAGTGTAAACAATGGCATGCGAGCGCCTCTTAATAAACCAATCGAACGTAATCGGAGACCTTGAGTTAACAAATGCAAAACTCCAGAGGGGTGCAGACGATCATTATAAAGTTCTGATTGTAGTTCTTTTCCGTTCGATTTAGAATTAACGGGAAGTTCTCGATGCAACGGAAAACTTGTCAGTCGGGATGGCTGGAAAATTGAACTTTGCTAACTGCTTGAAAAATAAAGGCAGATCGCAAAACTGACGGCTTTTCTGGGAGCTCCCAATACAAAGCAATTTAAGTACATTTGCATGCGATACAAAATAGTACAAACGCAAGCTAATTGGTGTTAATTTAAATTTGCAAAAATGATGTAAGGCAGACACTGTACGTCACAAAAATAGTATAAAATTACGATTCAGAGGTTACCTAATAAAAAAACGTATCAAAGCTTTCAATAGCCTCCTATAGCATTCAATATCTTTTCTAAACTAGTAAAAAAATCCTATTTAGATGTCAGGATTTAGATGGTCCTTTTTCAGTAGGTAGCAGTATTACTTATAGTATATGAAACACCGTTTGTAAGGGTCATAACGTTTGAGAATGATAGAAGTGTTTAGAACTCATAAATTCGCAACTAAAAATTTATGTCCTGAGACGTGCTTACGATGTCTTTAAGCAAAAGCTCGGCATGCCCCAAAGACAATAGTTAAAATTGCTCTTGCACCTTCTGATCACGACCTGTTGCGATCTATAGGATACTTTTTGCGTGGTCGCGTTTTTGAGTCGTTTGATCAAGTTGAAGAAGCATACCAAGAATTCTTTGTTTCAAAGTTTGGTATTTGGCAACTTGGATCGAATTTACGAAACGCTGATAAAAAAATTGGTGATGATGGGCTACATATTAAAAATATATTTTTTTTCTAGAATATGATAATTCAATTGGTAAAGTTAGTCATTATAAATAATTTTATCAAAATATTCTTCAAAAGTCACCATTTATAATGATACAGTTATAGCCCTTTAACATTTCTTCTGAAGAATAATTTCAACTGATTTTGAAATTTAGGATCGTCATATACCAAAAGATTCTACATAACGTAATTATTAAATTGGTAATAAACTTTATCAGTCCATTAAGGCTAATAACTGTATTTTAGGCAACTTGTATGTTTACCAGAATCTGGTGGTAGTCAGAGACTGACATTGGAGATGCTCTTCTGGAAGCAGTGCTTTAATGATTTAACTTACTGTTGCATTATTAGAAGAAATATTTTATAACAATCCTATATAAGAAAAAGCGGTGTGGGAGGAGAGGAGTTTCAAAAACTTTCAAACATTCAATTGATATTCAAAACTTCTTAGACTGTTCTTCAGTCTGCACTATAGAAAAAAGTTATTTCTATTCAAATAATCAAATAGTACAGGAAACTACTTTAATGAACGAAAATTTCTGCATACCACCCTCAGTAGTTTCGAAACAGCAGTAAGTTAGCTCCGCCGGTTGTGTATGCTACCCAAAAAACCTAGGAAATACATCGGGCGATGACGGTACCTTTTGTGAACAAATTGAACGCCAATTAGCGCCGAAAATATATCCTGCAGATACAATCGCCTACGGCTGGCGTGCGCCAATTACGATCACTTGAATTTTCAAGGTTTAGATAATAAAGGAAATAATTACGTAGCAACGCGTCCAACACCACCTTCGTCAGGCGGCCGTCAGCCTGTTTTTGCGAGCTGCGTCCCCAGCATTAAATTACAATCAGTCAGTATTCTGCCGTAATCTCCGTTATCTTGAATAACCGCATCACGCCACATTTCCGCCGCTATTATGCCCGTCACAAAAAAACCAATTTCCTACTTTCCAGGACTGCGGCGAATTTCCTAACGCGTCGACGACGAATTCGTCAAAACTCGTCGCTCGGTGCTGCATATGCGAAAAAGTACTAACGGGCCCTTGTATGAAGGCCTCGTTAGGTTTCATATGCGGGAGAACTTCGAAACTTCGACGAGTTTAAACAGCCGAAGCTCTTCCCACGTCTCTGAACAATGCTTTAAAAATAAATCACGAGCAAGTCAAATAACGGATTACCACATCTAATATGCCAAAATACGCTACTTTTTAGTGACACTGCAGCACTACAGAAAATGCAAATTAACCACTAAAACCTTCAGGTATATATAATAGTATAAGGCAAACAGATGATTAAATTTACAAAATATTGTTTCAATAATGTATGGCCCCACCTTGGGCTTTCATTACTGCTTTCTTCCATCTTTGCGTCAAGTCAAACAATGAACGAATGGTATATTAAAAGACTGCATTCCATCTATTACTGACACCCTCCTACGACTTAGCCAGATTCATAGGAGGTTGTGGAAACCGCTGCATACTTTGCACAATAATGTTCCAGACATTTTAGATCGACGAAAGGTCAGATGATCTGGTTGGCCACTCTTCCTTGTTGATAGATTGCTTAAAGCACCTTCTAAAGGAAAGTAAGTACTAGGGGCTGTAATATGTCAAAGCAGCTCTAGGAGATAATGTTGTTTTTAATGCTAATACCGGAGATGATCTGCTATAATAACTGGCAACTCCTCATACGATAATACCCCTAGTTGGCTTTGTATGCCTTGTACGAAGCAGTCTTCTTGCTCCTGTCTTCCACGCCTACGACGTATTAATATTCTATCATTGTTTCGGTTTATTATTATTTATGCCTTTTCGTTACCCATTGTCACCTTCATTTTTGGTGCAAAGAAGTTAACAGTAGTTGCAAGAAAGGACGTCGATTAGATGAGACAGGGCATCGGTATCCTGTAATGGTATAGTCTGTAACCGCCAGTCTTTCAATATGACGACCCTCCTGGTTATCTTGCGAATGAGTACCTTCTTCAACCAACTAATTTAATATACGCGTCACAATACTATTAGGACGATCAATTCTTCAGCCAATTTCTTGTAAAAAAACACCCCGTTCGTGTAGGCCAATAGTAGGCCCTTTTTCAAATTCGCTAATTTATTGATAATGTAGCCTTTGTGTCAACGACGCACAGTGTATCAAGCGGTGGACAAAAATCGGCAAATCAAATATCTGATAGTAAGACAGTTGATCGTTAAATCGGGAAAATTGTACCCAGGTAGGCGGATTTTAACATTTTCTAAGAATTTTGTTAGTATAATGATATTGTAATACCAAGGTAAGTGAGACACAAAAGGGTCAAGTAATAGACGTCATTTAGTTGTAATTGCACTTCGAGTAAAATCGCAGGCTATTTAAAACCAACTAGTAGACATCATATCCTTCCAAATAATAAATACAAATTACCATAGCTAATAATTAAAAGAAAACTTGACGATAGAAGAGGAGTGGAAAAAAGGTTATTTGGCCTCGAAGCATAATGGATGCGATTGACAGAGAACAATTTAACCGGGTAGTCGCCAACCTCTAAATAGACACGGCATTGCAGAAGAAGAATAAGAAGAAGTGTTATATAGTTTAATGACAGAGAAAATAGATTCAGATATGCATTTATATATATTTTGTTGTATTTTCCCACCTAGTTAACGTTCGGTTATCTATCTTTATCAGCTGTTAGACAGGAGAAGTTTTAATATTTATAAAAACCCCAAAAACAAATAAAAAATTATATTTTTCATTTTTGCTATTATGTAGCTCTTTAGCATAAAATCGCTTCATAATATTCAATGATGCAAATACCTACAAACTTCTCAGCAATTTTTTTAGGTGTAGTAACTTTCGATAAATGCTTCGAAGTTTGGGTTTCAGCAAGTTCATGTGTAAAAGTAACTGCTTATAAACGGTTATAATGTTTAAGATCCTGACAATTCAAACTTGAAGAATATTTGCTGTTTAATGTGTTTTTTTTTTTAAAGAAAGCGGTTTTTTAGTTTCAAAAGGTTTAATTGCGTCGGTGACAAGAAGCTCCGGTATTAAGTGAAAAGGTGGTCCGAGTAGAAGACGTAGTGAGAAAATGTAGAGCGGGTGAATACGTGCCAAAAAAACTGACCTTAATGTGGAATTAATTTCAAACCTTTATACAATTTTGGGAATATTAAACTGCAAAGAAAAAATTAATCTTGGTAAATTTAACATCCTTCTTAAGGAAACCAAAGACCTTCCGGGATATTCAGGGCGTAATATGCCCATGTCTGTTCACAAAATACTTGTTCATAAGTATGATGTTGTGTCTCAATTTCAACTATCAGAGAAATGTCTGAAGAGTGTATGAAAGCTAGACATAAAGCGATTCGAAAAGAAAGACTTAAATATACAATAAAAATGTCAAGGGCCGAATCGAATACTAATTTAATTAATCGGATCCATCATTAGCCACCTATAGAAGAACTACAAGACATCATAAAACGGGTAGAATAAGAAAGCTTTAAATTAGGACTGGAACTAAACATATCTAACACAAAGATCTTGATTATAGGCAGACCGCATAACAAAGGAACCGACATACAACAAATAAGCAATTACCAAGTAGTACAACAATACACTAATAAAAAATGACGGTTCAACAGAAAAATAAATCGGGAAGAGATGTGAAATGACTAGAACGGCTATGAAAAAATCAACAAGAATATGGAAAGACAACAACATATCGAAGAAAATAAAATGCAGACTTTACAATGTTTAATATTCCCTATACTAACATACGGCAGCAAATGCTGGACTTTCAGACAGAAAGAGAGGAAGAAAATTGATGCCACTGAAATGTTCTGTTGGCGAAGAATGCTGAACACCTCATGGACAGAACATCAAACAAATATATCAATACTCCAAGAGCTTAACATTAAGAGACTTTGGACATATTATGAGGAAAGAACCTGACAACATAGAAAAATTAGTAATACAGGGGAAGGTAGAAGGAAAAAGATCCAGGGGTCGATTACCTACCAGATGGATCGATCAAATCATAAAGCTAACCAAAAAATCTATGCGTACACTAACAATCGAAGCACAAGACCGAGCAAAATGGAGAGAAACAATTCAAGATCCTGCAGTGGCCACTACATACCCTACTGAAAATTAAGACTGAGGAGGGGGAGGAAGACAGAAAATTCACGTTAAAAAAAAATTCAAGTTGCTGATACCATCAGAGAATGTTATGGTTGCTGAAAACCAAGATATGTCGTTCCGAAATATTACAAATACTTTAGAAACGTTCTTGAAGACGAAAGTGACCAGACTTAGAATAAGATCATTTTATATGATACTTTCTGTTGTATTTGTTTAAATTCAAATATTTACAGAACACAACACCAAATTTGTTTTGTTAATTCAAGGCAATGCTTGTAGTTTGTATTGCTTATTCACGATGTACTACTATTTAGTGTAATTGTAAGTTTATATTCTTTCTCCTAGAAGTTTAATATTTTGAGTTGTAAGTGTAGTTCATATTTGAGATAAATAAACGGTTTAAAAATGTGAACTTGGTGAGGATTTTGTCTCGTTTTATCATATATTCGAAAAACTCTACAATAAGGCACTCTTGCTCTGGAGAGTATACTATCATGCCTCTTCACTAATTCCAGACCTCACGTTCAAGAAATGATTATTATTTGAACATTTTATCAATTCTGTTATTATTATTAACCTGTATAAGTGTTCAAAAAAGTATTTGGTCCTTCGAACCGGATTATTTAAAAGATCTGCAGTACATACAAAAATCAATATACAAGCGATAGTTACCCACAACAAGGTATTTCGTAGGTCAACCAGTAGGAAGAGCCGTAAGCAATTTACAGCAATGCTTACGTTTTAACGCTCCGGGTATCCGGTAATTACTGTACCTGCATACCTCACTCTAATTCGGCTACTCGCACAGCGAGGAGAAATCCGCCGGAATCCCTCCTGCGCGTCGAGCGGCCGACGTGGGGAATATCGAGAAAGCAGGTGTAAGTTATGTAGTTATGAACTACTGCGCGCTACTAAAAACTTCATCAATAAACCCCCTAATCATTTGCAGCAAGGAACTGCCAATTACGCAACATTATTAAGCATAAATTTCGCCGATGCCCCGCAACGCTGCGCGCTTCTAATCCAGCCGAAATCAAATCGTCGGCGGGGGCGAAACGCATTTTTATGACACTCGCATGCGCTCGCCTTTGGCCATAAATAAACATAAGATTTGGAGCAGCACCTGCAATAAAATCGCACGGCTCTAAACGATTGAAATTTAAATTTATTCCGAACACTTCCACTATTCAATATCTGGACATTGAACGCTCCAAAATTTATGGCAAGGGAAAATTTGAGCGGAATGTCACCTTGCCGAACACGACAGAACTGCGAAGGAAGCGGTCTGTACGAGAGGCGTCCCAAATAGTTTCGCAACAAACACGAACCTTGAAGGCGGTTTGCTGGTCATTAAAATGTGTATATCAGGATCGAAGGACCATTAAAAATCTTACATAACTTGTAGTTCCGGAAATAGAGGTTTTGACCACACTGCTACAATCTGTTAAATTATATAAGAGAAGATCGGGAACCATTCGAGTAAGTTCTTGAAAAGTCAAACAATATAAACCTGTTACGACACAGTTTCCCGAGTTTTTTCACGGTGAACGGAAATTTACAGCCGATCAATGTGCTATCTGCTCCGCAGACATCCCTTTTCTCCACCCAGTCTTAAAAAAGTAGCAAAATTCAATTAGTTAGAGAACCAACTTGAAAAATGTAAGCGTCAGTATATTCGACGCCTTCTTTTAGTTACTTAGAACAACAATATAATAAAGTATAATTTAAAGTGAGTCACAGAAAACTTTTATAAAGCTCTCGAAGTAAAAAAATGTAATGTGCGAAACTTAAATATACAAAAACTTTCGTCATGACACAGAATTATCAACTATCTTTAGCCTTAAGCGAGCCCGGGGGGAAAAGTGGAGCGATCGCTTTTTACACCATTTTGGAGGTGATGTTCGTATCTGTTACAGAAAGTTTTTGTCGCGAAGAAGCACAAGTAAATGAACTGAAAGACAAAGTTTTGCCGAACTTGATGAAATAAATCCGCTAATAAAAATTGGAAAAAACAGCTGCACTTGAGAGCCGAGATTTATGGCGAAATTCGTCTCCCGCGCGTCGGCTCTGGACGCTGCATTTCACGGCGACTTTTCACATATGCACCGCACTCCATCATTTCGCGGGGCAGGCGCGGAAAATGCCGAGGCAACTAAACTCCATTTCCACCGAGTTGGAAACGGCGCGGAAAACGCATCGGCGGCGCGACATATTTAAAATCATAATAAGCGCGGCTCTCCATCAAACTTGACGAAAGAGACAGGCCGGCATTTTCCGGGCAACGCGGTTTCCTGGGCTCTGCGAAATTTTCCAGGTCCCTCGGAGCCGGCTTATCAGGCCGCGGGAAATCGCTGCGAAATTTGCGGCCACCGTTCTGCAAGCAAAGGATTTTCAATCTATTAATGGACGGCCGGCGGAAAACAGCTTGCGAAAGCTCTCGGCCACCGTGCGTCCTCGGTCAAAGCGGCCCGATCTTTAAATGGGAAATTAATTATCGGGCTGAAATGTTTCGCCGCCGAACGATAGACGTTTGAATAAAACACGCAGGCATGCACTTTATATAGAAACGCGGCTTTGTTCACATCTGCTGTGTATATCTGCCCGAATAAATGTTCTAATCGGATCATTTATAATTTCCAATGAAAATCACGCGCATGAGGAGGCAAATTGCACGATAATGCAGTAAAAGCATTTTATTGTTGCAACAACATGGTGACATACTTATCGCGCGCAAGTTAACGAAACCACGAACTGTTTGAAGCGTACACTACTCATTCCTATTGTATATTCAAAAATATTCTAATTTTAGCCACTTTTCCAAGTGCAGATTACAATAAAAATGACATTGATCATAATAGCTTCCTTTAATTAAATTTAAAAAATTAAATATTAAATCAGTATTTTGATGAAATATTGAACATGAACTTCATTCCCTCCTTTAGTAGTCTTATTTCAATAAATCAAACCCTTCTTATGTTATCATGTATACAAATAGAAACTAATGAGATTTCAACTTTGCTACATAAATGATTTATAGTACAACTGGAAGTCAAAATTTGAGCCAATTCCGTATTATCTATACAATGTTAGTGCCTAAAGTAAAAACAGCAATTAACTTTCGATTATCTTACAATGGACTATTCAAACGAGTGGGAATTTTGCACGCCATTTTTACAATGGCTTTTCTCTCATAGCTTAGCCGAGTTTGTAAACACTCAACTTTTTTGTAACTTGCAGCTGCCAAAAATAGCAAATAAGGAAATTTATATACACCATCTGTCCCGGAATGGCATAAGAATAAAAATAATTAAAAAACCTTGACAAAATCATTTTATTATTCGATGAAACCAATCCTCGAGAATAAAAACCTTTTACCAGATCACCAGTTTGGTTTTAGAGGACAAGTACACAAAATATCCACAAAAACTAATCATGACCTACAGCTTAAAAATACTGTTCTGCGGTCTTTCTAGACGTCCACCAAGCGTTCGATAATGTGTGGCATACAAAATCAAAAAGATCCCTTCAAGTCAAATATCAAGAACGACTGTCCCTGGTCTACCCAATACCATCAGGAGTTCCGCAGGGCAGTATCCTAGGTCCCTTTTTATACCTATTGCATACCGAAGGCCTGCCATCCATGAGGCAAACATTGGTAGCCACTTACGCTGACGATACCGCAATGTTAGTTTTGCATGACGACCCAAACACAGGTTCTCAAATACTTGAAAGAACTTTGCAAAAGCTAGAACACTGGCTGAAGATCTGACGCATGAAAAAACAAAAACAAATCACTTCATGTCACATTTACGTACGAAAAGAAACGTGTACTCCAGTCATATTAAACGGCAAAGCAATTCCCCAACAAGATAGCGTTAAATACCTCGGGATGCATTTAGACCGACGACTTACCAGGAAAACCCACATCTGAAAGAAAAGGCTAAAATTAGTTAATCGGCATGAACTCTCAGCTAACGATAGAAGATAAACTACTCTACAAATGCATAATTAAACTTATTTGGGCGTACGTTTCCAGTTATGGGGGTTAGCTACGAAGTGGATTCAAGTTATAACAGCTCCGAATTTTCTTCTCAGGACTGGGAACAGATAGAAACATGCGGTTTATTTCAAAATACGCGCGCACTCTTTGTGAATGCGTGACAGAAATGGCAGCACCGTACGGCATACAAGGCTCTAGCGGCAGCGGCGAGAGTGAGGACTGTTTTTGGTACTTAAAATAGCGATATTTTTATTACAAGAACAGCGTGTAATCATTTGTTTTCTCCATTTGCATGGTGTGACACCGATTGAAATTCATCGCCAGTTGAGTGAGGCAAGTGGTGTTGGTGTTATGGATGTGTTAATGTGCGTTTGTGGGTGCGACAGTTCAAAGAAGGCAGAACGTCGTGTGACAACAAAGCAAGACAATCTCGGCCTCGCACCCGCCGGCCTGACGGCGCATGGTCAAGCGAGTGGAGAAATGAGTGTGAAAGTTAGCATTTCCGTGAGATTTGTGCACACAATGCTGCATGAAGATCTGAAATGCAAAAAGTGTCCTCCAGGTGGGACGCAGGAGTTTCTTCGTGACAACAACTTTGAAGCGATTTCTCATATTCCCTGCTCACCTAACCTGGCTGTTTCCAACGATAAAAGACACTGTCCCTGGTTGCAAAAATTCACTAGTCGTGTCGCTATTGCATCAGCGATTTTCCAGTAGTGCAAGAAGACTCCTAAAGAAGCGTTCGCAGCGGCCATGGAATCATGGCATCGATGTTGTGAAAAATGTGTACCGCTGCAGGGAGGTTACGTCGAGAAGTGACACAAGTTTCACAGTTTTCGTGTGATTAGTTTGTAAGAAAAAAAATCGGAGAAACTTGAATGCACCTCATAATGATGGGAATCTGGAAATACTACAAAGATTCCAAAATAATTTCCTAAGAGCAGTTGTCAACGCTCTTTGGTATGTTCCAAACTGATTAATTCGACAAGATATTTCTCTACTGACCATCAGAGAAAAAATAAAAGACAACATAAAATACCAACTTCAAGGTCACTCCAACAAGCTGGCATCAAATTTACTACAGAGGACAAATACTCAAAGATTAAAAAGATCTGATCCATTAGACTTACCTGCTAGATTTAATTAGTAATATGCTTGTGTATTTTGTATTTATATTTCAATATTATCTGTAATTAACAATTATATTTATCCGTTATAAAATATAGTTAAGTTTAGTTATCTTATGAAAGCCCTCTTGCATGTCAGATTTCATTGTTACCTATTTACTTAATGTTATTAATGTAACAGATTGTTAATTTTCATGGAAATAATTTTTATGCGAAATATTTAGCCCCAGCAGAAATACAATGGTTTGCACGTTAAAGAACTGCATCAAAGATTTTTTGTGTTGGTAATTGGAATGTAGTTGAGATTTCTCGTCGTTGAGCATTGAATAGCTTCAATTGATGCAGCTTAGAGAATAAAAAATGGTCGCAGAAAACCAAATCAGGTGAAAACCAGAGATATCAAAGAACAAATATTGATTTTTGATAAAAAAAAAAACAAACAATGAAAAGGTACCTTATGTAACAATCGCCAACTGCCTGGTTCTTGATATTAAGGGCGAACACGAAGAGTACGACCTACCAAACACCCAGATAATAGTCAGCATTAACCGTTGTACCACTTGGAATGAATTTTTCATAGATAATCTGCTTGAAACAGTAAAAAATAATGAGCGTTGTTTTGATTTTTCATCTCTCCAAACATCTTTTGTCATTTTCCTCATTTAGCACTTTAGCGCTTCATTTTTGGATCGTATTGAAAAGCTACGTCTCATCACCAGTTACAACTGTTATTAAAAAATTGCCGTCTCTTTGAGCTTCTCTAATTCTATACATTTTTTGATCATTCGCCAATCGATGTGGAACAAACATGAATTTAGTTTTCACAGATAAAATTTTTTGATTAAAATATGATAACTTATTGTCTTGGGTATTCCAAGTTCCCTTTCCTAAAATCGCACAAGATTTTTTAAAATAATTTTATTAAATCACATTTTCTTCATCACTTCAATTGATTGACCTGAACGTTTATCATCTCTTTGCCCTTTCTGAATCGCCGATATCATTCAAAAATTTGCATGTGTGATAAATAATTATTTCTATAAGCGATTTATATATTTGGGGCCTTTCTGTAACATTTTAACACATATCTTAATGTTGATTCTTTGTTCTTAATTCATTTTTCGAGCGATGTATACAAGATGGCGCCACAAATTTCGTTGAATTAGAGCCACTCCGGTTAGTTTTAGGATAGAAAACGTATTAACGTTCCTTAATTTTGTAATATCATGTAATCTATAGCAAATTCGTATAAAAAATGCTCTTCTACCTCTTCCACTATCAAATTAACTCATTATTCATAATTACACAGTGCCATTCTATAGACACACCTTTATAATAATTTTATTTCGTTTCCCTTCTGTCAAAAATGTTTACTTCTTTACTTCATTAAAGGTTCAAATAGTGATCGTAAATACGTAAATAGAAAGTATTTTTGTTCAAACATTTACCGTTTTTAGTCAAAATAAAAACACCACACTTCAATAAAAAAACACATTTGTTGACAATTAATACAACCATAAATAAGAAAAATAAGACAAAATTTGCCAAGCACTGACGAAAATCATAACATCCATGTATTTTGTTAATGTAATTACAATTTGTGGTGTTACAATAAATGTTCTCCTTTAATACTTAGTATTTCATCCTGCCTCCAGCTAGTATGTATATTTTTTAATTTCGTCATCCTTTATTTATATATTTTTATGTAAAATTGCACTTTCTATACTTTTAATACGTACATTATTCATTTATAAAATAGAAACTAGAAAAATAAGGCAGATCATTAAAAATAAAGTTTTAGAACCGCTGATCTAAATAATCAATAGTTACAAATGGCACCTGGAAACTTCTTGATGTATTTCATTATGTCTTCTTTAATTATATTAAGTAGGTAAGCGATAGCTAACCTTCTATATTCAATTCTGCTTTTGGCTAGGCTTCTTTGAACTAACATTGTTCTTTTTAAATCTTTTGATTCTTTAATCTTTAATGCCATTAACGTAATGGAAACTAAAAAATAAAATAAATACGGAAAGACCAAACAAAAATCCTTAACTATAACTACAACCTAAACTACGAAATAAAATACGCACAGAAAAATAAAAGAACTGCTGACATCATGCATAAAAGAAGAGATACAAATAGCAAAACAAATATATTTAATGCGCAATTGAACATGCTTTGAATTGCCTCCTCAATATTTTTTTAATATTGTTAACTTTTTAAATTTGATCAAGTCTTTAACATGTTCATTAGTATAATCAAAGGCATATTTTTATGCCTGCAGCTTTTTTCAGTCTCATTGTGAATATAATTACAATTTTTGAGTCTTCAATGAGTCAATTGGCCATTCTACAATCAAAACTAGAAAATAAAGTAAGTGAGAAAACTAATAAAATTAAAAAAACTTGAAAACCACACCGTTTTGAGTTATGCATTTGAATTCTTTTGAACTATTACATACAGTCAGTTAGGTAAGAGTGTGTTCGGGTTAATGTGGAGAAAAATTTATTTAAAAACATTTTCAAATGCATAAGTGCGTTGTACTCTATTAGGACAAAGATGCTATTGTATCAATAATGGGTCTTCTAGTCATCACCGACGTCGATAATTGCCTGGCATCTTCGAGACATGCTTTCGGCCAAATTGATGGTGTGTTCAACCTGCAAATATCACCAAATGTGACGAATTCCTCCTGTTAACTACTTCTAAGCGAACACTTTTCTTCAACGAAGCTTGTGCCTGACGCATGCCCATACATTCTCAATCAAGTGTAACGATGTTAGACTGCTCTTTCCACTCGATACAAAGCTTGCTGCGGCATTTGAGGTCCTTATCCTCCTGCAGGATCCAGTCCTTGTTTTTCTTGATGAATCAATGTTTGGCAGTCGGTAACAAATATGTCTTATAAATTTTGAGCATCCTCGGAGTATTTAGGTTGTATGTAAACAGATGCACTTTTACTGGGTGTTTAACGACCCGCTGTACCAACTTGTTAGTTGAGGTTGATCAGGCTTATGGAACGATAATATATCCCCAAGCAAAAGCTTCGTCTGTAAAAATTACGTTGCTCAAATCTTGGTTGATATTGTCCTTTGTCCAAGAGAGTCGCTTGGTCACATGATTATCACCTAACAGGTTTTTTCTCTGAACTACGGCATTTGATATCATGCGCACGGAGATGTATTCGGATAGCTACACCTTTCTGTTTCAATTTTACTGCTCCTTGACGCAACGTTAAGTCCGGGTTCCGCGAAAACAAGTACACGTTATGCTTTTCGACTTTAGGGGTCACATTGCCTATCGAGCCGCGTTCCGCCAAGTCAATGTTTTTGTCTCACATCGCTGAATCTACTTGCTGACGAATGTTTTCGACTTGTTCATTTACTTAGCAGCCATTGCATGACACATTTTTGGACCTTTCGAGTGGGTACAGAGGAACACAGCCCGTAGCGCGACGTGTACGCGGTACTCATGGTGCTTTATGGGTTTCTCTAGCGAAAATTCGATGCCAACGGAATCTTTTGTGACAAATCATCGAGCACGAAGGTTCTCTTTATCGACTCACGAAAGAATTAGGGCGATACCTTTTACCAAGTATTAATTATACCAAACACGCTCTTACATAATTGATTCTATATGTCTTATAGTCGTTAATACTTTCTTAAATATCATAACAAAAAAATTGTTTCTCAATCTTCGATATGTCCAATATAATCAAAATTAAACACAAAAAAAGAAAAAATAAAAACCCGTTAATATAAGCAATGCATGCATAGTTATATATAAAAAGCACCTAAAAGCTTTTCCCGTTTATTATATGAAACTAACCAAAGCTTTACAAGTACCTTAGAATTTGATTCACAAAGGAATTTGCACCTAAGCGAGCCCCCACGTATCGACGCAATTCATTCCGAAACGAAACACCTACTTCAAATAAATATGAAAAATGTGCCCGCGAAGGCACATCTGATATTAAAAAAGCAGAATTTTCATTAAAACGGACAATCTGCCCCGTACAATGGAGCGGTGCAAATTAATCCTTTTATGAGCTGTGTATCCTGTTGGGGATTTGTCAGGCCGGCCGGAGAGAGGCGGATATTTGTTTTAAATTTGACCTGCCGGCGACTTCGCCTCAATGCATAAGAATAACAGAGCCGGGCCGTTTGCATCACTTTAAAAACATAGATATGCTCTACAAATAGAGTGCGTGCCTAGAAAATGCAAATTATCCAGCGAGCGATTTAAAGTGCAAATGACGTCCCGATGATTGCTCACGTTTTACCGTGTAAACATGTCGGCTAATTACCATCGAATGACCTCCTCTCGTAAACATCGATAGTCTTTTCAAAAAAGTCGCACGGCATATTTTAAAATTCATGAGCTGAAAACCTTGATTTTCCATTCTGCTGCTCCCGACCTCCCAATGCCAAACGAAAAGCAGTGCAGCTCGTGATTTCAATAACCTGTGTGCACTGTATGAACGAGTGTGACAGTTGCATGTATATCATTAGGAAGAACAATGCAGAAGTGCAAACATAATTCTTTAGTTCTGCCTTATAAATGTAACAAAGAAACCAGGACGACCAAAACACTAGTATGAAAACAATCTCCCAAATTTGTTGTTTATTAAAAAAGCTTAATTAATAATTATAAATTCATCAAACCCTATATCGACTAATACAATCAAAGCAAAGTCGATCAAGTTTGTTCTTAGTAAAAAAATATATTACATAAGAAGTAATTCATTCTTTTTCTTTGGCTTTTTGGGATGTGGTCTGTCAAGAACACTAGGAACATTCGATAAACCACCGAAAGGCTGCAATGACAGTATGGCCTGTTTTTTGTGGTAACTAAGATGTTTCTAGAGCTGTGGGGATACTTAAAAACGTTCTAAACAATTTGAATCTGACATGTAGCTGCTTTTTAGAACCATAACCTGACACTGGAATATTAATTTTTTCTTCTTTTTTCAAGAATAATACAACCTAAACAATACAAAAAGTTTTAGTGTAAACATGTCCTCTCCCCTCATTTAACTTTAGCCCATCTTACTTAAGATCTTGTTCTAAATCTCATTTCAAACATCTACTTTTCAATATTATAAGATACATATTCTTTCCAAACATGTAGACCTATTTTCCAAAAGCTAACCAATCTAGTTTTCCACTTTTTTAAGTGGACAGCAACTTCAAATACATATGTAATAAAGTGTGAGTAAATAATTGCGTATTGTAGTTTAAAGTCCAGATATTTATATTTGAAGTTGATCATGATCTTTATTGAAGATGTTTCTCTAAATTAAAAATTACATGACTAGTAGATAAAAAGAGAATCACGTCAATATATCATTAATTGTAAAATACTCGTTTGCTGAATAAATGGTTCCAATCAAAGCCTTCTCTATCTGATAGACTAAATGGTCTCGGTGAAATGATCCGACTATGCGTGTAATGTTAGTTTGCAAACTGGATAATTTTAGTCATTTAAACTGTTCTGGTAATCCTAGCTAGACAATTTTTGCTAAATGCTTGTTGCACGTGTGCTGAATAAGTTATGAGTGACCCCTTTCTGCTTCTCATACTACTCTTGTTTATTAAATAGACAATTTTTGCCCGAGGCTTGTTTGTTACGCAAGGTCTTCTGACTTTATGCTGATTCTTCTAAAGTGTTGATTTTCCATTAAATTAGTTCTGCCGAATGCTTGTTAGTGATGCATATATGTTGAATACTTGTAAATAAACAAATAAGTTACCAATTAAATTGAAATTTGTTGGATGGATATCTAATCTAAAACAAATAAGTCTAATAGGTCTCTGCACTCCAAATGCTAGGTTATTAAACGGGCATTTGTTGGGAACATTAAAATTTCTGTTGATTTGCGAAATGAATAACTGTAATCAATTGCTGACCTAATGTTGGTTAGCCGACCAGCTGAATTTTCATGGTTGTTAAGATTACATAAAAAAGCTTGGTCGAATGGCTCTACGTCGAAGAATGATTTTTACCACATTTTTATTTGCCTTAATGATCATCTTGCCGAATCCTTGTTTGTTGACCATGCGCTAATGGATTATTCGTACAAACGAACAATTCTTGGTAAGACCTCGTTTACTTTATAAAAAATGCTGGCCGAATCCTTATTTGTTAAACAGATATTTATTTGATGTCCAAATAATTATTTTCTTAATGTTGGTTTGCTACCTGGCTTTAAATAAATCCAAATTTTGGTTTGACGTGGAATTCTTGCGGCCTCTATGCTTGAATAAACGTCTTTGAGAAGTGGTGGTTCCGCCTAATGCCCACTTGCTGGATCAGTGGTTCTTGCCAAGTTCTTGTTTTCTGAATAAATTGCCGGATATTTACGGATTTAATTATTCTTGCTGGTTATGCGTTTGGTGCTTGTTATATAAATATAAGGAAGTAGCCGTTGAATACTGCACAATTATTCTGATGAGGATCAAATCTGGTAGACTAGTGTCTCTAGCTCGATTCACAATATAATGTTGTCATTAAATGTTAAATAAATGTAATTAAACGAGTTAATAAATCATTATATCAAATATTTCTTTGCTTACAAATTAATTCCCGCCGAAAGCTGCACGAATGAAGGATTGGATGGTGGCTTGCTAAACAGCTCAACTGCTGAATGCTTGTTGTTTTATGTATGCTGAATAAAATTAACTAAATGAATGATTTTGGCGAAATGCCCGTTTGTTGGGCAGGTACTTATGACCGAATAGTTGTTCATTAAACAAATTATTTTGATCGCGCGCCAAATGCAATACACTTGTGGTATATATTATTAGAAAGAATCATTCTAGTCAAATGCTTGTTCGTTGTATGGATGATGATATTAATGATTAGTAATATATTTACGTTTGGTAAAGATGTTTAAATGCTTGTTTGTGGGGTGAATATTCAGCAAATTACTTTTACAGCTGTTGAGCTGTGCTTTGATGCTTTTCATTGAGATTAGAGTCGGGATTGGAGGATGGCCAAAAGCGGGGGACCAGTAGTAATCTAAATTGTTGTATAACCATGCGCGAGTCTTTTTTGCCTTCCTGGAACGTGTATTCCCGCCCAGCACCCATTTCCTTTATACAGAGTTTTACAACTATCTTTAGCACGTTGATATAGTTGTCTGAAGGCACCTTAAGACTTTCTTCGATGAAGTGGGATGCTATGACATCTTCGCTGCTCACAAATCCCAGAATCATCATAGAGGCATCTTGGCCGACTCAGCGATCCTGTCTGGGATGATGTACTTTTCAAACTTCCCATCCATCTTGTTATCACACAATACTTAGGGGTTCCTTAGGACGAAATACTTGTGCAGATCCTAGAGAATTGCTATATTGACCGTCGACCTTGCCACGCCCTTTTTTTTGATCGTTCTTATCGTTGAATGCGCAGGCGAATTCACCACGTCTGCAAGTTGCCCTTTTAGCAGTTACCTCCCGTACTTCTTGGCTACGTCGTAATAAGCTCGAGTCTTTTTGTAGCCAAGCACGCAATAATTTCTGTTGGCGAAGAGGTTCAGGCATAGTAATTTTTGCGGTCGTATTCTCGGCTTATTTTTTGGATAACCACAAATTGTTGATCATGTGAAGTTGAAACAACTTTTATCTAGACAACCCCGTATAGAATACTCTTCCTCGAAGAAGTGTGATTCCATGACATCCTCTTCGCTGCATCATCACAGATGCATCTTGGCAAACCCAGGGGTCATTTTAGCGATTCAGCTTCCTGTCCGAGATAAAATACTTTTTGCATAAAAAGAATCTTAGAGAGCCAGCGCTGTCGTGCTTGATAGCGTTCAGCAGTGTTTGGGCCTTAACTTCCTATCCATCATTTTTTTATCACTCAATACTTGGTGGTTCTTTAGAACGAAAGACTTGCAGTGCAGGTTTTAGTGCACTGCTAATTTTCTAGAATTAAAGTCGTTAAAAAATAGCAAAATAGTTGTTGATTAATTGAATAATGTTTAAACAGACTTAGATAATCATGGGTAGACGGTGGTTTGTTAGAGAGATCACTTCTGCTAAATTCTTGTTGATTAGTGTAAGCTAAAGAATAAACTATTCCTCAAAAAATAAGTTTCTGAAAATAACAGGCTGAAAAATACATATGTAATTAAGTAAATTGGCGTACATCAAACAGAAAAAAATGTGCATTATGTATTATTGACGTAATAGAATAAAAACGTGTATGTTATTGGTTGCAGCTGTTTGCCTATCTTGTTATTAGTATTGCTTTCATTATTCTACTTATAAGGCGTATAGCTTTTCAAATCTATTACGCTACTTTAGGCAGGAAAGAGTTTTTAATTTTTCTCCAAAGAGTGCAAAAAATCGTCTTTTATTTTTTAAAAACCTGTCTATTGCAGAAATTATATTTTTTTTTGGGTGGAATATTCCATTGGTTCTGATAGAATAAACTTGTTCGAATGTTTCTTTTTTGGGCGTGTAATTTGAAGTTCTGTTTGTTATATGCATACCTACTACAAAAGAGTTTCTATATGGTAGAGAAGTAGAGAAGAGAGATTAGTTTATAATATTTGCCGTTATTTATATATTTCAGTATAATTTTATGATCGTTCTACCTTTATTTAGCTTCAGTTTTTTAATATATTCATATTATTTATTACGTGATATAAATACAAATAAAATTTCTCATCTTATTTTTAATTCATTTTTATTGGTTTCCAATTTCAGGTTAATCTGATCTGAGCAACTTCAGCATCCCAACCAAAAAAGGTCAGTGTTTTCGCTGTTAGATACGCTTTAATCTGGATAAACATTGCATAAAGGATATTATATATATGTTAAACGTAGAGCGATCCCGCATGTGTCGCGTTACGTCCCTGAAAAGATCCCAGCCTGCCGGTTTGCTTATTGATAATTTTCAGCGCATCACCGATCCATATTTGCGCGTAACAGGGCTTCTTCAAGGCTGGGTTATCAAACCTCGAGTATCTATCGACGAACGCATTACCAGCGCGCGTTATGCAATTTTCATGGAGCGCACATACCTGGCCGAGGCCACACAAATATTTACCCGAATAAGGCAGAGGGAAGATTCGGCGCCGGAAAAACAGCCTGCAGGAGCGCCTTGCCGAAATTCCGGCGCTCATTGTGCTGACAGAATTTAATCATTCGCTTTCGCCACTTCTTCGGCTCGCGGAATCACGCAAATGGGGAATTAGTCAAGCCCGGCTCGGACCTCTGATTCACCGGACATCGATCAAACGGCGTTCCAAATTTGAGACCATGCGAATTATTCGGGTCCGGCTGCTATTGATCTTCCCGAAAGAGACCGCAGCTTCGAATACATAGGTAATCGCGATCTCAGTCAAATTATTCCCGAATTCAGCGCCGGCGATTCAATTTGCAATAAACAGACTAATTTAACCAGTTATTAACCGAACATTAACCAGCGCATACATCAAATAATGGCACAATCAGCTATGCAACGGCACGAATGCCGCGGGTTAGATTTACGCTTGATCTTTGCAAAGGGCGAGGCTTCCGTTACATTCAATCGCACGCTACAAATCCCGCAACTGTATTATGCGATCTAGGGCCATCTAGTTTTAATTTGAACGCAGTCTCCACCAAATTCAATACAGAGGCGAGCGGGTGGCGCAAAAAGATGAAGATCAGTAAACGGAAAATATGAAAAGCTCGAGCGACAAAAAGCGCAAGGAGCGGCGATAATTCATAAAGCCCTTGGGTTTTTGGAGCTTATCAACGAGGAGTAGACAATTCGACCATTATACAAAGTTGCGCATACACTCAAAAACAGAGGCTCCGCCTATTCAGATTTTAATGATAATTTTGGTTAGTTCTGGCCCTGCTAGATTCGACAGTACAGAAGTTTGAGACGCCAGCGCCAAACGTGCAGTTTCTTCTACCATTCAAACAATAACAAAAAAATATTAATTTAAACCTTAACTTACAATACCATAATTAACTTTATGATCAAATATACAATTACACGAGCCCATACTATAATATTGTTCTATTACTTTGAAATAAGTATGTCCTTCCCAATTTTCTATTATAATAACGCAATATCAAATTTGAAGTAACGCCCATCACCTTCAAAGCATTTTCTATTATGAATTATTGCAAATAACAATCGCTCTTCAAATAAAACTATTCAAAAGTAAGATTTGGATGGACATGCACTTGAGTAACCTATTCATCATAAAAAGTTGTAGTTAATTTACTTAATCCACCACCAATTCTGTATCCACATTAAAGATAAAAAATCAAAGAATAGAGATCTAATAGAAACGTAATATAAGAAGTAGTTTTCTTTGGATATATCCAGTATTTTTAATAAAAAATCAAAAGCATTATACAACCAAGACAACTAAAGTTATATAATAATCTTTGGCCAAATACTTACTTTTCCACCCAACAAAACTTTCCTGAATAAGATTCGCTCTACCACAGTCGCGATTCCAAACTACAGTGAAACCAACACTTTCCTTTTTAAAAAAATTAGACCCCAGGCACCTCAACCATTACCAGATGGTTATCTTTAAAGATTAATCCTGCCTTCTATTTGAAACATCACTAAAGAGCTCTAATGCAAGATTCAATTTTTATTGTTAATATATAAAATGATAAAAAAGTCATCGAGTGGTGTATTATAAATATAAAGACCAATCTCGTTCTTCGACATATTCGAATTTTCTAAAAGATTGTCACCTTGAGAAGACACCATCCTAAGTAACAGACAAGAATAGTAAGTCACCTTCTAATAAATCAACTTAAACATCATAGATTATAGTTATCTCGCTATCAAAATCACTAGCAACAACATCAAATGCAAATGTTTTAATTTTCATTATCACAATATGTATATTCCAGAGGGAATAGGAATAAAACAATAGCCTCCATGTATTTCAATACATTCATCAATCGAAGTTAGCATTTCAATACACTTAGAAGTGTTATCTGCAAAATTTTCCAAGACAGTCTCTTCTAATTCTTGATCGTTGTTATCTTGAAGGTCTTCCTTCAGTTTTGAACTTAATAGTCGCCGGGGGCTAGGTCTGAGCTGTATGTAGGTGGGGAACCTTATCAAAGCTACAATTCTTGGCAGAAATCGGAGCGATTGTGGATATGGACAGTGCGACTTGGCATACCATTCCCCTTTTCCTCAATGACGTCGTGCTAAGCTGAATTAATATTCTCCGTTTATTTTTGTGTTCCCTTCTTTAAAATAATTAGCAAAATTTTCTTTGAATCCCAAAAGATCGCCACCTTTGCCTTACTTGGTCGTTTTTGTTCAGCCTGCACCTTATTGCTAGTTGCTTCTTGCATTGTAATGATCATGGTTTGATCCCCTATAACGTTGGATTGAAGAACTTTTTTTGTTGTTGGGACAGAAGTTAAAAAATGGTCACGCGTTGCTGTTTTGAAACCACTGACAAACGACGAAGCACCCATCTAGCAATAATATTGTTCATATGAAGGCGCCTATGGAGAATGCATCGGAAAGCTCTAATATTGCTGATAATTCTTTTACTTTTACACGCCTGTCTCCCAGCACCTCACTCACTTCAAGTAATTCATTTTCGATGCTTTCTCAGCCCAAACAAAATCATTTTGCCCATTCTTTTACAGTGGAAAACGAAGGCGAAGATTCGCCGTGCATGTTATCCAAACTTTATATAATATTATCAGAACTTGGACCTTCTGCAGTAAGAAATTTATTTACGGCTCGGTACTCAATTTTCAACATTGTGCAAAATAATCTGGCACTAACAACTCAAATGACTATTGCTACGCGACTAAGATAAATCGGCTGCTGCAATTTTTACAAACTCTCAACCAAAGATGGCACTATCTGACACTACCGCTATTTTGTTTCTATTATTATTCGAACATAGTGAGGCCGAAAACTTTAGCTCAAATCTAAGAAACATATCAGAACCAATCATCGGTTAGTACACATGATCTATTGATGCTATTGATAGTTAAAGTAATAATATACCACATTATAAAGAAAAATAGCTTTTTAAAAAATATAAAAACATCATAAGTCTGTTATCTGTGGAGTCTTGTTTTTCGGTTACTGCCGAAAGTGCCATTAACCTATTAAAATACAAATCGTTACTGAAACCATAAGATAATATTTGACCATAAGTTGTTTCTTTTCTAATCTATAGTTGAATCAGCCAGCCGCATTTGTTCAGATATAAAAAGACATCTCATAAGAAATGAAAATTCGGCTAAAATATATAATAAAAATTAGACACTTGTCAACCGCAAAATAAGTTTCTAATTTTTAAGAAAAGAATTAAAGATTAAGCTTGATTCAAGGCTATATATTCAGAGAATAATTTCAAAGTATAAAATTAATTTCATAACCCCATGGAATAAAACGTCAGTTCCTTTCCTCTCCTATATATAACTTTCTAAAAACAACTCCGTTTTACAGAGGAGCCTAATAGCATATTAACTTTCCGGGAGGCCAACTTAAAATACACCATTCCATTGACACTTAAACAAACTTTATAACTTCCCCAGATGTTTAGAACGACTGAGTAACAAGTCTGCTGCCGCTAAATATTTAATCCGGAACAAACTACACTTGTGGAGCTTTCCAGATATTAAATTTTAAACTGCGCTGCACTGGCGGCCGCACCTCGTTTTCTTCCCTAATATACGCCGTTTCAGCAAATTAAGCGCTAATGTGACGCTCAGACTGCAGTGGACAGCACGGACGCACTGAAACTGCTGGCCGATCGGAAATTTGCATTCAGATAGCCCTCGGGCACAATGGATTGTTTGAATTCCCGATTTGAGGGCCACTCTTCTAATAATTGGGTTGAGCCGGGCGGGGCGAGCTCGAAAGCACTTAACTTAAGTGATGTATGGTGGAGTGCAATACAGGTAGTCGAATTTCCAGAGCTTCCAGGGAAGTGTACGGTAAAAAGAAAGCCATAACTCAGCTGAGATTAAAATGGAAAGAGTAATTTATAGTTGCCGCAGGACATTTCTCTACTAAAAACCTATTCACATATTCTCAAGAGTGTTCAAACAAAAAAGGTACTGTAAAAGAATGAAAGTCGATTAGAATATGGACAAAGAAAATATTAAACAGAAACCGCCAAAAATCTAAAATCTTTGTTTTTAAGGCCCAAGTACCAATTTAGACATTTTGTTTTCGAAAATAGAATTAATTAAAACAAAAAAAACTTCTAGATAATAGATAATAGTGTTGATATCGTCATGGAATACTATATCACTGTATGTCCAGAAACAAAATTCTTTTATTGTTAAAATAAATAAATTTACAAAAAAAAAGAAAACCCAGAGCTATATGGCAGCGCACACGTAACATCCGTGTTAAAAATCAACTAATTAACAAGCTTGAAAAGGAAATGGCCAAGTTACGAAATGAAACTTTCTAAAACTATGTAAGTAACCTTTCCAAGAATGATTAGAGTATTTGAAAAGCTACCAAGCCACTTAAAAAACTCCGGGTACAGGTTTCTCCAACGAGGAAGGATTGCTCTTGGGCGAGATCAGATAAAAATAATTGGACTTTTTTCCCGACACTTAGCAGAAGTATTTACGCCTAACCAAAGAATCGATCCAGATGTTAAAAATCTCCTTTTGTTCAGTTGTCCTGCTGGATGTTCACCAAACGGATTTTGTTTAAAATTAAGCATATCTTTCCATAGAAGCACTACTATTACAATTGTACTTATTTCAAACCAAACTTGGAAATTAAGTTTCTAAAATGTGCCTAATTTCTGCTGATGTTTCTCAAGTCAGCATCCTGGACTCTTTACTCTACTTGCTTTTTACTGCAGACTGCTGAACACTAGACTGGGTACCTTTGCAGATGCCATTGGCATTCTCGCCTGTCATGAAGATCCTCACTCTGAAAAAAGAACTAAAAGCTATAGAGAACTGAACAAAGAAATTAAAAATCAAGGTCAATAAAACACCCCCCCTGTAATATTCATCAACATTTCCATACCACCAAGCGAATAAAGTAAAATACTTGGACCTTCGTATGGACAAACAATTAATTTAAAAAACCCACGTCCTCGAAAAATGCAAATAAATCTACGAATAAAAAAATGCATTGGCTTATAGGACGAATATCACAGCTATCACTAGAAAACAAAATTTTACTTTATAAAACCATTAAACGACCTATCTGGTCTTGTGGATTATGCAAGTGACTCCAATATTGACATAATACAATGACTCCAATCGAAGACGATGAGGACCATCTTTAATACTCCCTGGTATGCATCTAATCATAAGCTTCATAGAAACTCCAACATTGAAATACAAAAGGCGTAATTAGAAATCGAGCTATAAGTCACCATGATCTGGGACATTTCCATGATGTATTAACCCTGCCAACACAACAACCAACCTTGCGCAAACTCCAGTGCAGGTGGGATCTAAAACAGTCTCTTTATTTTCTCTTCTTCAGATCAAAATAAAATTTTGAGTACGCTACTGGTGCAATAAAAAGTAACTACAACATAAGTACTCATAAAGGCACTCCCAAAAAAGGCACATAATTAGCCAAATCTAAAATTCTATTGGCATTTTCCAGTACTCATGATGTTCTATATCTAACACAGTGAATTCTATCACAAATAGAATCTAAACTAAACGTTCTAATCTTATTTTCGCAAGTAAATACAGAACCAAGCACACCATCTGTTGTGGCCTGTGTGTACCCGCCGGTAAGCAGATTTCTGTATATTTCAACCGGCGGTTTGCATTTTTATAACGTACATAAAACAAGCTAAAAGGGTGCCGGTTTTCAATGACGAAATTCCATAATATTAGTTGTACATAAATACCTTTCATTTGTATTTAAGTAAGAAGAGACAAAATATATAATTATGACCATTAACGAGATTAAGATAAGTTAACATCTTAATCTTTAAAAAGTATCAATATGGAGTTGTTTTAGACTATAACTTCTAAATATACTTTAATATTGAATCAAAACTGCCTTAGACGATTCAAAAAGTAAGGTTCACTCTTTTATGATGTAAATCGCTTTTTAGATAAAACCTGGAGAAACAACTGCAATCTCCTCTCATTAAATTGAATATGTAACCTTTTTACCAGTAAAGAGCCAAGACTACAATTTAAAATTCACTTACAATTACGAGCCTACAGAAAACAACTTTTTCAGCTGCAAACGCCAACTTTGCAAAATTCTCAATTTTCCCTCTAAACGAGCGCCGCCTCCAAGACAGAGTGTACGCGTAATTATTCGGCGTCCTCAATGCGAATTGAATTTGAATATGTAAAAGAAAATGACTATGAATACATTTGCGGAAAAAATTCAAATTCAGCCACTCCCCGCGCTTAACCCTCGCTCGGCCGCCCGAATATCTCCGCATAATTTGATTTTATTCACGTTCATTTTTATCCATTATATTCGTCTGTTCCCCTGCGCATATTCAATTGGTGCTGATTTAAATTACGGCCGGCGTCGCGCTCGCCACCAAACTTTTCTAATCAAACTAAGTACAGCCCATGATTGTTTTCTGCGGCGATGCACTAGAGTGCTTGTTCGGAGAGCCTAACCCTTCGGCTGCTTACTTTGATGTTCAACTGCAACAATGCCTTCAACTCGACCGACGATCGTATAATGCGATAAAATTTGAATTCCTTAAATGACAGGGCCGAGAGAGACTTTTAACCCTCATATCATACAATTACGTATAAAATGAAGAAACTAACAGAAGAAAACAGCAGTAAAAAATATACTTAAAATGTGTTGATATTTAGTGTCCTAAAAGACACGCAAGATTTAATTTAAAAAAAATTTATTTATTAATTGGCAAAATTATGACAATTTTAAAGGGTGAATATTGCTACTAAATGTTGAATAGCATATTTGATAAAACGTCTACTCTCGTATTATTCTGGGAAAATTTTCTATTATTTTTTTGCATAATATCGTCGATAACTCTTCAAATTTTTCCTTTAATTCAGGAATCGTTTTTATTTTCCTAGCATAGACTTTGATCTTCAGGAATTCCCGGGAAAAAATCGCGCGGTGCAAGGTCATTAAATCTTGCTGGCCAGTTCATTTCCTTGTTTTGGGTGATAAGTTGCCCATTAAATTTCTGCTCTAACAATTGGATTATTTCACGCGTTGTATGGCAGGTGGCTCCGTTCTGCTGGAACCACAAGTCAATAGAGCCACACAAATCCACGACAACCTTTACCTAACATTCTATGCGTTTCTAGTCTTATTTTCAAAAAAGAACGGCTTAATTAGTCCACCAGTCTAAAATCCACACCAAACTGTTACTCTTTGGGTATGCATAGGTTCTTAAACGACTCAATAACTTTCCCCGCTCCAATTGCGACAATTTTGTTTATTAACATGTCCACGTAATTTGCGTACAGTTTCAATGTAACATTCTCTGTGCTTGTAATGAATTTTAACAATTTCAACATTAAATAAGCGCGATGCGTTCATTGCAAAATGTAAACAAGCAGAACGTTGCCAACCGTACAAAAAAACAACGGTGTACAATTCAAATTCTGAGTTTCTTTTGAAATACCTTTTAGTTTCAATTATCCAAATATTTTATAGTCACACGAAGGGTTCTAATAAATAAAAATTGGACCGCAGTTATCAATACAAAGCTAAATCACATTGCAAGTAGTAAAACCCACGCAACCGTCAATTGTTAATTCTGCATACATTCCATCGTTTTCCGGCATTGCATGTATAAAACAATGAAATCGTAAAAACTTTCAATTAAACATCGCTATTGTCTGCAACATGCTGCCTATTGTTGCCGAGATTCAATTTTAATCGCAAATTAGGACTTGCTATGATTTTCGCATAATGAAAATTTTGATTTTAAGAAACTGTCAACAGCTGAACAGTAATTGCTAATACTAAGCCACCCCATAAATAATGCAATGTTTACAAGCACTACAAACAGTCAAATTGTTAAAAAAAATTCAACCCTTAATTTAAACCAATTTTCTGTTTTGAAAAAAGTTTATAAACAAAACTGAACCTATAACCAAATTTAGAAAAAAATTTCTCAAGCTAAACATTTCCTTAATTATCCATCCCTATTCTTCTCATACAAAAATAAAATAGTGACAATCATAATTTCCATACAATCCAGTTGGAACAACTATTAGATCAATTTGTTCTTCGTGAATGTTCCTTCAATAGTATTCTCCTGATTTAAGTCATTTCCTTTGTGTTTAATATATTTTGCGTTAAGATTATGTTTAAAAGCTTGCAATATTTTGGAATTATAAACATAAAAGTGATATTCTGTACTGTACTATACATATGTTTTAAAGGATAAAAGTTTTATACCGTATCTAGTACTTGTGAGCTTTTCCAGCCACCGTTTTGTGAACGATGACCAGACAACAGCACCTTTGATATTTCTCTTTATTGCTTTAGATCTTAGGATTTAGTTCATCGTCCATAAATAATTAATAATACAAACAAAACCGCCACCGCAAGCTTTGCCAGCATTTCATGTGAAAAGAACATTTCAGTTCAGATATTTGCTACTAGCTGGAGGTTATTGCTCCACCGCTACTCGAAATTCGCACATTCGCGCGACGGTCCATTTATCTGGCCCGGGGGCCTTGCAAAAGTCAAGAAATTCGCGTTTTTTCGACGCTGCCGACTAGAAATAATTTCTGCGCGAACCGGATAAAATAAATACGCGACAGCGCTGCACATCAAAGGCTGCTCGTTAAATGCTTTTCAAGAATAAATGATTTTGCAGCCCCTAGAACGCCGGAGAAATAATCAAATTTATGCCCCATAAAAATCTGCAGAGCCTAATTTCATTATTTACAGCGCAACTAATTCGGTATGTATGATGGGGGCAAATTCAATCCGACCTAAGGCGACCCAATAGCCACTGTCAAACACGAAATGAGTCTTTCAAAGCACGGAAAACCGAATAACGCTCAGTTTACGATTATAGGTCAAGCCACAAGCAGGACAACTGATTCTCCACACTCGCCCGTAAAGTTTTATTTGTCCAAAAATGCGTATTTTCGAAACATTAGATAGCGTTACACGCGTGACGGTTAGCAACCAATTCTCATTCAAATTTAAAAAACTTTAACAGTGAGAGTAGTAACATTTGATTATGTTTGTAATTTAGATACAACAATTAATATAAAACCCTGCAAAGGATTGACACCAATACTATTTTGTAATATAACCCTCCCTTACTACTTTTCAAATATAATTACAAAAAATCGTTTGCTCCTAAACCTCCTCGCTTAAATAAACTAAGCAAAGCTATATTTGGTCCTTCGAGCCGAAATTAACAAGATATTAAACAATGTGTTACAAATTCAAATCAGAAGATTCCAATCCAACATTTTTATTATTACGCATATTACAGATTAATAACAAAAAATCCACATTTTTGTAGGCAACATAATTTATTAGTATTTGCCCGCTGAGAATTTTTAATATGAAAATCACCGCCAATGCGTAATTACTTTCACTTCGGACCGATTTCTTACAATTATTTGCTCGATGTACTTGAAGAAATTAACAATTTGGTAATATAAGTCAATTTTCCAATAAAATTGCATTTCTGGAATTGCTAGCTAATTAAAAACACAAAATAATTTTGGTATATGCGGTTTAACAACAAAGTAAGAAACTTAAATACGTATGATATGAAATACGTTAGTGGAGGGAAACCCTGACACCCAGTCCATGGGCCCGCAACAATAATTAAAAAGTTGATCTCTCGGCTAAGCATCTTGCTGAAGTTTTTATTCCAAATAATGCCGTACTAGACCAAGGAATATCTGAATATTTAAACAATGTTCCGGCTATTATAGATCCCTTGAAACTAGTAACTCCTAATAAGACCAAAGATGAAATTAATTGCCTAGACCTGACCAAATAACAAAAATGCTGAAGAAACTTCAAAAAAAAACTTCTTGTAATGCTAACCTATTTATTCAATGTTATTTTGCGTGTCCGTTACTGGCCCCAACAATTAAAGATAGCGGAGGTAATAATGATAGTTAAAGCTGGCAAAAATCAAAACCATTTACTTCTGTATTTTTAGACATCAGTATGGCATAACGATATTTTACAACTAAATTTGGAGTGGCTCAGAGTAGTGTATTAGACCCATCGCTTTACATACTGTATACATCTGACCTAACCTATTAACCACAATTAATACTATCACGGGGACTTTCGCCGATGACACAGTCATTTTACAAGCCACGCAAATCCGACAAATGCATCTTCATAAGACCAACTAAACCTTTTTAAAGCATGGATTAATAAGTATAAAATCAAGATTAACGAAATTAAGTCGATGTGCATAACCTTTGCACTAAAAAAGCCCTTTGCCCTTCAGTTTTTGTCAACAACACAACCATTCCTGACATACATTTAAGAAAATAACAAAATAGACCTTAAATTCAATAAATTATACTGATTACTTGTAATAAAACCCCAAAGTCAAAAATGAAATTCTGATCTACAGCGTAGTTATCAAATCCATATGGATTTATGGCATCAACCTAGGGAGTTGTGCAAGTAAGTCCAGTGTAGATATAATTCAACGATGTCAGTCGAAGAATCTTCATGCACTAGCTAACACACCCTGATGTATACCTAACTAAACATTTCACTTGTGAAAGATGTCATTCAACAACACAGTGACTAAAATCTCGCACTAATCCCCTAGAGGGACCACTAATACAGCAATAAGAAAACAAAAGGTTAAAAAGATGTAAAGATCTCAAATATTAAACATGTGGATGTCTCACTGGAAGAGTTCACATCGCGTCAAAAGATCCTATGCTCTCATATTTATTAGCTTGCAAAATGTAAAATTATGTTTGCTTATTAATAACATTTATAAATGTACATCTACACACAGGGGTGCTAATGGTGAATGATCATTACGTTCGAAAATGCACAATAATAAATTTGATGTAGAGAAACTAAGCAAAGAGGATTACACCAAACAAAATAAACAAAATATTACAATAGAAATTAAGAGAAATGGGAAAATATAAAACAAGCCATAAATAAACAAGTGCAAGAGAAACAAAAAAGAACTTGAAGAGAATGGTTTGACCATGACTAAATAGAAACATAAATTGAAGAAAATATAAAGAGGTCAGAAAAGAAGCTTATATACTTTATAAATAAAAAAAGAATTCCTGGGTCAAAGATGAGATGAAAATGATAGAACAACTCAATAGAACAAATAACACAAAAAACTTCTACAAGAAAATAAAGAAACAAAACCGAAGTACCATATTAAGACAAGAAGAATGAAGAACATGAAAGGTAGGATCGAGCCTTAATAGGAATGACAGGAGCGAAGAAATGAAAGCGAGAATATAAGCAAGATATAAAGACTTCTACGCAAACAAGAATTTATTGAAAGATAAACAAAAACAACAAAAATAAAGCTAGATAGAAGTACGATAAGGCCAGTTTACGTATTTTGCTGAAGTCGTGACTGCCACAAAAAGAAAAGAACAAGATCTTCCAATTTTTGAACGGAAATCCGACGCAATATATAACTAGGCCCTATACGGATTAGTGAAGTTGAAATAAAACCAAAGATGAATCATAAATAGTTATATTCATAAAAGCCCAAAGAATCCAATGACTATGGCACGTTATGATAAGTGGAAACAATACCATTAATAATGCAATGGAGACCGAATGAAACACGATGTAGAGGATAGGAAAGTAGATGGCTTGATGAAGTAATAATAGATCTACAAGCAATGGGACTTACGCAATGGAGAAAGGTTAAACAAGATAAAAAAAGTTGGAGACAAATAGTAAAAAAAAGAAAAAACGCATATTTATATGTTATATGGGGACTGATCACTCCCGTTAAACAAATCAACGCAACAACCATATCCCTTACAGGAATGTTATGGATATATATATTAAAAAATTTCTTCAAACTAAATGTCAAAAAAGTGTTTCATCTCATAAACTACAATATTATGACGATGTGCAAGAATCAATGAAGGCTACATATGTCCTAATTTAAGGATGTTGTTCGCATAAAATATATAAAAGCGAATTGTGATGATACAAGCAATAGCGTCTATGTTAAAAAATCCATGCAGATTATACAATTAGCTCGTGCAAATACATTTTCGGTGTTGAAAGCAAAATTGTTTGTCCTTCACTAATGCAAATGCGGCTTCCGAACGAATCGTGCTCGCGTTGTCACTCTTCAACAGTAATTTTTGCGTTCAACTCCGCGCTTACAATTTCAGTGCAGCAATAAAACAAATTAAAAAGAGGACACTGCAATACAGAGCGCAGAAAAACGTGGGAGTGGGTGTTTACGGGCTAATCAACATTTCAGCAGAAAAGCGCAGCCCACTAATTTGAGAGGCGGCCAAATTCTAGCACCCATAAGTCCCTGTATTAATAAGCGGGTTAATTGAATATTAATAAACAAAGTACATGTTCTGGCCATTTTAATTTACTTGGGAACATTTCGGGCGACCCCATTAAACTAACAATTTGCGTGCAAGTTGTCAGAATTTCAGAAGTGGACTAACGAAGCAGATGGCATACCTGTAATTCAATGAATGGCCGCAAGAGAAGATAAAACAACGCCAAACTTGTGTTTTATACGTTAGAATTTCACATGTCATTGCTCTTTGTGGCCTAACTCGTATTCAAATGTTGGTGACCTTAGGATTTAACCGTGTTAAGCGAGTTTTTAGCGGTATGATACCTACGTGCAACTTGCGTCGTTACACAGATTTTCGAAAAATTCGAACTCGATTCTAAGGACAAAATACGTTTTAAAAGATATTGCACGCCGTCTAAAATGCTAATCCTATCTAAAAACTCATATACAAATTAAAAGCATAAACAATTTTTAATTTTTACAACTTTAATGGTACAACAAACAACAATTCTTTAGCTTTCTTGGTCTGTTATTCTTACTATATGGTACAATACTTAATAAACAGATTTTTTACCGAAATAAAATGTCTTCTTAACTGTTTTAATTTAATAATCTATAAAAATATTTCTTTCTAAAATAAATAATAAGAGATATGTTTGCCCTCGCTGCCCTATTGTCGCTCACGATCCCTGACATAGAGCTACACCGCAAACACCGCACTTAAAACGATCGCATTGCTCCTTGTTGAAAATGAACGCATGTACTCAATTACTTGTAACGAGTAGGCCACCCGCTAGACATCTAAGTCCAGGAATCAAACCTAGATCTACCTGCATCGTACGGTCACAACCGAGGAACAAAATACTATAACATAAAATTTAATGTGGCAACCGAAACGAATGCTCTTCTATGCACTACTGTACTTTTCAATAGTTTACAACTACAAGAACTTAATATAACTTTTTCCCTTAGGCTTTTCTGGTGCAGCTTATAATACACGCTAACATCAATAAATGATATAAAACAATATAAAACGCTGTTCGTTTAGACCATATACAGATGGCTTGTTTGTTGTTAATAATTCATTTTATAAAAACTAACAAAGAAAAGGCAAATTAAAATAACGCCCGCTAGATATACCCGGGGCAGACAAAGAGTAGTCAAGCAAATTGTAAATAGCGCATTTAATGGCTAAAGATCCTGACAGGGGACAGCAGTAACTGTTAGTACTGAAATAAGGCTGAAATGGAAGTACTGTGGATGGACTATTGACAGATTTCTTCAGGCGTGATTGACAATCGATCATACGATTGGAGTATTGTGGTGAATAAAGCAAAGGAAAACTACTGCACTATTTTCCAAGAATAGCTACTATGGAAAATACAACTACTGACTCGGCCCTGAGTGCCCGGCCCCACTTAAATGAGGCAGGGGTGTTAAGAATCCCCGGACGCAACTTAAAATTTACAATGAAGAACATGGAATGTAAAAACGCCTTGTGAAGCAGGCAAATTAACTAATGTCATATCAGAACACACAAGATACAATTACATACTATTCTGGAAGAAGCGATAATAATCATCAGAAAGAAGTAGCCTTTATGATCACCGACTAAATAGAAAATGCAGTTCTTCTAAAATCAATAAAAAACAAGAAATAATCATAATTATGAGAAACAATACAAAATTTGGTAAAGGTCGAATACTGGATATAGTCGGAGAGTACAGTTTAGGGACTAAAATTGACATAGGTGACCTAATTAGGTTTTGTCACGAACACCAAAACCATTTGGTTATAACCATATAACTAATACGGGATATAAACCACCAAATCGAAGGTGATATACATGGACCTCACCACAATATTGTAAGAAATCAGATTGATTATATCATCGACAATAAAATATTTAAAAATGGGATTAATCACACCTTATTGATAGCAAATACAAATGTGAATCTGCAGAAAGAAAAACAAATGTCAATAAAGCATAGGATAGATACAATATCTGAAAAATGATGAAATAAAGCAAAAGTTGAAAGTCAAACTCAATGAAGACTTAGCAAATATACACACTAACATAGACATTCATCAACAAGGTTACACAGAAGGAAATAATGAAAAATAACAAAGAAATTCTAGGTGGAAAAAGAACAATTAAAACACAGCAGTAGATGAAAGTATATATATTAAAGTTAATGGAAAAAAGGAGAAAATATAAAAGTACAGATGAGGACAAATATCGACAGATTCAGAAAGAAATTTAAAAAAGTACAAAACAATAAAAAAAGTGGTTTGTCCAAAAAATTGTGCTACAAATGATTCAACCGTTTTAAAGGGGGTAAATCATCTACCCATAAATATCCCAAATTTAGGCGACTTTTCACATCAACACACGACGAAAACGTTGCTACAGTTTATAGAAATAGTCACTTAACTGTCCGAAACATTGCTGCATTTACATTTGTTGGCCGACGGCAAAAGGATTGTGTAAACACCAATTAAGACCTTCTTGATCGTGCCCATGCCGATAAATACATTTTGAAAAACATTATAACAAACGATGAGATTTGAAAAGACATCGTTTGTAAATCATAAACAAGGTTGAGAAAATACCATACTACAGCTGCGTATTGTCACCAAAAACTAATTCTAAAAACATTTTTCCATAACGGAAACTACTTTGAATAAGACTAGGCTATAAAGTTTTAATAACAGTATTTTTTGAACACACAATTTTCATTTAATTAGGGAACCATTTTTTTCATTTACCTTGTATATGGCATGCATTTAAAACCTGAATCAATATAAATTGTGTGAATCTGTAAATAAGACCTCGTTCATCTAAGACAATGTTCCGATAAATAAACTTCGTAATAAAATGTTGGAAAAGCAAAAAAACAACAATGGAGTATATCGAGCATGAAGAAGCCAGTTAATGTATAATTTGCCTAGATCAACTTTAAGTAATGATCTGAAGTTCCAAGACGACCATTTCTACCACAAGACAATGGAAATAAAGTGAGTTATACCGTCAGATTTAACAAAGGATTTTGTTTCCCATTGTTTGGAAATGCAAAAAACCTAAAGACGACGTAAAAAACATCTTTTTCATTAAAACTCGTATTCTAAAATAATTTATTCCACCTATTGTCAGATGGACTAAAAAGCTTTAAAGACCGATCCTAAAAGTGTAGCCTCAATTGTCTTTGACAACTTTTCAGCCTCTAGTAAGACCAAAAAGTATCATGGCGCAGAATGTTAGAGTACTTCAAAATTCTAAAAAAGTGAACCCAGCCTCAACGAATTTTTTAAAGCTGTCTAAGCCCGATTAACGCGTCTCTAGTTTAAAATACATAAATTATTGCACCAAGAAGCATAAAACCCATTCATAAAGTTTAATCTGCAAGAAGGGTAAAACTAAACTCCGCATGTCAGTTGCGGGACAGTACAATCTTCGCATTATCTTTTTTCTGCAAAAATGTCAAAATACAGACCCGGCAAAAAGGTTCCCCTTGATGCATTTGTTAATGTCCATTTACCAGAAAATAGGTAACTTAATTTCTTAAATACGTCAAGCTTACATACAAGGATTCTGTAGTGTTTATACTGGAAAAACACCACAGCCGCTCTCGAAACTTAGATTCAATCAAAACTTTTTTAAATAAGGGTTATTTTTGAACTCGCTCTATAGTGGTACAGTTACCAAATCTTTATACATAGGGTGCTGAGAAAGCTTTACAATTTTTATAACCTTTCAAAATGCTTTCCACCACACCCTACTCACTGCTGCATACTTCTTTTTGCATTTCCCCAGGAATCTTGCTACATCCGTCATTTCACCCCATTAGATTTAAATAATTAAAATTGTTTTGGGCTTTAATGGGTACGCCATAAAAATAAAGTTAGGTTTTGTCATCTGTTGAGCATCGTGTGGCACCCTCTCTCCCGGCAGGTCGATGAACCCAAGTACTCTATTATTACTAATAAGTCCAGGATCGAACCCTAAAATAAATAAAAAGCCTTCCCGCTACAGTACACGTCAAATATCATAAAGATTTATAAAAATCCAATTATAATATTTTTTAACCATTACATTAATCATATCTTTCTGGCTTTGTAATAAAGTAAAGAGAAAAATGTGTAATATTTGTGATAATATTTAAAGCAACTTTCTGTTATTGAAGCAGGCAAAACGAGATGGTTGCTGACACATTCTGTCAGGTTTTTAAATTTTGCCCATTTGTCTCACGTCTTACTAATTTCTTTCCCCCCAGCTAAGACAATGACCGAAAACAAAGTTCTAAATTTTCTAACCTTCTTCGGCTACATAGAACGACGTCTAAAAGGATAGGTGGCATAGCGCTTTAGATTGTTCAATTTCGTCCGTTTATTTTTACATGTTTTGCGCTTGATTTTATGATTATGCGAAAAACAGCTGTTAAAATAATAATTTTGTACTTTTGATGGGAGCTACTTTTTTCGTTATTTTTTCGAGCCGCACGGTATTAAATCAACACCGACCACGCTTGCGATAAAACGAATGCAGCAGACTAAACATTAAGTAATTAACGCGTGGGAAAAGTCAGCTGTGACTGATACGAGCGTCGCTTGGATATACACCATAAACCAGTGCATAAATGCTCAATTTACCGTTCTAATATCAGTTAAAAATATCACATCCGCCCTTATACCCTTCTCCCAAAGTTTCTAATATATACGGAAACATTTTCGTTGCATTTTTCTCGAATTTTCTCAATTATTAATTTTAAATCCTTTTCGCATCTTCAACTTAACAATCGAAAGTTAGTAATTACGCCTAACTATAAAACAGAACAAAAAAAACTTTGATTAAGATGATGCAACTAGTAATGAGCTTTAGAAAACCCGCATACTTCTGTTAGAGGCCCTTCATTGTGGCGCAAAAGAGTTCTTTTTTACCATAGTTAAACTTTTCGCCAAATTTATATTTGACATTAGTTGTAGCTAGGCCAATGTTTGGAGTTTTGTATACACTCTAGGTCAACACTGAATCCGATTAAATCTATTTCCATATAAGATTCAATTGCAAACACCTCTGACAGAAGTCAATATCACTTTTGCAAAAGTAATCATGGAGATGGTTCGGACCAAAAGTTGGACATAAAACACGCCCAATTCACGGATTATGGCTATTTCCAACTAGATCGTTATACCAACAAACAAAATTATCGACATTGGAGTACCAAAAACCCATATTTGAACTAAATTCGTCAACAAATACTGGTTTTAGGGAGATGGAGTCACCGTCCATCGGACTCAGGGCATCTTTGACATCTTCACAGAAGTCTTTAGAAAAAGAATTATAAGTCTGGGCGCCCCTCCATAAAATAGAAGGTGGCATCGAATAGCGCCCACATTTCTCCGATTTAAACTCATGTGATTTCTTAAGAGTAGGGTTTATTTCGAACAAGCCCCAATCCGTCAACGAACTCAAAAATCGTATCACAGAAGAAATTCTGGGAATTTCTGCAGACACCAGAAAAGCCGCAATTGAGAGCTTCGATAAAAGGGCTGAAATGACTGTCTTTAGTGAAGACAGTCATATTGAAAACAATGCACTGGACTCCATTTATTCATCACAATAACAAAAAAAGAATTGGAATTCTATCTTGCGGGTTTTTTTATAATTAATTTTTTATCGTTTGCCTCACATAATGAAAGCCTTGTGCAACTGACTTGATTTTAATATAATTTGATGCAGCAACGCTTACATATAAACTGTAAATGGAACGAACAGAGGTAGCCTCCACCTGAGCTATCGAATAAGAAGCTCACGTGCAACATCTACCGCTCCAATACCCCTATTCAGAATTAGAAAAATGAAGAAGTAGTGTGTTCATAGTCTGACGAAGGGCATCTTACTAAATGTTTTAGATCTCTACATATGAAAATCCCATCTTCCATTATTTTAATGCCTCTCCATTATTTGTTTGGTTTAGCAATATCGACATTATACTTTTCTAAATTTTTATTTCAAGTTTTTACGAAACTTTTTTTTAGTACTCCTTCAATTTCTGGCGCATCGTGTGGCTGGTTTTCGGGTTATTAGCCCGTAGTCGGAGTTCGGAAACTCTTGACGTTTCGTCCACAACTGCGGCCTAATAACCCCAGAACCAACCACACGATGCATCATAGCACCGGCCGTGAAATCCTTCGCATCTATCTATCAATTTTCCTTTTTATAGGAAAATCAAACTCTTTTAAATGCAACTTTGATTTTATACAAATACTGAGGTGTGAAAGGCCAATTATTCAAAAAATGGTTTAGTCAATGCGCAACTGGTGCAGGCGTAACTATCTTTTTAGACGAAAATTGGATCAAATAATTTTAATTTGCCATTTCTAACAATTTTTTAAATGTACAAAACTGTTCTAATAAAATTTTTGAAACTACTGAGTTTAGTTTGTATAATTCATCTTCCGCTTGAAATTTGGAGAACGTAATTCAGTCAAAAGAAATTATAGGATTAACAAATTCTTAGTAATAACAAAACGAGTGTTTGGTGAGATTCGTCCTACGATAAACTATTAGTATCATTTGTCATTAACTGAAGTGTCACCTCTGACATCCACCAAAACTAAGTGACCAAGAAATTCTATTCTAAATACGTCTCTATAGGACACAAAGTAACTTTATATATAATATCATAGCTTACAAACACATTTTGTCCAAGATACAAGTAGATTCTTTGAAAGTGGTTGTGATACTCGACAATCGTTGTCCTTTAAGTGCTTCTGTTAGTAGTACAAACAATAATCGCATAGAGATAAATACGGACTATAGAGGGGGGTCCAGTGTAATCCAGACCAAAAAAAAGAGTTTGAGTAGCTGAATGGGGCTGGACGTTGAAGCAATTTTGAGAACTGAATCTCATCCCCCAAAATCTTATTATGGTACACGTACACTTGCGGGAGACTTTATACTCTCCATCGTGAGAAGTTTGATTACAATGCGTTGCGCAATAGACGAAAGTAGCTCTTAGCCTCATATAGTGATGTCCCACGGGGCGCCCAAACTAATAAAATTCAGAAGTTGCACTCTGTCCTTTCACCTCGCTTCCAAAATATCAGATTTATATTTGATAGGCGTAGAATGATATTTAAATCTGCAATTGGGATTTTTCCTCGAAATTAAAAAAACGTTGCTTTTGATATCTCCAGTCGCTCTCCAAATGTTAATTTTTACTTTTCAATTTAATTAGAAAATAAGATTTATTATATCCCTTTTCATCAGTTTCACTTAATCGAAAATCAACAAATGGAAAATTTGAAATAATTAAAACAATTATTAATAAATAAACGAAAGGAATAAAGTACTCAGGCGCAGTAAAAATAAGAGAAGCCAAAAACAAGAAATCAAAATCTAAAATTTAAACTGTTAGTAGAAGACAAAAGCAAAAAGTCTTCGTTATTTCATTGGTATAACTTGAAAAATTTTAAATTGTTGCTTAAAGTAACCTCATACGATAGTATGCTACGATATCATTTTTATTTCTATAAAAAAAACTAGCAACAATTTTAACTGATATTTTATGAAACATTCTATACATGTTAGTTTTAGTTTTAATTCAGAAATACTGAATAATACTGAAAATAGTGTACCAGGTGTAATCAAAACAAATATACGGGTACTCTTTAAAGAAATCTAAAAAGCTCCAAAATCCAAAAGACGACCTTAACTTCAAACGTAATTTTTGTGTGTTTTCAAGATAATAATAAATTCCAAAAATAAACACTTTAGACCGAGTCAGTTTCATAAATCATCTCGCTGTGGTGCATAACTCAAATTGGCATTATATCACACTCGACTTTGTCCCTTTGTTTTAACAATCGAGTCATAAAAATAGTAGCAATTAAGTATTTTTTGAGTTTCTGCCGTTAACAGCATTGTTGGAATAAAGTTATTTTGTTTATGCAAACTGAAAGTTCGCACACTACAGTAAATCTTTATACAAATGTTTGTGATGTAAAACTTTTATCTTCATTCAAAACAATTGCTAAAAAACAACTTAAACATTCAGGTTTTTTGAATTTTTTATTAAAGCTAAAAACCTTTGGTTACTAATAAAATACGACTGATTTAAAGCTGTAAAACCTAGATGAGCGTGTTACAAACAAATAAGCCGACCTTGATGCTGATTGGGGGAACATGAACGTCCGACTATACGTTTAAGGTACTTTCCGACTCGGTGATGTGTTTCATGATGACGACGTATCTTACTTACACGGCTATAAGCACACACCAATTTGACTTTCCTACGTCCTCTCTATTGCAACTTTTATGGCCTTACGGAATGTTTGCTTTATAAAATTTTAATTAGTAAAGTTGATTCGTTATCAAAACGTATGATTAACTAGTGGCACAATCTGTAAATAAGCCAAGCTGTGCAGATAAAAATAGACTCTGCGACCTGCAAACCGGAAAGTTAATTAATTAATGTTGTGGATCACACAAATTAGCAGCTGAGGTGTTTTGACTGCGGCATCTCGCACGCTTTTTTGTTTTCAGGCGCGTTGCATAAATAGAGAAAAATGGAAAATGGCAAAAGCAAAATAATTTTTAATAGAAGTGGGAGAAAAGCAGTGAGAGTGGAATAAATAAAAAAATACTTTCGATAGTTTATTAATAAAATAAATTTATAGCAATTGTTGAATAGTTAAAGAATTTATAGTATAAAAATGTTCACATTCCACCCCCGTAGCCCGCCTACAAATCATTCACTTCTTGTTACAACCCTGTGAATTTCGATGCTCTTGAATAATTTTGCACGCTCGCAAAAATTTCATAATGATAATTCTACGTACCCCTAATTGTTTATAAAACTCGTGTACAACCTTTAGATTCTTTTTACAACTCTTTAAGAAACATATTTTCAACGTATTTTGACAAAAACACTGCTATTCCATCTGATGTGGTCTTACTAAGCCGCTTATTCTAGAAGTGACCAGCATGAAGATTTTAAGTGTTGGTTGGAAATTTTGCTGTACAATGAAATAACTTAACGACATAATTCTCTGGTTATTCATATTTGTATTACTACAATTTTCCTTTTTCCGCTAATATCACAGCATTTATTTTTGCACTTGAAATGCAATCTTCGAGCTGCTGTTGCGGCCAATTATGAATTTCTGGCATTTTTCTTCATTTATCAAGGGTACTAGTTCGAGAAAGAAATTCTTCACAGTACTATATTCCAAAGTGGAGGTTCCGATCCTACAAATGACGGTTATTAGATAAGACCGCAGAGACCGCAAAGGGAACGTCGACAAAAATGCAAAAAGTGGTACATAGTACGGTAGATCTCATTTGCCGGTCTTCCATTTTTTCTTCTTTGTCTTGTGATGAATTTTTTTTCCCTGAAAATTCACTGCAATAGTTGAGGTCTAAAGAAGAGTTTGTTTTGATTGGCTAACTGGGCGACGCCTGTTCACTGAGCCTGGCCCAAATCGGATTCGGCGGTGATTTTTAACCATTAATCACTCTCTCACTTTTGTAGATCCCGATGATTCTACCACCAACATACAAGACGAATGTTTTGGGAAAGGATGTCGGAGACTCCGTCTTACGATACGACCGTAGAACCTAACACTTTGCAAGGTATCCGTTTAAAAGAATCTACGAAGCTAGAAACCTCATCCACGCTTTCCGTTTGGCAGCAGGTCATCTATTCCCGCCACCTCAAAAATTAGGAACATGGCCCTTTCTAAAACCGCAAATTATTCACCAAGGAAAATATAGCCTGCAGAGGCTTCTATCGCTTTTTTAAAGGGATCGTATTTAATTGCAAACTTTGGCTTTCCTCTAATTACGTACTTTCTTTTTAAAACATTAATCTTCCTTTTGCTATTATTACTTTTAATAATATACCCATTCGTACCTATGTTATACAACCGCAATTTAGTCGCAGTTGGGGAGTTTGTTTTTAATATTGGTGAGACTCTAAGCACCACCTGGAGGCAAAATCTATAAACTGAGAGGTTAAGGAACTCAAATGTTCACTCTACTACCACTCTGATGCGGGGCGATGAGACGAACACCGCGCCTTAGACGACTGCCATTATTACCCCTTGTTCGAGTGAATGCAGGCACTTAATTATTTTTAGAGGCTGAGTAAGCCAGGCATAAAAAATATAGTTAAGACTCCTCGATCATATTTTCGTTGTAATCTATCCTTGTCTAGAGAAGTGTTAACTGTCAGCCCTTCCAGACAACACGTTTTGAACATTGAAACGTCAACACTGCATCAGATGTTGAGAGCAGTGATCATAATTGACAAACTGACCAATGAATTGTAAAATTTGGTTATTTTATAAAATACAATGATTATCGAAACAATTGAAAATAAAGCAAGAGAATTTGAATTTCAAATTTGAAAACAAATTGAATTTATCAACATCTACATTGGCGCTTACCCCGCTATCACTTGTTCGTTGTTTAATAAAATAACTTCTGGACTTGCAATATATTCAACGCCGAACTCGAAGAGGTTGTAACAAAGGGCGAATAGGTAATACCACCTTTAAATAATAAATAAAAATATATACTAATACTATTTCTATAAAATAGATTTTAAATGCGTCGAGATACTAAACAATTAACAAGCTTGATTAAAATTTAATAAAGGTAATATATATTTATTGATACTATTTAAAACATTCCTCCGACCTTCACTTCTTTTTTGGACAACGACAATTTCTTTCTTTTTTCCATTCAATTACTTAAAAAATACCAAATAAGAAAAAGCAGTCGATATCAATATTTTAATTGCATATTTCCCATATCACTAAACCGAGCTAAATAACAACATTATCTTTTTACACAACACCAAACGTAATGTTTACCCTACCACAATTATCTTATCAAAAACGTAAACCTTTCGTTAACGCAGTATTTCACGTCAGAAATAGAGAAAAAAAAACAGCGCACTTTAAAGTGAATTAATTGATAAATTACGGAAAACAAACATGTAGCTCAGGCAGTTCTAATTTTGATTTGGATACCCAATGCCAGTTGCAAAAAAATACATCTACGAGGTGTGCCAACATATTTTACATTTAATGTACGTAAAACCAGGTAGAGTATATCAGCCGCAACTACATTCTTTAGAAGATTGATTGATTAAGTAAACAAGCAACTGCTACACAACCATACAAAATATTACAATTTTTTATTAACAACGTTTTATACTAAAATATATTTATAAGAACAACCAGAAATAAGTTATAGGAAGTAATATGAAATTTGTTAGACACAATGTGTGTGCATCACGAACATGACGCAATTCACTCTCATTTACGCATAGTAAGCCATATTCCTCCCCACGTCAATTTCTCCTCTGCATTACGCCGAGAAGATGCTACGTAAACAGCGTGGACGCCATTCAAACGGCCATGACGCATACTCGAGGAAGGCTACGCCGATCGAGGGGCTCGCGCACTTTTGAACCACTGCCAACGATGCACAGACTCGAAAGATATCTATTTTAGCCAAATAAAAATAAATATTGGAGAGCATTCAGCTTATTTGTGGCCACATGCTTAATTGGTGCACTTCGTGCGAATTGCATAATATGGTTATAGTAACCAACATCCATTCGTGATGATGAAAGCTACAACAAAAACGAAATCGAAATCTAAAATATCTACATCTCAACATAAATTATGTGTCACTCTGTATAATAAAGTACTGGTCGAGCTTTTAACATAGCACGTGCATCTAAAAAAAACAATTCAGTTTTCACTGTAATAGAAATAGAATAAATTTCTCCAAAGCTTAAAACAAAATCTTAATATAACTGTACTCGAATCTAAAATCAATAGTTAAATAATGCTAGCATACAATTACAGCCTTTTATCGTGTGCATTAGCAAACCTCTGAACTATTTACGATAAATGATCATTTCTGCTGCAATAGTATATTAAATAATTGAATTATACAAAAATTTGATATCTGTCAATTACGTATATTGCATAATGTATACGTTTTGTTGTACTTAACCTGTATAGGTTACTAGAAGACATTTGATAGCATATAATTATGAGTAGTAAAAAGGAATTACAGCTATTATCAAATAATTGGTAAAAAAATGGCAATACCCAACCCATACCAGTGAGAAAAAAATACCACAAGGAGACTCAATGAGCTCAAAGTTATTCGTAAGAACTTTGGAGGGCGTGTTTAAGAAATTAAATTTGGACAAGAAAGGATAAACGGGAAAAAACTCAATCATCTGAGATTTGTGGATGATATTGTGCTAATATTCCTGAGTTTTGAAGAACTGCAAGCGATGATCGGCGAACTTGAACCACAATTAAAACAAAAATATGCAACGAACTAAAACAATCACCAAGAAGGGCAAAAAATATAAAAACATACAAGAAGATACTGAATAATACAAAAATAGCGCTACATTTGAGGAAAAATGTTTATAACCATCGTGTTCTTCCAATACAAATATATGGAATACAAATATGCACAAGAAATACCACGGACAAACTAACTAAAACACAAAAAAGATAATAACTAAAGATACCAGACGAACAACTAAAGCCATAGATGTCGTAAAACCCAAAGCACCTTTAAAATGGAGATGGGTTGGTCATACTGTATAGCAGAGACATAACAGGTAGAAAAAAGTACATCAATAAAAACCATGGATGACAAAGAGGGGAAGATAACAACAAATAAGATGATTGGATTATTTAAATAGGACTGCCAAATTTGACCGAAACAAACCACAGATTTAAACAACGGAAAACCACTTGGGGAGGTCTACATTCGCTATTGGATGGAAAGAGGTTAACACAGATATGTTTTGGATACTAAGAGACACTAAGAATCAATTTTAAAATTGAGGTTACTAAAATATTTATGAATTTTACATATTAAAGATATTCAGTCTGGTTTTCAAAATCAACGGCTAACCTTCAAATGAACAAGAAAAGTTAAGGTCACAAAACTAAAAGATAGTAATTTTTATAAAAAACCATGTTTTGTAAAGTCTGTTATATATAGAAAATTATTTAAAAAAATAAAAGTTTAGAAAGAGGTTATTAACCACACGATGATTTTATAGACTTTTTAATTATAATGCAATTAAGACAAACCACAACCGTCTACTTTTAGCTACAGCATTTAAGGCACAGTGTATATATTACTGTCTTTAATACTTATGCCATTATAAATCTTAATGCGACAGCAAAATAAAAATATTAAGTAACGCTTGACGTAAAGTGCAGTCTCAAACAAAGCAGTATATCCATCTTTAATGTTATAAATTGAATGCGCCTCACATTAGCTCGCTGCGCTGACTGTTATCAAAGTCACATTTTTTCACACGCCTATCAACTTCATGTTTACTCGACGGTAATTGTCTTATCAGAAGCGCTGCCCGCATCGCAATATACATAGTGGCACAAAAAAATTACTGTCATAATTTTTTAACGCTGGGCGGTTTGTCTTAACAAAGATTAAGTACCAGGATTTTTTGTCATTCGTACAATCAGTAGCGCAGCCGCAACGGATCTAAATACCATTTAAGGTACTGAATATCCGAATTTCAGAAAGGTACGACATTCTTGTATGAAACATTGGGACGAAATGTTGCGACGGTTCAGAGGTGGTTCGCAAAGTTATGTATTGCAGAGTTCAATTTGAGAGATGGGTTGCATACAGGTGCTCTCAAAGCTCTCCCAATCGAAGATCCCTTTTTAATAACTAGGGAGATTGGACAAAAAATGAGCTTTGATATCAATAAATAAAGGTACGTTCAAAAGTTAGAAAGGTGGGTACCACATAAGATCATCGAAGTGACCATATATTCTTCTCCGTTAGCACGGCGCAATTATGAGCCATTTTTGGGCCCATTAATAACAGGCAAGATAGCTCCAGCTATTCTTAAGCCTGGTATGCCTTAAAAAAACGGCAACCTTTACATCATGAATTGCTGCGATCTGAAAAGACTATTATGGCTGATGTGTACTATGATCAATTGTCGAGGTTGGATACAGAAATAAAGGAAAAAGATCTATACCATGTAATCGAAATCGAGATCATTTTTGAAAATGACAGTGCTCGGCCACATAGCTCGACGAATTTGGTTATGAAGTTCTTTTTTACTCACCATCCCTTTCCGACATTGCACTGTCGGATTATTTTTGGTCACTACAAAACTTTAAAAGAGAATAAATCTGAAAACAAATACAAATACAGCGCTGACTTTTTGCACTTGACAGAACTAAAACAATATCTTACATAATACAAAACAATTAAGGAATAATTTGTATTTATGGCAATCACTACTAACCATAGCTTTGTTAATGTTACTGCCTTGCAGTAAAACTGATATTCGAATATTTCAATGCCATATTCGAATATCAATTCCAATTATTTCAGTTAGTCCAATATTTTGGTAAATATGCAAATGACTATTGGAATTTTAAAACACAAATTTTGCGTCACCGTTTTACTAATAGAATTTTTTGTAAAATCTGCTTTTAAAACCGCTTTTCCTCTGCAACAGTTCAGTTGCTACCAAATTTCAGTCCAATTGGCTAACCTCCAGATAAAAGGAGCGAGGGAACAAAAACTATGTCATAAGTAGTGTAAATACTTTTTTATTTCAAAAGTGCTTTACTTCTTCATTAGCCCATAAATCAGTAGTCGGAGCGTGGCTTAACATTTAAAATCAATAAACTGCGGATTACAAGCCACAAGCTCTGTGTATTCAAATCTCAGTGGACTCTAGAGCAATGTAGCGTTTTACATTAAATTTAGATAGTAGCCGCACCAAACAGCATAAAAACATGGTTTTAATCTAAAACCGAAGAGTGGAATTATAATTTATGTACCTTATTTAAATTCTGATACATTAAACTGGGTCACTTACATAAATTTCAATAGAAAAAACGCTGCTCATAACCGTCATCGTAACCAAATAAATTTGGAGTTAAAGATATTCACGTAACCAGGACAATTACTAATATTAGTTTATGAGAATTATTTGTTATATTTTATTAAGACTGTAGTAATAATGAACTTCCAAATTTCAGGTACTTTGAAAAATAAAGCGAACAGCGCGATCAAAATTGTCTTGAACATTGATGATCAACATCTTCAAACTCTCATTTTCTTTGGGTGAGTAAATACATAGAAATTTTTTTGTCTATGTAACTCACCGAAAAAAAATACAACAACCAAAAAGCAAATAGAAAACTATATCAAACGGTAAATAACATAAGAAAAGAATTTAAACCCAGAACCAGAGTGTGCAGGGATAAAGAAGGCAACATCATAAATGAAAAGAACAAAATATTACAATTTTGACAAGAACATTATGAAGAAACACTAAATCAGAATGAGGAAAATTTAAAGAAAACAATGAAAATAGATGAACAAATATTAGAAGAAAACATGGAAGAAAAAAATGTCAGGTACCATCAAGGAGTGAAGTTAGAAAAACAACCCAAAAACATAAGAGCGACAAATCGCCGAAATCAGACAACCTGCCAGCTGAACTATTCGAAAAGGTGGAAAAGCTATAGAGAAACAAATATATCATATAATAAAACAAATATGGGAACAAGCTAAAATGCCCAATGAATGGAACATTGGTATCATTTGTCCACTACATAAAAAAGGCAGGCAACTGGAATACAGCAACTACAGACCGATCTCTCCTTAACATAACATATAAAATATTTACAAACATCCTCGTAAGCAGAATACACCCACAAATAGAGACAGAAATCGAAAACTATCAATGTGGCTTTCGCAAGGGAAGATCAACGACAGACCAAATAAGTGCGTCTTGCGTATGCAGACAACATTGATGTAATCGGAAGATCAACAAAGAACCTTAAAGAAGCCTTTTTACGCCTCGAAAGTGCAGCAAAAAAATGGAATTAATAGTAAATGTGCCCAAAACTAAATATATATGCATCAACTAGCAAAGCAGCGAAAATAGTGCAGAAGTGTTTGCGATAAATGAATATCGATTTGAAAAAATGCGAGAATTTGTTTATATTGGTGTTTAATTATCAGCGATAACAATGGTAATGCTAAAATACAAATAAGGATAACGTTAGCCAACAAAACCTACTTTGGACCGACAAAGCAACTACAAACGGGCTGGATATCCAGAAAAACCATGTTTAAAATGTATAAAACCCTCATTAGACCAGTGTTAAAAAATGGGACCGAAACATGGACCATGACTACCAAAAATAAAAGCAACCTAAGAACATTTGAGAGGAAAATACTTAAAAGAATTATAGGACCTATGCAGGAAAATGGAGAATGGAGACACCGATACAATCATAAACTATGTAACACCTACAAAGAACCAAACATAATTGACATTACGAAATTAGCCAGATCATATAGTACGACTGAATGAAGAACTACCACCCCACAAAATATTTAACAATAACCCTGAAGGAAAACGAACTGTTGGACGTCCAAAATATATATATATATAGACCAAGTAAAAAGTGACCTGAAAACATTAGACAAAAAACTGGAAAAAAGCAAAGGATAAGAAGGCATGAAAAAGAATTTTCGAGAAAGTCAATACCCACAAGGGACTGTAGTGCAAAGGATGATGATGATATGTAACCCACTATCATTACAAATTATTGTAAAGCCATAACTAAAAGATCTTTTGCTTTTAGTGGCTACAATTTAGCAAGTATTTGTAATATTACTTTTTAACGACATCCAACTTGAGATATTACACCCCTCTTTGGAGTGACACATTCAAAATGCCACTCAATTTTCTTACATTTTATTATTATTATTATCTATTAACCTTTCCATGATGAGACATGGTAGGTTTTTGCCAGTTGTAAGGAATATTACGTCCATATTTAGTCTTATTTGAGACAAACGTAGTTTTTGTTTTTCTAGAAAACAATTTATTTTTAATTTGCATAATCAAACATAATAAAACCGTCATTACTTCGAGTTGTCAACAAACTGTGACAAAGTTTTCAATCGCCACTTGACAAGTAAACAAAAAAATCCGAAGTTTATGGTGTGTCATGCAAAGTCAAACCACTTTAATTGCCCCTTAAAAACTTCTGAAATATAAGATGCAAAAAGCTTTCAATATTGACAGATACGTCCAACAGGGAGCGATTAATTTGTGCTCGCTTCATTAAAATTTAATGTTTAATTAAGAAGGAAAAAAATACGCCAAGTATACAAGTATTTTGGGTTTGTACTATTAGGGCTTATATATAGAATAAAAACATGAGTTTTAAGCCACATCGGTGCTTATCTGTTCCATCTTGAGTTGTGGAGTGTCAACCAGTTAATCTAATCAGTAGGGTGTTGCTGATGGCGGTTGGCCGTATCTGTCTCACGCATTTTTAACAACGCACAACGCACAGTCCTAACAGATGCAAAGCAGCGGTCGACTCGAGTTTGCCCATAACTTTTTGTGCTTGAAATGTCGGCCGTGGTAATTTGTCTCCTCTGAGCTCCTAAACTATCCACCTATCTCGTTTAAATCTTCGTCAATTGATATAAACAAAGGAAATGGCCATCCAAGATGACGTCAAGATTAGGTTTTATATTTATAACAAACGTAAACCGTTTTGGCCACTCAGAAGTTTATCAGTTTGGCGAAAATAAAAATTTAAACAAACAAATTTGTTTTAAGGCGGACCATAAACATTGCGTCCAAATAAAGCACTTCCATCCCGCGGAAGTGACCATATACATAGTTTTAAATTTGTCATTAAAAGTCCAACCTAACCCTCCAGACATTGTCTAAATATAATACTAAAAAGTTAGGTAGAAATTGAAAAAATAATGTCTGCACCAGAATTTAATGGTTATACAATCAAATCTGATCTGAAGGATCTGAAGGCAAACCCAATAAGGGTTGCAAACATACATCAACCAGTATTTTACTCGTAAAGCTTGCGACACAGCGATTTCAAAATGGAGAATTTATATACTTCTGAAGTGGTTATACAAACATAAATTGTTTTGTTAGTGTACAAAGTTAAGATAACGACTGTAAGGTAATCAGCTAGCGTGACGTGAAACACAATTTAGTGTTTTGTTACGACGGCCGCTACATTGACATGAATTACGCCTGTATACTTCATATGCAGCTCAAAAGTTTTCATCCACATAGAACGGTATTATAGTTACATGGTGTTCCGTAAGTTTTTTCCAACCCAGCATTTTTATTTAGAGCTATTTTATTCGACGTTACTTTCGAATACACAGAACATAATTGTTTCAAAATACCTTGTCATTTTCGTAAATTTTTTTAGTTGCGCAGTACAAATCAACCATAATTTGTACTCTTTAAGGATGTTCAATATTTTATAAACTCTTTGTCCAGACACTCTTCATCATTAATATATTTTAACTACTGCAAAAAATTTTGGTCATTGAGAAAGTTTAACTTAATACTATACATGTAGTGATAGTAAGCACGTATAGAAATAATTAGGTCCTATGCTAATGCTTTCTGCTACCAAAACTGAATGAAACTAAGTTTGCGTCTGCGGTGGTGCCATTTCGAATTCGAATCCCAATTCTAAGGCACTGAAAGATTACTTTTACAATAATTTGGGTTCTAGTACGACATAGCGTTCCGACAATGAAGTACGTGACCTCCAGTTCACAATAAGAAATATCAAACAGGGATTTTCGATTGCAAGTCGCAGAGACCAACACAACTCTTATACTTGTCACATCTGGTCTCATACAGCTGATGTAAGTTGCAGCAATGCATGATTACGTCATTCTTCGATAAGACAAGAAAACCTCAAACTTGGCTTTTTGGTAGTGTAACGTGATTCATGACCTCGCTGATTTTCAGACTTAAAATTGCATATGGATGAGCACACAAAGTTAGAACTGTGATCTGTCAGCTGAAGCAAATGATCTAACAATTATTTAAATGTTGGACTTTCCTGGAGATTAAATATAAAGTACAAAGATGTATTAGCATTTAAAGGCGTAATAAAAATACCACAAATCATTAAAGACATGCAACAGTCAAAGCAACATCAACAAGCTTTAATAAATCAAAGACTTGCCCTAAAGACATAACGGAATATTGATATAATGATCACTAGAAACGTAGATTAACAATAAAATCAGTAGTAAACATTTGTAGCAAAATAAATGTACGGGTTTTCAACATAATCTCTTCTAACCTTAAGGTAATTAGTCTTTCTTTGAGTAACTTTCTTGGGGTTCTTCAAATAGTTCGTTATGTATAACCTTGATTGCTTCTATTAGATCTCCCCTTTTTAGCTAAAAATGCATTAAATTTAGACAACAGATACAAGTTCAAAACAGAGCCTAAATAAACTTGACTAAACGGCTTTTACCTTTTTAATTGCAATAACAATTTTCATCTTTTCTAAAATAAGAAAAATTATTTGGCGTCTCAAAAAATGATGGCTTTTCTGAAACCCATACACCTTATCGAGTACACCGTTAGATAATATTATTAATTCTAATGTAAAGATATGGCTATAAAATCAGACTTCTAAACAGAATTATCAAAAAAAAATTATTATATAATTATTTTTAGTATGGTAGCCATTATTATTCCCCTGGACATAGTTTATCTTTCATATATGGAAGATTAGAATTTAATTCAAAACACTAGTTATTTAAATAAAGTTTGCTGACTTCTCGAATTACGAGTTTTAGCATTAATGTTTGTAAAAATTAATTTTCAAGCGATCCTTGTAAAAGTTTTGATCAGATTGAAGATTGGTCTTAGGTCAGAGTTGTGACGCTAGCATTTTGCTGGAAAAATTCAGGTAGCCTTGAACTAATTTTAATCGAGTCACTACTTCGGTGCAAAACAAAAATTAAAAAAACCAAAATTCTCCATAATGGCAATCACTTGAGGGACCACAAATAAGACTTCCGTATGTTGTGGTCTACAATTTCCATTTGCTCACTCTGTATGGAGAGACACCCGCCCTGCTTCTGATAAGACAATGTCGGCGAATAAGCGTCGAAATAATTAGTATGCGAAAACACGCAAGACTGATTAGGTCAGCATGTCTCGCTAATACAAGGAACGTTCAACTTAAAACAACATATGTTTGCAAGAAAATAAAAAGCGTTTAGTCAAATTTATCGTGTTATCCAAAAGCCTTCACTAATTGTGGCCATTGCGATTGAACCGAATTTCGCCAACCAAATCACCTCGTCAATTGAATGTCATCCAACAACCTTCGCAATGATCTTAAAATAACTTTAAAATGCATTCAATGAAACAAGTCGCATTGACGTGTTATTTATCGAGTGGGACCACACAGTACGTACAGCTGACAATTTAGCTAACGTCAAGCACGATTTGAGCCATTATTATTTTGACTTAAATGTTTCGTTGACTATCCAACTACCGGTTACGCTTTAAAAATACATTAGGAGGTCCAACCAAGTTTTATATAGCTCACCTTGGTAGGTTTCAAAAATCTAATCTACAAAATCTGTCTGTTGCTTCAGCCCTTTAAGTATGCTTACGAATTAAAAATTTAAATGCACCAATAACCCAAATGAATGTCATGAAAGGTCAATGTTTCATACATAATAAGAACTGAAAAATTGCTATTTGCTTATTTTAAAGGATTTTTTTCTTCTATAAATAATTATATCGTAAACAGAAACTATTTTTTCAATATTTAGCGTCAGAACGACTGATTTAAATCACTCATTGACTCATTGCCATATTCATCTTAGGTGCGAGTATTTTTGTACCTAAACTTTAGACTCAATCAGACCACAGACTATTTGTCGTGGCAGTTTCTCCGGTGCGAATAATAAATATCGGTAAGGTTTTGGCTTTGCCTGAACAAAAATTGGCAATTGCAAATTTCGCTTTTTTTAATGTAATATAAGACCATGTGTATTAGATATAATTTTTCTGGCTCTAGAATTTATACACAAGTAGATCAATTGTAGACGTACCATAATCATTAAATAAAATGTCCTTTCTTCATATTCTAATAATATTAAGTAAAAATTTAATAATAAATCAATAGATGTGCCTAATCAACTCTCAATAATTTTTGTTTTGCTGTTTCTCCTGTTATTAGTCAATATCCATTAATTAAGCACCAATAGAAAATTTTCAAATAGATAATTTCCTTAAGAAACCGTATATTTCCAAAACAAAAATTAAGTGTTATTGCATTTTTTCATAAAGTCATTTAATCAACCCCGAATGCGTTTAACCATATTGCTTGACGATCCTCGTATAGGTAGGAAAATTATGTTTGGATAGGTTTTTGACTACTTTTTTTAATTATTTAATATTTTATAAATGGCTTTCAATTGTAAATGTTTAAAAACTTCCTTTGTATATACAGGAAAAATGTATAAAATTATATTTGTCGTAGATTGTTATTCTACAGCATCTTTTTCTCTTATATATTAAAAAAACTTATTTCAAAAAGTTGTACTTTCTTAATTTTCATTTTTTTTCATATGCTGCAGAAAAGATCTGGGAGATTAATTATAAAAAGATGCATAATTGTGCAGAAATGAAAATCACATAGTTGTATTTTGAAAACCAACATTTAATGTTACAGATCCACCTTTTATTTCCACGATTAGGGACTTTTTCGGCAAGAGAGCTCATTAAAGGACTTGCCAGAACCTGTACAACTACACTCCGAATATTTAGCAAACACGGGGGATGTTGGGGAGAATCCAGGAATATCAACTCGGAGAGCATTGCAGCGGATTTACAGAAAGGTTTAAGACTGTTGCCCTACAAAATCCAATACCCTTAAGAATTGAAGCCGAGAGACCTCAGCAACGCTTAAATTACGCCGTTAAGTTTCAAGAAGATAAAGCTCATTTTTACCTTAATGGCTTTGTTAATGAGCAAAGTTACTCACCTCGAAGAATTATCGGGCCCTATTTTTTTTAAGACTGCCTATGATTTTTCTGCAACCTGATGAAATGATGTTCCACTGAGACGAAGCCACTGCACACACCTGAATTACCACAGAGCTTTTAAGGGAGATTTTTGACAAAAGGTTGATTTCAAAAAAATCTACAATCAACCTAGACTATTTTCTCTAGGGCTACTTAAAGGATAAGGTTATGTTGATAGGCCAAGAACCACCCAAGAGTTAAAAGACGATATTCATTCGATAACAGAAGTTATGGAAAATGGAAACTTTGCGCGAGGTAATATTTCAGAAGTTGTTTAAAAAATCGTCCAGTCCTAAATGAATGACATCAAAAATGCGCACAATAAAAATGTTTAAAAACAGTTAACTTTCTTTGCGCCACCCTACATTTGTTACAGCAGTAAAAAGAGTACAAATATGTTTGATCAACTTTCTCGTGAATCCAACCCTCTATAAGAAGAAAAAATAATCTAATATTTGTTGGTTGATTTCATCCCTCTGACATTTCCTTAATATCATCTAAAAGGGTTTGAAACATATTATTTCACATTTTAACGCTCTGAACGTAAAGTAATTAAATACAATTTTATTTGTGGTACCCTTCAACTGTACGTCGTTTTTTCTGCAGTTCTCACTACCTACTATCTATTTTGGTAACAATAGACCTTTACCATCAAACCAAATTAAATAAGATGTCTGTGATAAATTTGATCTCTACAGTATTTTTCCCATAATTTTTTTGGTATCTAACAAGAAAACTAAATAATTTTAAATCTAGGCCATTTATTCTCCTAAATAGTAAAATTTGTTTTTTTTGCACTATTAAACCTCATGTCCAAATATGGCCAAAATATATCTGCCGGTTCTAGAAGCGATAAAAGGTTTGAAACAAATTGATTAACCGCAATCAACTTCCTGAGAACTCCAATTTCACTCACTTTTGTAGAAGGTGCGATCAAAAAGTAACACTTTTAAAATTCGAATGCAGCCGTCTGGCGGTAAGGGCGAGCGTTTGCTGTTTTGTTCTGAAGGTCGTTACATTGACATAAATTACGACTGTATGCCGAGTGGCCAATTTTATCTGCCTGTTCGAAACCGAGTTTACGTGACTTTCCGATCGCTCACTGCAGGCTGCTTGGTAGTCTTGCCGTTTGGCTTCTATTGAATGCCGGCTAAGGTTGTTAACCCGAATATAACGTAAAAATGCACAATTAAATGTTGCCATAGACCCCAAATAATTCGACGGCGGTTTAGGCATTTGTCCCACGTAATTTAGGTGGTACTTTAGCGGTACTTGCAGCACAACAATTCAGCAGCCTTGAGTGAGCACTATCGTGCTTGTGTACACACGCCTTTCTCGAGGTTATGGGCAAGCCGGTAGCACCATACGGCAAGTCTGGGGAACTTTCGGATAGTAGAAAAGGAGAGAGGAGCTGTGAAACCAGCATGTGGCTTAATTGAAGCTATTAGAGGCTCTCGCATGGCGCGACGTCATTGCCGGATTTTAAGATCATACGAGGTGCGCGCGCTTTCGTGCCTTAGACTTGGAGGGCGCAAACTGCGGCACCCCGGTATTTGGGGCACGCACGTGGTCTGCTTAGCGCCGTTAATTGCCGGCGTACGAAAGGCTTTCCAAAAGAGCGCGGCGCGAACGATAGCGAGCGCGGTTTCACGTGCGCCGACGGCCAGGGCTTACCGGTTTTACCTGTCGGTAATTAGAATTTTAAGCGGAATTGCGGCACAATCGCGCCACTAATTCGGCGTACTTTTGTGAATGAGTGCGTGCCGGAAGCTGCGGCGGCCAGGTGATGCGCGTCGCAGCCGCTGCCGCAGCTGCCTTCCGCATGAAGAACGCACGGGCTGGGGCCCAACGGCCGCCGGCTGGGGGCGGCAGGCGCCCCGGCGCAAACTAGAAAAACTCACCATCGGACAGTTCGGAAGTGGCCCACGACGTGTAAACAAAGTACCACGACAGGATCGTCCACTTCACCATGATCTGCGAGAGAAGCACTGCCATCGTGAGAGCGAACGGCGCGCGGTTACGAGACTACCATGGTTTTTCACTGGAGAGGCGAACGAAGGCTGACTGAGCGCTGCAGACCGATGTCTGCCGTGCAAAGGTGTGCATCCATAGGAAAAGAATAGCCGTGCGGGGCGACAGAGTCTGCGCAACACACCCTATGCCAATATCAAGCGCGAGTGGGACACCTCGCGGACCAACGCAGATTTGGCTTCCCAAATTTCGCCGGGCGGCTGCGATCCGAGCTCCCGCGCGCGCCGTTGCCGCCGCCGGGGCGCCTGCCCCGACTCGCCGCCTCCGACGCCCGTCGAACGCCGCGGCCGCGGCTCGCACCCCGCGGCGCACGTGCCCCTAGAATCGCCCCCAGAATCTCCCGATACAGCCCTGTCCCATTACAAAATAGCGGCGCCGCCGTGGGATCCGCGGCGCGACCCGTCCAACGGCCGCCGCAGCGGTCCCCAAATTGCCCGATCCCGCCCTGCGCTACTCGAAGAGGCTCCGCAAAAATCAAACGACGCGCTGCCATCGCAAAATTCGTCCAGGCTGCCGCGAAAATAGGCCAATGACGCGCACGCCGCGAAATTGGCGAGCGCGATTCTATAATTGCGCGTTTGTTGTTGTTTTCCTGCTGCATCACGTGCGGGCTCAATTAGGCACGTAACCCCACCGATGCCTTTGGCGAGCCGCCCCTATCTCAATACGTGCATTGATAGATGCGTCATATTAGCTCGAATTTTCCCCGAAGCCATAAAAATTAATAGTCGATCCCACCATGATCGATACCAATATTAAATAGGCAAAACTTTCTTTGAAAGATTATATGGAAGGTATGAAGGGGTTGTTGATCTTGCAGACACTACGCCTCATTTTAACAAAGGATCTGCATTAACAGGAGTATATAACTCAATTTGTTCAAGAGCTCAAAGAAACGGACCACCAAAAACGCCCCACATAGATGTACTGAGTTTTAGAGAACTCAGTTGGTCCTGATTTTTGCAAAAAAACTCATATTGAGCGATGAAGCTCACTTCTTTTTAAATTGCTTTGTGAACCGTCAACATTGTCGTATTTGGGGTAGTGAAAAAACCGATGTATTCACAAAAGTGCACCGGGGGCTGGAGAAATCATTGACCAGTACATTTTTTCCCAAAGCCATAAAAATTAATAGTCGATCCCACCATGACCGATACCAATATTAAATAGATAAAACTTTTTTTCAAAGATTGTGTGTAAGGTATACAGGAGTTGTCGATCTTGCAGACACTACGCAACACATTATAACAAAGGATCTGCATTAACAAAAGTATATAATTCAATTTGCTCAAGAACTTAAAGAAACGGACCACCAAAAACACCCCACATATATGAACTGAGTTTTAGAGAACATAGTTGATGCTGATTTTTGCAAAAAAAAACTCATATTGAGCGATGAAGCTCACTTCTCTGTAAATAGCTTTGTGAATCGTCAATATTGTCGCATTTGGTGTAGTGAGAAAACCGATGTATTCACAAAAGTGCACCGAGTACTTGAGACATTAATACGTACATTTTTTTTCAAAGCCATAAAAATTAATAGTCGATACCAATATTAAATAGATAAAAAAAATTTGAAAGATTATGTAGAAGGTATGAAGGGCTTGGTGATCCTGCAGACACTACGCAACACATTTTAACAAAGAATCTGCATTAACATGAATATAAAATTCAATTGGCTCAAGAACTTAAAGAAACGGACCACCAAAAAGACCCCACATAGATGAACTGGGTTTTAGAGAACAAAGTTGGTCCTGATTTTTGCAAAAAAAACTCATATTGAGCGATGAAGCTCGCTTCTCTGTAAATAGCTTTGTGAATCGTCAACATCGTCGCATTTGGGGTAGTGAAAAAACCGATGTATTTACAAAAGTGCAGGGGGGCTGGAGAAATCATTGATCCGTACTTTTTGGAGGACGAAACTGGCAATGCTTACCATCAATTGAAGTTTTGTTGAAGCAACAAATGCAGTCGATATTTTTACTGTTGCTATCAGTTCTTTCGTAGAAAAACCAGCCTTTTAATTTTATCGGTCTTTCTCAACAAATGAGAACATGCCCACATGTTTATGTTTCTCAAACCTTGAAAAAACAAAATTGACTGCAGCTCTTGCGGACCTATAAGTCTTCTCCCAACCCTATTCAAGCTATTCGGGAGAGTTGTTCTTACACGTCTTAACCAAACACTTAACGAACATCACATTCTACCGTCCACTCAATTTTAGTTTAGAACAAGCCACCCTGCAATACAACAGCTACAAAGGATTATAGAATTCAGAGATGTGGTACGAAGCTAAATACTACACAACTGCAACATTCTTAGACATTGTCCAGGCTTTCGATAAGGTTTGGCTAGATTAGTAGTTCCCAAACTGGACCCCTTCTTACAGAAAAACCTGACCATAAATTCCCAAGTGAAATTATTCTACATAACCGCATAATAAAAAAATTACAAATTTAACTTTGATGTCTTGAACAACAAATAGTGACGTGAAAATAAAATATAAATAAAACATTTTGCTACTTAAAGTAGCATTTATTCAAATTATAACTTTTATTCTAAAATACAAAAACATTTTTTTTTTCAACCTGATGGGATGGTATGAGATTATTTATGATCGGCTCTATGTTTGTGAGCAGTCGGTTTTTTTGTAATGAGGCTCATAACTGTACTAAATCCACGTTCTACTAAATAGGAAGACGGGAAAGCAATCAACAGCTTCCGTACAGTGACCCATAATGCAAGATATAAAATTGGTATCTGTTTTTGTAACCAAAATTTGGAGTATCCTTGGACAAACATTGGTTTCAGCTCTTTATTTGAGGATAATTTAATAAGTTGTTTCTGTATTAGTATGGATTTATCTGAGTTTGTGGGTCTACTTACAAAGGGGTCCAACACAAAATCGGGGATAACCAAGTGAAGAATGTCTTCAAATCTTTGACTGAGCCGTTGACAATAAGCAGCAAATCTTCATCTCGTTTTTGCTTCGCTTTTATCTAATGTGTGTAATTTTCCTTGAGGTACAAAAATAGAATGGTCATAGAGTCAGTTTCTATAGCAATTAGAACAGGAATTTTGTAATTGTTCAATTTCAGCAGTTTTAAGGTTATAAGGTTTAAGCCTTATAAATTGAATTTTGCTATTAGTGGAAATCAATAGTTTCTTTGGAATAAAGACTATTTTACCTTTAAATGTTCTATTGTGGTATCAGTTGCTATAGCTTTCTGGGCACAAATTTAGTAAATTTTTCATCTTACTTGAGCGCACAAAAGAAACTTTCTCTTATCCGTATTCCGTAGGATACGGCTGGGAGTTAGTTCCGTTTTTGCTGGTGGTCGCTTCTAGATACTTAATGTACCTCACTGTAGAGCTTTCTGATAAACAATGTTTTTTGTTTTTCCATCGGGTGCCAAAATAAATAGGTTTCCAAGACAAATAACTTTTGAAAGCACTACGTATAGTTGTCCATGACTGAAGCAAGGTGAAATTAAATCGATTCCAGCAACTTTAAGAGTTTGACCTTGTGATTTGTTGATGGTCATGGCGAAGCCTTCTAAATGAAATTGTGATGTCAGTGGGGATCAAAGATATCTTTATAATAAACACTTTTTCACCTTTGTATTTTCCAGTCACAATCGATGGTTCTATTTTTTTTTCATTTATCTCAGCACACAGATATTCGATCATCAAAGTAAAATGATATAAACCTTAAGGCCGGTAATCATTCCAAAAATCATTTGAATTTGTTCAGCGGTTATTTAGTCAAGCGATTTCGAATGAAACGTCAAAAATCTTTTTGATTCATTAATATTGTTTCACCTTTCGTATCAATTTCCAAATATTTGGCAAATAACAATTCTTGGGAAATTTTTTCTTTTACAAATCTCACATAAGCTAAGAGTAAAGCTTCGTTTCCTGGCAATTGACTTGTCAAGCTGTATATAGAATTTACATGTTTTTAAAAACTCACATAAAGCATTTTCTACGCACCGAACTATTTCGCCAATTCTTTTCTGTATTGTATTATTACTTAGTGGAATTCTTATAATATCGAAAGCTGGTTTACACAGCACGGTACGTATTACTTCACTTACAGCTGGTCTTCACCAATGGTCTGCGGCTTTCCGGACTTTGCAATCAGTAAAGAAATATTCTAAGAAGCACGTAGGCCATTGCCATCTCGCTCAGATGTTGTCGCAATGACGATGTTTTCAAATATTTTTCTTTGACTGTTTGTTGTTGAATTAAATTTTTATGTTTTTTGTCGCTATGGACTTTTGTGAAATGTTTGTTTGAGAAACTTTTATTGGAAAGAAGGAACATAGGTAAAGTATTATTTTCTGGTAGCGAAATAAATCCAAATTCAAACATTCAACACTACCATATATTGTCTCCATTTTTTTTGGGTCACTCATACTGTTATCTGTAAAAAAAAACACAAATTTAAGATATAAGAAAATAAAACAAACTATATAAATTAACTTTAATAAAAGTATAACTTTGGTTAAATAAACTTAATATATAAGAAGATATCACAAATACTTACGTACCGTACATTCTCTTCGTAACATTACAAAAAATAAAGCTGCTTTTTGTTCAAAATTAGGAAATTTGTTGCATGCACTACACATCACGCGCAAAAAAACTAAGTTATTGATTAGACGCACGATTCATTTACAGTGCCGTATTTTAGACAAGTTATTGCATGTAGCGGCGAGATTCTGCCCCTGTTGTATTTTATTTACCTATCTATACTTATATTTTACCCAGGGCGTAAAAATGGTTACAAATTTATTTATAGCTATTTATTTTGACTTTTATAATAATAAAAATGGGTCACATTATTTTACTTTATCTTACACGCTTTACAGATGCACCCCCAAATTATTTTTAATTTGCTACAGACCCCCTAGGGGTACCTATAAACTAGTTTTGGAACCACTAGGCTAGTTGGATTAAAATTTAAATTACTTCATTACTTAATTGGTATCATCTCTGCGTTTCTGGGGAAATGATCGTTCGCAGACCAAATTTACACTGGTGTTTCACTTCCAAAGCAAGTACAAGCGGGAGTACCTTAAGGTACTGTCTTTGGTTCCACATTATTTAACATGCCCAACCCACAGCACAGCAATCTCGCATTATTTGCTGACGATACCTCTATATTAATCCAAGACGAAACTCTACCCACAGCTATGAATCATCTCTAAAACCTTGTCTATACCGGTAGACAAAATCGTTTTGCGATTGTTGATAGACGAATTGGGAACAATATAGGTGTTGTACAACTCCCCACAGACAAAAATCTCATGTTTACTAATCTCCCATCTCAAATGAAAAACTTGGGACTTGTTTTTTTTGTAGTGTGGGCGTGTTGTTTGGACAGAAACTTAGTCTAACCTACAAAGTGCATTCTCTGTCTTCAGTGTTCCTTCTTCCTGTTTCTATTAAAAACCGTTTAATGACTTTTAAAATGTCAAGAGGGAAAACTTTTAATTTAATTCAATCTTTTGATAGTACGCCGTGTCTATGGGACATGACTTCAACTGACTATAAAAACAGAGATAAACCTGTGGCCAACGTGGATAAAAAATCCACAATTTAAAGACTCAGTTTTACCAAGAATATAGAAAAGTTCCTCTTCAAGTAAATCCGGCTGGTTTGCCTATAAGCATATATTGTTTCTTCTTCGAGAAATAGAATTTCACTCAGATTTTATTTATTCTCCTCGGCATGCTTTTGAGATTTATCAAAAAACTTCTTCAGACCTAATAATTCCCATCATCGTCGTATGAATCAAATCTACCATGTGAAGTGTAGTTTCTTCTGGATAAAGAATTTCCCGTAAACATTGTGCAGATAGATTCCTGTCAAAACCACAGCCAGTTTGCCTGGGTTTAACGCTATAGGTTTTGCTAGGACTCTGAATTTTGAATATATAGTTTCAAAGACATTTTCAATTACCCTTCGTGGTTTACTCAATCTATAATTGTAAATTCTTTCTGAGGACGATGCCACTAGCGTACGACCTGGGCAAATCGATAGAGCAAACGCATCATCATCCACGAAAACGTATAGAACCGGCTTTGTTCTTCTCGGCAATGGCCCTTCATCTGGCACTTCAATCTTTTTCTTTCCAAATCTTCATACAATGATGTATACTTAAACACCGCTTTATCAGAAATGCAATATTGGTGTCCTACGTCTTCATACAAATCTGCGACTCGAAGTAACACCATACTAAATGTCCCTTTGTAGTTGAAATATAAACTCCCATTGTGTTCTGCTGCTACTGTTTGCACATGCTTACCATAAATAGAGCCCAGACATTAAGAAAAGTTTTGTTTCCTGTCAAACTCTTTGGCTATAGCTCTACATCTAGTTTCTAAATTCGGCTCCTGTTAACAGACCAAACAAAGAGCATTTTTATGCACTTTATTAGGTAGTATTAAGCGTGCAATAAGATTAGTAACATCTCTCATTGTTTTTTAGAGTAACTCCAACCCAATTCAAAACGCCTAAGCCAAAGTGCCCTTCCCGAAAAAGTGAAGACTCGCCCATACAACAAACAGTTGCTGTCGGTAGCAGTTAATGCAAGGTCTCATATGGAAATATTCATAGCCCAGAACTAAATCCACAAAATTCTTTTGCGTTTAGAAATAGATGTGAATGATAAAAATCCAAAAAATTTTACATACAAATCTTTGAAATGTACAAATGAAAATGTTCGTTCTTGCCTACAATATTTCACCTTCTTGTAAATGTCAATAAATTGTTTTTCTACGTACAATTAAAATAAGTTAAATAATGTAATATTTTTGTATTGTAATTTGCATTTCTGTAATTTTTGTAAAACTATGTAGGCATAATGATTATTTCAAAAAGATTTTATTATTTCTCTATGACAACGATGACTTAAATAATGTAATATTTGAATTTATTTCAATAAATTTTTTACACTAAAATATTATTTTGCTACAACATTACACTAACTTCCGGAACGATTTGTGATGCCGCTTGCTCTGATATCTTGAAGGTGTACATGAGGCCGGTGAATGAGTCACTCCTCTCCAGAAAACGCAGCGTGACTGCCAACCTGGGAGAAACTGGGATGGTTTCCCGGAAATCCGTGTGCTGCTTGACGATTTCCCCCAACCATCTGAAGTAAATCGTTGAAATCACTGGAAATCAACCTCGTGAAATTTCAATATCTCATGGCATCTCTTAATCTTAATTTATCCAAGGGAGTATTACCGAATGCAGGCAACCTATTATGGCTTCTTTTTCTGAGTTGAGTTTCAAAAATAATGACCGAAGTGGCTATTAACTCACACATACCAGTCTCCAGAAGAATTTTCTAATACTGACTGAAGACATGTATCCAGGTGTGGGCGCGTAACAAAGTCTACTAACTGTTTTGCAACTTATTCCCAAAAGTCTATTGACAAAGTTCTCAATTATTTATAGACAGTTGTACAGTTCTGTCTACTATTATAGAGTAAGCTTAAACAGTCAGTGATACATTCAGTAAATGGTACAATAAATGGTGTACATTACTTAAGCTTAACAAGTCAAGTTTTTACCTTGACACACACACAAAAACAGCACAGCATCCACATAAAGTCTCTACACCATATTAACCTGGAACACACAATAACGATAAGCTCAATCTTGAGTACAGTAGATTAAAATGATTTTATCCTTCTATCAACCTTAATACTCCACTCTGCAATGAATGTACAATCGTACTTTATAAAACTTCTAAGATAGATTGTCATCTACGCTTTTCCAGTAAGGAAGAATACAATTCTCAGAACATATGTTAATGCTTCTTGGTTTATCCGTAATAAACAGACAAACAATGAACTAAGTATCGACAGCATACAACCATTTATCAAGAGACTCAGAAAAAGTGATTTAATAAACCCAAATATCAGTTCTATCCTTCTAGAGCTAGGTTAAAAGAACATAATACTTGCCTAAGAAGACCGTTTAGACTCTAAAGTCAAGGATTATGTCAAAATTATAACCTCTGTAGTGTGTGAATTGGCAACCCTAGTGTGTGTGCACCTAGCGTGCACCTCCAAGTCAATTCATTCAAACAAGACATTTATGTAATTACAACAGAATCATGTATCTGTAAGTTGCCGAGCTTATTAACTGTTAATAAAAAATATTACCGATTTCACAAAAAAATACCCCTTTTAAAAGAAAACTTGTAAATAAACCATAAAGTTTGGAGTTACCGTGATATTTGGGAAGCTTGGTTTTTTCCGGAAATGGCCAAATATTTAAATTTTTAATTTATATCTTTTATTGTGTTTAGTCATCAACTTAAATCCCAGTCCTAATCCATATAGTAATTGGGCGTACCTGTACTACTCTAACTACTTTTATGTGTAATTTATAGTAGTTCTGGAACTTTTTTGAGTTTTATAATTTGAATAGTCACTTAAATATTTATTTAAATAATTCGATAAATTGGAAATAGTATTCAAATATTCTAAAATGGTATTAGAATCAATGGAATTCTAAGGGTGAGGTTGCATTATAAGCACACGATCTTATCAACAAAGCAAGCTCTTCAAATAGAAACTTACCACACAAAAAGTATTGTAATATATAAAAAATTGTATACAAATAACTGCAAAAGCTTTAAAAAATCTCGCAACGGCAATATATATGATTGTATATTAAATAACATTGAGTAAATTAAGCAGAATAGATCATCATCATTAGCCTCTTATTATCCACTGTCGAATAAAGGCCTCTTCAAGTTTGTTCCATGCGTCTCTACCTCTTGCGGTTTGAATCCAGTTTTTACCCGCCGTTTGTTTGATGTCATCCGTCCATCTTTTCTGTGGTCTTCCCCTGCTCCGCGTTGTAAGTCTTGGTCTCCATTGGATTATCTTTGTGTCCCATCGGTTTGGCTCCTGCCGTGCCACGTGTCCAGCCCATTTCCATTTCATTTTTAGTATTCTTGAGATTATATCCGTCACCTTGGTTCTCCTTTTGATCTCTTCGTGATTGATTTTTTCTCTGAGGCTGACGCCGATCATAGCTCTCTCCATAGCCCTTTGAGTAGTTCTAAGTCTTACCATACTTTTTCTCGTCAATGTCATTGCCTCCAGGCCATATGTTGCAACTGGAAGCACACAGGTGTCGTAAACCTTTCTCTTCAGGTTAGTTGGTATATCGGTGTTTTTCATTATATGACTGAGTTTTCCAAAGGCAGCCCAACTCTGGCTTATCCGTCGTAAGATTTCTGCGGTCTGATTTTAGCAGAATATATAATTCCCATTAAAACCAATACATGCTGATGCTTTTAAAATTATATGTCACAAAAAGAGAATGGTAGCAGCTCCTCGTCCTTCAGTTATCAATCTCCTTTATTGGTTTGATTCCACCCTATTTGCTTCCATCTTGTTTTATTTTTAGTTAGCCTTTTAAGTTAAATATAACTGCTCAACTGCATGTCTTCTACAATCTGATATGTATATTGTAACCTTGGTTTTTCTCATGTATTTCATCAGTCAACTGCTTCGTCTACAATAGCTTCCAAGATTCTCTCTTTTTAGGATATACCCTAATAGCGCATCTCTTAATTTTTTATGCTATTTATAACTATTGTATTCTCCTGTGATCTTCCTCTTATTTTTGAATTAGTGGTCCTGTCTAGATCTTCAAAGTCCCCATATAAAGTGCTGTACTCCACACAAATGTTTTTGTCAGCTGTTTTTTTCTAGTTAGTCAGATTTTGTTTAATGTTAGTAATATTATATGTACTTGTAATTTCCATTTTTTGTTACACTGTTCCCTAGTTCCTTAGCTCTCTAACTTTTACTCCCCTTATTCTATGTCCGCTTAGTCCAATTTATCTATGCTCTTGTTTATTTTTATTACATACTAGCAATAATTATCTATTGTTAGTATATTATCCAATTTTTTAAACGCTAATTTACAGCCTTGAGCACTTTGTCCTAATACAGCGATACCATCCGCATATTTTTATTTTTTCTCCTTGAATTTTGACCTGTATGTTCTCTTTATTTCTATTATTTAGTGCGTTTTCTATATACAAATTAAAAAGCGGTTTTGATAACACGTATTCTTGTCTTACTTTTGTAACTATACCTATATCGCAATACCTGCCCTGAGTATGACCTAAAAGAGTATCTTCCACTTTGCTTTGTCCTCACTTTCTTTTCTACTATTAATCTTAAAGCTAATACCCATTTTGTGTACTCGAATGTGAATTATCCTTTTTATTGTTATTATTGTTATATTGTATACCTAACTGCAAGCCTGTGCTTTACACTAATCGCAATCAAATTCGAATCGTTTCAATATTTTGGTATTTTATTCAGGAGAAACATCCTAAAGTTTAATTTAGATCACCCTTCAGATGATTATGATACACGCATTTAATCTATCGATGTAAGCTACTATTCTGTTTTATTTCCGTTTTAAATGAAGTTACCATTCGGCATACTTCGAATACGCACATTATGAAACGGTTTCAAACTATTGCATTGCCATAAAGAATTGTAATTTTACATAATAAACTCAAAGACAGAATATACTAAGAATATCAACAAAAATTCAGTTGGGATAAAATTGTACTGGAACCTAAAATTTTTATTATTCCTTATATCCGCATATTTTACATGTAATGAGAAAATACTCAATTTGGAGTTAGAGATAGTTACCATTTTCATATTTGTTAGTATTTACCACTTTACATACTGCTAAGAAGTTTTAGTTTTAGTTTTTGAGGACAAGAAAGTATGAAGAACATAACATCTTAAAACTTTGAAATCTTCTTCTCGGATAAACTTTTTACTATTGAATAAAGAAATACTTGGTATTTTTTCATAAAAATGTCCTGTGTCAAATTATTGTTTTTAAATACAATTTACGCAGACTTTAGCTTTGTTTAACTTTTTTCCTTTTTGCTAATTTTGGTTTCTAATTGGAAATCAGACAAAAAGGAAGGTTTGGGTTCTTTTGCGTGTAAGTTTTTCCCCCTATATATAACTTCAATACTAGTTTTCGAACATTTTATATTATTGAATAAATATTTTGTTTTGAAACTTTCTTTTGTGATAATAATTGAGTGATCAAATTCTTTAATCAAAGTAAAATGACTCTTTATTGTACACATTTAGGTTTATTGTTTTATCTGTCACTGTAATTTGTCTTTGGGTATGATTAAGTACTTTAAAAACTTGGGTGGTATAAATTAGAAACAAGCACCACTTCGAATAAAAATAGAAAACTTCATCTTTAAACTAGATGTAAATCCACAAATATAATTTGAAAATAAGAATAGCAGTGACAAACTACGAGCAAAAGTAATATTAATAAAATACTATCTACTTTTACAACGTTTAGAAGAATTTTAATTCAATTAAAAAACAAAAACGCAATAAACAAAATAACGAAGAGAAAAATTATACTAGAAGTAAAAAAATGGTGATACATAAGTTTAATATTAAATGTTATAAATATTGAAGAGCTGCTAATATAAATAATGATAATGTAACTAAAGAAAACTCCTTAAAAAGATGTAGGTTATTTCATTCAAAAAAGTATTCTTTGAAAAAACTAATTTTTGTTATATAATTTAAGGAAAAACTCTTAATAAAAATCTAAACTGTAAAAGAGTAATAAAATGATATTTACGTAAATGTCTCTATATCTATAGCTTACTTTTTAGTTTTTTAGAACACACGATTAAATATCCTTAGTGTGGTCTTCAGCCTATAGTCATTAGTTCAAATAGTCATATATTTTATTTATTCCAAGCAATTTATACATAAGTACCTTATTATAGCATAAGAATTGTTAATGTAAAGTGGAAGCTGTGTTATAGTATGTATATGATTTTGCTCCTGAAGAATATACCAAGTGTAATTCCATAATAAAATATACAATATTTTAAGCGATTTTTGAAACTTCTAATTACTCAACAGTAAAAAAGTAAACTATCAACAGTTAATTAGTATAACATGAAAAACCATATACACTATCCTATGGTAATATAAATAGCATAAAACCGTCTACCTCAAGCTATGGAAAATAACTCACCCAGAGAAACGTTTTTGACGCCCTCTATTTCTAAATGGAATGAAAGGACCGAAGAAGAAGAAGAATGGTAATGTAAATGGTTTATTATGTTTACATGTATATATGTGTATGTTTGCAACCAACTAAAAATGTCAGAAACTTACATAACGGCTTGTCGATGGTTACACTTTAATCTATCGAAAAAATTAGCGTTAACTTAACATACTATATTACGATAGTTGCTTAAGGAAAACTCCAATATCATGTAATTGTAAGCACTACTATTTAAAATAGCAGGATAATTTCTATAAACAATACCGGTCAAAAGTTTTTGAAAATTTATATCCATGACCATAATTCGCTTCAAAGACGAGCGACCTCGAATGTGAGTTGGGGGATGACAAGTCCTCAAAATATACATGTTAAGGTAATGATGTGACATTCATCTCCAACCTGTAGGAAGACCTACTTCCAGGCGTCCTATCTTTTTTGCGGAGCGACAAAACTGCGGAAAAAATATATGTTAAAGAGATTCTCTAGGGCAAACACTTCTCTATCCATTCAATCCATTTGATATATCTAATATGTGTGCAAGTGTCTTAGTAAAGATCATTTCCTGATGGTGGCTGGTCATTTGCTCCATTTTCCGTTCCAACTTTAAGGACACCCTTCATTGAGATTTTTACAGCCCATCGACCATTTTTTTTCTAAAACACCCAGTTTCCAAGAATAGCTAGTGGATTATTTCCAAAGCTTAAGTTTAAAAAACCAAACCAATATCATCTGTTTCGCGGAGGTCTGGACGTTTCTGTTGAGCATATACGCTGCGGCACGCGCAAGCTACATTATGGTATGGGACTTTTTCGTTGGGGGTAAATTATAGTCTTTATGTCGGATACGAGGCATAACAAAGGCTTTTAACTATTTAGCAATTTTGGAGGACACTATAAAGCCTTGGGCGACGACGAATTGCCCTGCTGGATGAAGCTTCCAGCAAGACAATGGCCGAGGCACAGCTTCAAATTTTCCAAGTAGTTCCTTTCCTGCTTTGCTGCCCTCGAGCAAACCACGTCATTTTTTATGTCATTTTCGAAGATCGTACGTATGTTTTGCCTCATTAATATGCAACTTATTTGATAGGTAATGTCTGATATAAGGCAAAACATTTCTTGTTGGTCGGGAAGGTCTTAGGATTGTATTAATGTTTATATAACTAACATGTTATTAAAAAAACATAAAAAAAATCTTTTAGAAGAGATTATACAAACTTTGAACAATTCACAATTAATACGAATATTTCAAAAGGCGTTTAGAAGTTTTGTACCTCAAGTTAATTTTAATTATGGTTAGTTTTTAGATTAACCATAATATATACTGTAAAACACAAATATTAAAAATAAATTAAAAAAATTAAAATCTTTAATTGACAAATACCATATTGCCTTAAAATATTTTAGTGTCATGGCAGGAAGGGGATTTTAAAAGAGTGGAAAAGCAAAATAGCTGTCGTTTTGCAACGTATTTGGTAAAATTTGTTATGTAGGGTCATAATTGTACGATATCAGTGTTTATGAGCATCATGGTATAGAACACCGCCATTCTTCGTAAACATTAAGGCGCCAGGATACCGAGCACTAAACTGTTATCGGAAAATCCAGGCACCGGACGTTGATCTGGGCACCAAGACACCGCGACAACGGACAGTTACCTCCTGCGTGGACAATTTTTGTTATAGTTTTCTTTTACATCTAGCATTATGCCTTGTTTATTAACTTTCAAAAGGATGTTTGAGGAAAACAAGTTTGTATACGTTTCCTGTCATTTAGTTTTGTTATGAATTTTGCGGAAAACAAACATAACGACTGCAGTAATTAAAAAACTATTACGGATATCCTTCTTAAAAATTATCGTATTAGGTAGAATAGCATTGTATTGACGATTCGGTTTGTGTTATATTTACAGTATCTGATTTCGAAGAGCTTAAAAATATTCTGCCGAATTCCTTCGGTTTCCAGTGCATGATTTCGGCCGGATATTTGGTGTCATATATCGCTAAAACACAATAATGTAAATGCTACACATTTTAAAAATCCCAATAATAAATTGGCTGTTAAGATTGCACTAAAGGTGACTTCTAATTTATTTCCGTTTAGTTCAATGAAAAACCTAACTGCTAGGAAAATTGCGTTTTAATCTGTGGCTTTCTAGACTCCGTTACGTTTTATTTGAAAGTACCAATACCCTAGCAAAGCTAGACGAAACTGTTTATAACATGCATTTAACCGAAACTGAAATTGGGTAACGCAGTATAAGGCATATCAAAATTACATAACGAAATAGATAAGTTGATATTAGTTAGCTAAAACTATAAAATTGTCATAAATGATACTCCAAAAGTCAGCCTGAAGTATTTAGCATTTGTAGATATATTTTTTTTCATTGGAGTTAATTACACGATTGTAAAAATAAAGTTAATTTCTTAAGGTAGGGTAATTTCTTTTTACTGTTGTATTTTCTTTTCTTAACGCTAATACTTTTTCCGAAATGTATTTATAACTTGAAAAATTGTAGTTATGTTTTTCAAGTAGACAAAGTTTTTAAACATTACAATTAATAAATTTCGGCAACTATTGTTCTACTTTTTAATAAACTTTAGAATCATCTATATTTTTATACACAAAAATTTGGAAAAGAGATACAGTCGAACGCAAAAAAACATCCAAGAAATCACAAAAAGGAACTGAGAAGAAACGCAGAAGAACACGTCAGGGGAAAACCAGTAGATGTTTTGTTAGTGGAGATTTGCAGAAACCATTTTCAATCAGAAGAAGAGGCGTATGGGTTTTAAAGAACTACCGTGTTAGAAGATTGGTAGTTAATACATGAGAGCTTGACTCGGAATTAAGAATGATGCTAAAATAGAAACAAAAGAGATTAGACCACAACGGGAAAGCATCAGCGTACTGAACCAAGTAATATGAGGTCATTAGGCACAATAATAATCTGTAAAATTAGAAAATGCTTGAAGAAAGTCAAAAGTTATACGTCGTTTGCATGATGGAGCGTTAGGAGAATAGTCCGGATTTAAGAAAACGTTAGAGAAGGTTAAGAGAAGTTCTGTAGGTTATTTTACTAATTGTACCACGAGAAAGCATACAACTCCATGCTAGTATAGCGATTTCCCCACAGCCCTTTCCACAAATGGTATGCCTTATTGTGATTCTGAGATGGAACAGTTTTAAAAAAGTAGTCTAACATTCAAGCCTCAATAGCAGCAAGGACTCTCGAATGTTTACGATTATTCTTATAATTTGGCACCTAAGATTCCAGTAATCTCTTCAGCGGCATATAGTTGCAGGCAGATATAAAAAAATCATAGTGCTTGCATATTGTAAATAATTGTTATGAGAAAATTAATAATACAACCCTAAACCAAGTTTGTTGCAAAATTAAAAAAAACTATTTGGAAATGATTTCAAGTTAAAAAGCATAGGGGGGAGAATAAAGGTTTTATTACTTTGAAAGAATGAGTAAAAAAGTTACTTCTTAATGTAAAACTTCGATCTAGAAAATCTTTTGAACACAATAAATAGTAACTGGTATTTTTCTTCAGAATTTTTAGTCAACTCTGCAACCAGTAATAAAATGTTTTAGGAGATTTCAGATTTCTAGTCTTTGTAATAATAAATATGATACCTTAGGGTAGTTAGAGTAATTGGAAGCATTTTTGATTGCAACTGTCATCTATCTTAGCTCTAGCTAGATGATTAAATAACAAGATATGACGACGCAACCAAAAGCAATATTTATGCATAAGATTAAAACTAAACAAGATTGAATGCATGTTTGTCCTAAAATTACGTTCAATGCTGCAATGAAGGCTTGTCTAGATATTTAAAAAGGCACGAACTGTTGTTTTAATTTTTATGCGTCTTTTTTTCGTGCTTCTAGTGTTGTAACAATCTTTATTTTTGTATTCCAAATAAGTTTGCAAAAAAGTGAGCTTTAAGTTTTAGTTCGCTATTGTTGGAAACAGGAATTTTCAACAAGAGGTGCTGTAAAAGAGATTTGCGATGCTAAAGATAAAGATCAAGGAATTGTAAGTTAGTCAAAAGTTTCAAGATGATACAGGTGCTTTGGATTCAGTGATCTCAGCCTTGAAGATTTGGCTCGTTCCGGCCGGCCACTACAGTTGGATGACAGTAACTTGTAAGCAGCTTTGGACGCCGACCATTCATCAAGCACTCGCGATCTGGAAGCTGAACTTGAAGTTGGCAAATCAACGATTCGTCGGCACTTACAGCAACTTCATTTTGTCCAGAAGAAGCCTCGTTAAGATCCGCACGAACTCACCGAAGCACAAGCCCCCAAAAGAGTCGAGATTTGCGGCCAACTGCCCAACAATACATTGAACGATCGATTTTGGAGGCGAATTGTGACGTTGAATGAAAAGTGGGTCTTTTGGTCAATCACAATCGACAAAAAAGCTGATTTCCAAAAGACCAAAATCTCGTCAGGTTCGCGTAAAGATCGTTTTGGCAAGAAGGTCATAATTTGCGTGTGGAGGAACTTTGACGGTGTGCTTCATTTTGAGTTGGTTCCGAATGGTCTTGTTGAAAGTTCCCGTTTCCAGCACTAGCGGATCAAAACTCAAAGCTCACTTTCTTGCAAACTCATTTGAAGTACAAAGATAAAGATTGCTACAGTACTATAAGCACGAAGAAACGAAAACAATGCATTAATATTGATTTTTTCGCAGTACTTTTGGCGCAACTCGGTATAATTACTATATATTTTTTAATTCTACACAGAAAGGGCAGTAATACGTAGAAACAAATTTTTATCAATATTGTCCACGAGTTATACGAATTTAATAATAAACGATGGAAATAGAGAAGTAAGAACCTGCAAATTTATCACTACATCTGATCTTAAGAGACTTCAGAATGAAATGGAACTTTAAATAACCCCACACAATGTTATCAATCAAGATCGCAAATATTAAGACAGGCTCTAACATTCTGCCTAACGATTTTCTTGCCACTCTAGGAATTAAGCGGCTTCACTGAAGCCACCCTTTGAAGCTGACGCACTCTTATTAAGTTTCCATTTAATCGATAAGTCTATAATTAATTTGTAAATAAATTAGGTTCATTATAAGAGAATACGAAGAGGCGGTAACTTGGTGGGTAACATTATATGAACGCATTTGATTTCCGGCGTAGGTCATCGGATTGTTCAATCGCCGCTATTGTTTCATAGATCCTACTAAAGATAAGCATAGAAGTGAGCCGTTTCTTGCTATAAATACCGAAATAAGCTATGCTAAATATCCGTAAATCACGTGCTATAACTACAGGGAATTTGTTACTGCCTATGCAGAAAAATGCTTAGTGTTAACGATGCTAGGGCGTCCTTTTTCAGATTTTTTTCTAAAAATTGCAGTCAGAACCCTCTGGTTTCGACAGCTAACTTTTTGCTATATTAAACTTGTCGCGATATTTATAACTTCAATCTTTAAATTACGCAGCAAACGACAACAGAAAAAGTTCGATAAACAAATGATATATGAATGCGCAAGTAATTTTTTTAGAAGACAGTAAAGTTATACATGGAGATAATGGGATTAGCAATCAAAAGATAGAAAAGTTTTTTAGTATGTTAAGATATAATAGAAGGTTAGATGAGCAAAGAAGACGAGCAATTACACAACAGAAAAAAATTATAACTAAAAACAAAATTAACATAAATGATATAAAAATAAAAATAGTAAAAGAAAGCGCAAAAGCAAAAATACAATAATCAAACAATATTTTAAGATATCGTATAATTTTCGCAAAAATCTTATAATTGATTATTGTATATGGTGATAGATAAATATAAATAAATAATAATAGTGAGGCTTTGCATTTCGCAAAGCAAAATTGCCTACGAAATGCAAGGTCAAGACTATCGTATGTTCGCTCTTAAGTATTGTGATTAGATAACTGATTTATTACACTTTCTGTCAAATTAAAACCAAGTACTCATTTTCTCTGTGACTAAGCCGCCGAAAAGGTACCTAATGAAATATAAAGCTGAGTAATAATAAAATAAGGAGAAGTAGGGTTTCTTACATCTTAAGTTCTAACGAAATATTGGCTATAATAAAAGGTATTCTATTTGACTACTCCAGGTAGAAATAGAAAGAATTAAAGGAGCCACAAGAATCGTAATAATAAGCAGTAAAGGAAATCAAAAAATTAAGCAAATTTAGCCTACATCACCAAGACATAGAACTAGTATGTAGTACAAACTAAGACAAAAAGAACTAAAAACCTATAGACACAAAACAAAAATAAGAGAAGGTAAAGACCAAATGACATATCAACTAAAATAGTTAAGATAATTGGTAAAACTAATAAATGTTAAAAAACTTCTATATTAAGTTAAACTGTAGCTCCAAAGTATAGTGCTATTGGAAAAGAGAACAAAACTCTGAAGTGAAGTGATAATTATAATATAAATTTTATAGAAAATACATTATAATAAAGAATATCAAAGAAAAATAGCAAGGATCAAACTCAATAAAAAATGCATATAAAAAATTGCATAGCCTTTAAGATAAATACAAAAATTAATGAGAGTGACAGATATCAATAATTTGTCCTTTTCTTTATTACAAAATAGCAGCAGTTTTACTAAGAAAATTCGCTAAAATAAATTAAAACAGTCCATACCAAGGTTAACAGTAAAAGAAACTTAGTATAAAAAAGAACACGTGTATTGTGACTAAGCTAAATTCACCAAAAGAAAACGTTCACCTATAAAAAAGCTGAAAGCAAAAAATATATAAAACGATAAAATAAATAGTCGTGAAAATTAATGTCTATGGTACACCATATAAATAATTTTAACTTTCAAGAAATGACAGGAGAAAAAAACTAAAAAATTAATTACTAAATACTCGTTATATAAAAATGTACTGGTTTTTGATTTATTGCTACAGCAGATGTGTAAAATATATACCAATTTTCTGTACTTTTTTGTAAATTTGCTAATTTAGTTTGTGACAATGGTATAAAGTGTAATTTAGGTGATTTTGTATATTTCAACAAATGTTGCCATTTCAGTATTTATAACTTGATGAAGCGTAAACTGTCTTAAAAGCTGCCTTCTAATTTCTCGTCCGTACTCGTTTTAAACGAGTAAACCGTCATTTATAAGGGTAGTTTCAAAACTAGTTTTATGCTAACTATGTTGGAAGGCGAAGTAAGCAGCTGCTATTTATTTGGTTACACAAACTCACTTATATAACCCACTTAAGGAGAGTCCTTTATTAACATATTCGGACAGTGTTCTTACATTTTGTTGTTTAGAGATTAAACTTATAAACCTAAGTGGAGAACGTTAAGAAACTCTGATAAAGTATAGTGTGCCATATAGAAACTAAAAAAATGTTTAAATAATTTATCAAGATCTACTTTTGTATACAGTACAATCAAAAGCGTCATCTATATTTAATAGTTTCAACATGTGAAAAGCATAAAAAGCAGATCCAAATATTTTATTTGCAATAAATTTTTTTAAAAAAATAATTGTTTTTGGAGATAAACATTAAACGTTTACTAAATTTATTTATTTTGTGCAGGTTATATATGTTGAAGACATAATAATTCGAAGAACATTAGTATGACCAGTGTGTTCAAAATATTAAGCTTGTGGGGGTACTGTAGACAACTGTAAATAGTGCCCAGAAAACAATCTTATCAATTATGACTTCTGACTGGTATAATTTGAAAAATTTAGTAGGAGGTATTTTACAAAGTTCATTTGGTCTAAAAATTTCAACCTAAGAGTGCTCAGAAAGCTTTTTGACTTAACTGATGATGACAAATAAAATTTTGCGCTAGAAAATTCGTGGTTTTAGAAATCAAAAAACCATAGCATCCCAATTACATAACTATTTTGTGTGGCATTATCTTTTTAAGAATAATTGGGCAATATTCTGCGGAAGACCTCAAGAAAGTGATTAAAACGGCTACAGAAGAACGTTAAAGAGAAATGGTTTAGAATTTTTTAGTGACATAATTTTAAGAAGGTATCGGTGTTTGGTTCCAACAAAGTGGTGTAATGTGAAAACATTTTTAAAATTGCCTTATTTAAAAAACAGGATTTCAAACGAAAACTATTATTACGCAATGAAAAAAATGGTTTTACTGATGATCATGGAAGATATAGGTGTTTGCTATAACAACAGGTTAAGCATTAGTATCATTTCTTACTTCTAAGAGGATGACATGCATACATATAGTAAGATGGATATTTATTTCTTATTTTTATGGCATTATAACTTGTTACTACTGCTATGGACTTGTTAATATTCTCCCATACAAAAAGTATGTTCGGTAGACTCTCTTTTTCAAAAATGTTTGACTTTATCACGAAACATTTCAAAATCTAAATTTTCCTTATTTTCTAGTTTGGAAGAGTCAAATATCTATAAAGCCTACAATTATAAAGTTTTTCTTTTTGAATATTTTTGGTTCTTTATAGTCTTGATTCTGCTTTAATACTTTAATATAGTGGCATCAAACTTTTTCATAGGTACAGCTTGAGTCAGGGCAATTATCTTTATTTACACTAAAGTTATTGGTTTAAAACATAATATTGCTAGATCCATATTTAAAGTTTTAAAAATTATTTGACGCTGTTACTCCTGAAAACCATTAATATTTAACTTATAGTAGTAGATCTTTAATAATAACTTTCTATAAGTCTATTGTTGATAAAACTTTAAGTTCAAATATATAGATAATATTGTGCTAAGATTTATTAGATATACTTTACTGACAAATATCTATTGAAATAATTCTGCAGTGCATTAAAATGTAATGGCAAATATTGATAGCTAACGCAAACATTATCTTTGAATATTCAAAGAATAAATACAAAGAGGTGATTGTCAAAAATAATTCTACATTACATTTAAAAGTTATGAAAATGGCTAAAGGTTTGCATGTGTATTTTCTTTAACTACGGAATTTGAAAACACGACTCATTCAGGACTTAATAAAGTGAAATTTTCTGTAAGCACCCTGTACATGTCTGGGAAAGTCCACAATAACTTATTAAATTTTTTGTTACACAGCTAATTCATTATATATGTTTTAACTCCAGGGAATTAGATCTCGAAAAAGTCGCGCGCAGCTGCTGCAGTAGAGTAACACGTAGACATCCGCGTCGACGTGGAACTTCAAGGCTTCTAGATAGAGTCAAACGCGTGGATATTTAAGTGCACGAGGAACGGTCGAAAGGGGCCGTCTTCGAGGAGGGCTTCGCGAGGGTCTTGGCAGGGGACGTAAATGCCAAGCGTAGCGAACACGAACGGCAGGCGCTGCATTGATTAATTCAGCCTCGTGTCTGATAGTGGTAGGTCCCTCCTATTATAGTCTCACCGGCCGCCTGGACGTCTTTGTCATCGTCATTTTCAAGAGTGTCCTCATAAGACAGACGATGGACTGGATCAGAGAGCTAGACAGTGACCCCAACCCTATTTTCTTCACACTGACGGAGCTGACTATGTTCTCTTTCGCTCCTCAGTTTACTTGCCGCAGACCATGGGACCCAATCCCATAATTCGCTCCGGCGACGACCTGGAGGAGGCGGTATAACATTCAGAAATCTATCCGCTTCTCCTCCAACCTCGCCTGCTCCGCAGATGGAAGAGACTTTCTACTTTTGGAAGTGAAAGAGCGGATACACAAGAAGAACCAGGCTCAGCAATTCCTGGATACTGGGGATATGCAATAATACCTCAGGATCGCTGCAGAACTAAAGACTGTCCTCGCGGAGCACCGCGCCGCAGCCTAGGAGTGCAAGCTAGAGGGGCCTGGCAAAAATATCTAGAGGATGATGAAGGCTTTATGAAATCAATTTTTTCCGTCACCGTCTATTCACAGGGAACAGGAAATTATGCTCTTCGCTGATAACTTGGAGCGTCAGTGCGAGCCTAGCTACGTCGAGGCTAACTTGGATCATTTCGACCACGTCGACTGCTTCGTGGGTCATCTTCAGAGGCAGGAGCCCTATGACTACCTAGATTTAGTGGCCTACGAAGAAGTCTTCCAGCTGATTCGGGTTTTAAAACTACGCAAGTTACTTGGCCCAGATGATATACCTGTCGAAGACCTCCAACTGATTACAGAGAGTCAGCTTGGATTCCGCTCCGACCACTTCACTACTTTATAGCTTCTCCAGATAGTGGAAGGTATCACCGAGGGCTATGTCTAGAACCAATCCACAGGTATAGTCTTTCTCTGCGTGGCCAAAGTCTTCGACAAGATGTGCCCAACGGGCTAGTGTATAAGATGGCCTCTACTTTAGTACCGCTGCTAATAATCCAACTAATTCGATCCTTGCTCTTCGGAAGGAAGTTCCAAATTAAGTTCGATGGCGTGAGGTTATCGGAGAGGTAACTCCGAGTCGGCGTTCCCCAAAGGCTCAGTCCTGTCTCCGACTTTATACAACATCTACATCCGGGACATGTTGATGACGACCTTTACTACACTGACTTAATATGCAAGGTGATTCCAGGAATAACCGGAAGCCTGATGAAAACGATGGCGAATGAGAATCAACCCCAAGGGAACACAGCAGTCCTGTTCTCCTCTAAAAAATGGCTTTACCAGTGAGACGACCTGGCTAACCTCAGAATCTTTGGAGGAAATCCTATTTCGGGGTAATTATGGGCCAAAAGCTGACCTGGAGGACTCACATCGATAGGGCAACGAAGAAACAATCCAAAAAATTAGAAGAGAAATTATAAAAATTAAGAGTATATTTAGAAGAACAGACCAGAAATTTATTAGAAAAGTTAGGAAATTTTATAACTATGATTAAAAGGATTAAAGACATTGTAGAAACATACTATGGACATTTGAAAGAATTGAGAAAACAGTTAAAAAATAAAAGTAAATAAGGAAGATAATTTAGAAAGCTTGAGAGAATAGGAGAATACATCGGGATTAATAAAACGTTGTAGAAGGTTCGAAAATGGTTCTATTGGATGCCGGAAATAGCCCCCCTGAAAAATTTTAATTTGGTTTACCCCAAGAGACAGTAAATGACAATAGCGATATCCTTGTCGTTGTAGTTTACTACTTTTCTATTAAAACATGTGCAACTTTGGAATAGTATGGTAATTCCTTCACAGCCTTTACCATCAGTAGTCTAGGTCAATACAGTTATGGGACAGATTAGTCAAGTAGCAAGCAATGTAACAGTTTACCCTCGTAAAGCGAGCCTCTCTAAAAAGGCTGTGGGTAGCCGTAGCGGCTGAGCAGCGCGTAGACAATGAAGACGGTAATCGCGTTTTGAAAGAATATTTTAGTAATTTATTCATTATAATATTAATTATAATAGTAAGTGTGTAGATATTTAAAAGTACGAGGAAAGTTAAAAAGAACAGTGACTAATAATTACAGTGTGATACAGTTTGTGCCATAAACATACCAGACAGTGGAAATAAATAATATTATTAGTGGGTTTGTAAAACAATTAAGATAATTAAATAATTAAACCATAAACCAAAGGAGTTGCAATATTAAATATTTAATGATAATATACGTCCAAGAGATGTATTTGAAGTACTTTGGGTGATCGGTTAATGAACATAATCCGTTTAAAAACGATGTTCGCTACCCGAAATATTTGTTAACCGATTATCAATTTCTTATAGATTTATGGAAATTTGATTAATCCGTTACGAAGACAAAAAAATAAAAAAATTGTCTAATTTCTTACTACGTTTATTTGTATGTAATAACAATAATACATATAGACATAGTTTTGGATTTTTATCAGTCTTGTTTTTTTTTGTTGGTAAGGTGTTAAAGAATCTGTCCAATTTCAATTGCTTTTCACTATTCTTCAAGGGTTTTGTGAAGAAATTAATAGCATAGTTGTTAGTTGTTGTAGAGATCCCTAAGCTTATTGACTTTAATCTGGTTTGGTTGTCATTCTAAGACCGTTGTTCTGACGTCTTAACACTTCTTCAGAATATTTTTAATAGCATATTTCGACATATATTCGTTTTTCATTTTTTTCTTTTCAGAAAACATATCTCGCTGAATTTCGTGGAGTTCTTGCAGGTCTTCTGTCGTTAGACTATTTTCATATTCCATGAACTCTTCCATGTCTCTAGCAGTGGCCACAATTTTATCAATAATTTCAGAGACATCATCTCCATCTCTCTGAATGCAAAATGTACACAGCGTATCACACCTTGTGGATGAGCTGAATAGCTTTAAAAATATCAAATTTTTCTTTTTCAAACTTTTTTAATGTCATCGTTAAGATGCTTTAAAACACCAAAAGCGTGAGCGAAATTCGCAATAATCTCTTCAGCCATCGGCTGAACTGTCAGCCAAAGAAAGTTTTCCAGAAAATTATCTTTAAAATATTTTGTGTATCCTCGTGCATTGTCCAATAGCAATAGTGCTTTCAATTGTAACTCGTTGGTCTGAAGGTAATCCTTGATGCTTTGGGCGCAAACGTTAAACAGCCATTCTTTGTAAAGAACCTGAATGGGCCATGCTCTTTGATTCTGCCTTTACGTTATTGGTAGTCTTTCTTCAATTATGGGATTTTTTTAATGCTCTGGTGTTTTCAAAGTGATAGACAAGAAGCAGCTTAAACTTTATATCACCACTAGCGTTAGCTCCCAACGTCAATCAGTCTTCCATGGGTTTATGCTTAGGAATATTTTTTCGTCTTTCTTGATGGAGGTGCGGTTCGGTAAATGCTTGCAAAGTGAACTAGTTTAATTACAACTAAAAATTAGTTGTAAAAAATATCCTTACTTTTTAATGAATTCTTGAAATTTGAGACAGAACTTTTTCTTTATTTGCATTAACAGACTTACCATGCATTACCACATTTCCTTTTAAACTTTGTAAATCATCCTCATGTGACAAATGTGGAGTTTGTGTTTTTAGTTCTTCAAAAATTTATCTAGCTTTCTCTTGAATGATAGTCATCATTTCTCTTTTTTTATACAAACTAAAAAGTGCCTCCTTATTTTTTCATGGATGGCACATCTTTGTTTCTCAGATATGAATTTTGTTACTTCTTTAGCTCTTTAAGTCTTCTTGGTTATATTTTCTGTGCCTACTGTAGCAATATTATACGTCTTCTGTCCACTCTATACCTTGACTATTATATCTTTCTTTGTTTCTATGCTGAGCACCGTTATTGATTCTCCGCTCTTTTTAGGTCCCATAAAATAGTCAGTTTTTTTTATTATATTAGAATAGAAGCATATAAAAATTTAGAGAACAAAAATCAACTAGCAGGCAAAAAGATTATGTGTACAACTGTCAAAGTTTCGTTCCAGAAATCGTATAGATGGCAGTAAAATACAATTCTACAAATGTATTGTACGTTGCTCGTTATCCGAACATAAAAATCTTTCGCGAAAATGAATATTGTCCGATTTGGTGGCAGTCCAAACTGTTTGTTAACCTATTATCCACTGTGCGCAGAAACTTACAGTCAGTTTGTTCTTCTTTTTGGAATGTAATTTCACTAATAAACACAAATTCATATTTTGTAAATTTTATTTGTAATTTACAGTCATTGTATTTTTAGAAAAGTTCTGTTCGCTCCTATTAAATTTTAATTTGATCTCTTTCCATACGGGGCGTAACAGAAAAAAATGTGCTGCTATTAAAATATATTTTATAATAATAAGAGAAATAACTATGCAATTAAAAATTTGGTAGTTAGGCATGTAGGTCATCTGTCAATATTCAGTGTTTATCGCACAGCTAGAAAATTAAATATTTTTTATTAATAAAAAACCAACGAATTGAAAGATAATTGATAAAAATGTTTTAATTACTTTACGAATAAGCCTTGTATACTCTGAAATGATTAAAAAGTCTAATATCGCCATTTGTTATGTCCGGCTAATGTGTATAAATGAATCCTTATATTTATAGACGTTTCAGCGCTTGACCCGTGATATCACACATTTTCGAATAAATCAGCTCTAGCTTGCTTTCCAGAAGTGCGAGATAAGATTTTTCTCGTCGCACTGATTGCTGCTCCACCTCGCTCCATATTTTAATGATCCTAAACACCGTCTGCATTCTGCTCTCAATTTTCATTAAGATAAGACGTAAGCTGTTTCCACAGCCTTGGGCATAAATCGCTCGCTTATCTACCGCTCGCAAAAAAGCATATCTGAAGGACCACCCACGCAGCCGGTTAGCGTCTGCTTTTCTTTGCGCGGTCGCTATCCCCTGCAAATGAATTACAGACGGCTGTGCGGAAAGTATCCAGATTCGATGGCAAATCGAAGTATTTCGTGGATAATCACAACTAAGAAAAATATTAGATTAGTAGCACTGCTAGATTTTTTCTTGTTATCGAACTTCACACCAACTTAGAATAGATAATCCGGTAAACATAACGGATATCGTAATCTACATTTTATGATAAGTACAGGGTTATTGTAAAATAATCATCCTTATTTAAAAAGATATATTTTACAAAGCATTACAGATATAACATTAAACGATACATAAAAGAAGAAACAACGCTCAAGTTTTTATTCATACCATTACAGATGTTCCATGTAAGCTCCTCACGTCATACGACATATGTCTAAACGATAATCCATAGTTTCCTAAGGATGCTCCCCAAAGCAGCAGTAATGCGAGCTCAAAGTTCATCTAATGTTGTTGACGTTGGGGGTACAAAATCAAATTTTTAATATACTCATAAAGGAAAAAATATATAAACTGTAAGATCGGGAGACCCAAACCCTCTTTAGCACATCGCCCAACACAGCGTTAAAAAAATTTCTCATTTAGATAGTCATCCACTACCTACCATTGAGGTGAAGCCCCATCTTATTGGAACGAAGTTACTAAAACCCCCTGTCAGTTGCAACATATCTAAGTATATTGTGTCCATCACAATCTTGTCAATAAAGAAAAAATGATTCTACACTTTTATTTTGAAGATTGCATAAAACATTAATTTTTAGGGAACTCCTTTTATGTTCTACAACAGTATAAGTATTTCTTGTATTCTACCTAAGAAGATTATAATGGTTCACCTGTTCAGTTACATGAAATGTTGCTTCGTCGCAGAATACTAGACGATCATCAAATTTGTTCTCCACTGTATGGGCGTTTAAAATAGTTTTTAGATTCACTCAAACTTTGGGGTTTGCTTTCCCTCGTATGTGTAATATATTATATCTGTAATACTTAGTAAAATATATATTTAAACTTTGATTATTCTTTTGTAGTAACCCTATATTTAGCAGTTTTTTAAATCAATTTATATAATTATTTAGCTTTAGTACACATTTAATAAATTGTTTTTTCACCACAAAATGACAAATGTAATGTAGAAAGGACACGTTAAATATAATGAGTCATTGATTTTTATAAAGCTAAATTATTTGTGGTTTTGCTTATACCGGTTTTAAAATTGCAATATTATTTTTCTAGTGATAAATAACCTTGAATAAGAGTAGCGCATTCCAAATGTAATTGAAGCGATATTAAAAAAATTAATTATTTTTGGAATTTATTTTGTTTTTGACACGTTTGACTTAAAAAGACACTCAAAGTAACCCGAAAATTTTCTAGTTGCGTTACATCAGTTTGTATAGACAAAGATTTGTATGCTCAATAAAAGCGCTAAGTAGAAGCAATATTTTATTTTTTTTTGTCATTTTATGACAGTAATTTTGTAAAAAATTTTTGTATTGTTACTGTTTCTATTAGAAAGGCAATTAAAACATAATATTTTTTAAATTAAACTTTTAGTACTTAATAATGTAATCAAAGGTAGGTAGTTCAGTTCGTGTATTCAAGCAAAGCAAATGTTTTGTGTTGGATAGACTTGCGGCAGGAACCGCAGCTTGATTAATGTCGTTCGAATGCCAACGGCTTGTGCCAACACGCGCAAGAAATAAAAATGTTTTTAGAAAATTTAAGTCTAGAACATACTGCTGCTGTCTGAAACTCACTTTACCACAAGAAGTCACATAGCAATACCCAACTACACTGTATATTGTACCAATTATCTTGGTGATAAAGTACACGGAGGATCAGCAATCATTATTAACAAAAAATTAAACACTACCTGAGTACAAACTTAACAATATAAAAGCTACTGATGTGGTACAAGACTTCGGGAAAATTACCATATCAGCGATCTACTGTCCGCACATAACAATAAAGAAGCCGACTTCACTAATTTCTTTAAAATATTAAGAACTCGATTTATCGTTGGAAGAGACTTTAATGCAAAACATACAATATGGGGCTCGAGAACTATCACAACCAAAGGAAGGGAACTTTTAAAAACCATACAGCACCACAACTTATTTTATCTATCAACAGGGAAACCTACATATTGGCCGTCAGATTCGAATAGAATACCTGACCTGCTGAACTACTGCATCGCAAAAAGGCTAGAGCTCAGTTCTGACCATATTCCAATACTAGTAACCATATTCACGTAAGTACTTGGAAAACCAAAAAGCCATCCCTCTATAATAACAAAACAGACTCAAATCTCTTAAAAAAAAATCTAGACCAACTAATAACATTAAATAGCAACGATAGCAACGATATAATAAATTAACCAAAAAACTTGAACAGTTACTATATAAAGTAAAGAATGACTCAATACAAGAATACCTAGAAGGCTTAACCCCGACTGAGGCTACAGACTACTCACTCTGGAAGGCTACTCGCAAATTAAAACATCCACAAAAGCAAGTTCCACCGATCAGAAAACAAGATTATACTTGTGCGAGATCAAGTCAACAGAAGGCCGAAACGTTTGCCGAACACCTTATCACAGTGTTTCAACCAAACCCATCTCAGCTACCTACGCTAGAAAAGGAAATTAATAAACTATTAGAAATTCCACATCAAATGACTATACCACTGAAGAAAACAAATCAATTGGAGCTAGAAAGAATTATACAGCATAAGATTAATAAAAAAAGGCACCCGGATATGACATTATAACTGGAAAAGTCCTTAGAAAATTGTCTCAAAAAGGTTACAAAATTCTCACTTACATATACAATGCGATACTGCGACTCAAATACTTTTCCTTGCAGTGAAAAATGCCAGAAGTTGATATTGAAACCAGAAAAAAATCCAAATTTATCAGCCTCCTACTACTCTTATCCAGAGTCCTAGAAAAAATCATTTTTAAACGAATTGCACTATTCATTAATGAAAACCAACTTTTACCAAATCATCAATTTGGCTTCCGTAAGGGTCATGGAACCACAGAGCAAATACATAGTTTGGTCCACCACATCAACTATGACTGAAAATAAACGTTACTGTTCCGCAGTAAGTGTGGATATAAGTCAGGCGTTTGGTAAGGTTTGGTAGACCTGCTTACATTATAAATTAAAATCCGCATTTTCACACCCAGTATTTTCTCTCTTAAAATCTTACCTTACAAACAGAATCTTAGTCAAATATTAAGAACATCACACTGAACTGTTTCCAATCCTGCCAGGAGTATCACAGGAAAGTATCCTTGGGCCTGCACTTTGTTCTATATATACCTCCGACTTGCCAGAAACAGCTGAAACATCTATAACATTTTAGCATCGCACAATAATCCCGATACTGCCCCTAGTAACCTCCAAATATAACTAAATCAATATGAAGCATGGACAAAATGATGGAGAATAAAAGTCAATAAATCCAAATCCGAAAATATCACATTCGCACTCAAACATAGAAACTGCCCCCAATATATCTAAACGCTGGTCCAATACCGCAAAAAGGTGCAACAAAATACTTAGGGCTACATCTCGATAGACGACTGACATGGCGCAGTCACATTTTTAATAAAAGAAAACGATTAAGGCTGAAATTCAGTAAAATGTACTGGCTACTTAAGAGAAACTCTTTATTATTTATCGCCAATAAATTTTTGCTGTACACATGTATATTAAAACCTCTTTGGACATATGGAATACCACTTTGGAGCACTGCAAGTAAATCATACCTCGAAATCATACAGCGATATCAAAATAAAATATTATGAACGCGCCATGGTACGTACCAAATACTCTACTGCACAATGATTTTTGCATGTCCACAGTAAGTTGCAAAAAAATTGCACATACGTAACAACCTCAGGCCAAATGGTTTTTGTAAAAAAATGCATAGTGTGCAACGGATTTCCGTCTGGGCCAGAACACATTTTTGTTGTACTTCAAACGCTCTTTTAAACGAGCTATCAATTGGATGTGTGGTTGCCAAGTTACAGCGGGGCCCAGGCCCTTCAAAGTTTGAATAATAAGGCCATTTGTAACATAAAATACTTAATAAACACAAAAACAGCATTTGAACTTTCACATTCTAAAAGGGCACAGTGTACGAAATATCAGAATTAAGATTATACAGAGAGTTTCTGTAACAAAAGTCTGCGCTTTGTAAAATGCACAGAAAATTACCATATTACCAAATGGCAAAAACAAACATCAGAGATCTGAAATGTATGAACTGTGGAGAAAACTACTCGGCTAACTATAGGGGCTATACTGGTTATCAACAGCTACGTTAAGAAAGAAGTAACCAATCGCAGGTTCAACTCTCCGAGAAATAAATACTCCGTCAAAATGGCTAGAAGAAACAAGAATATCTTGCGACCAAATGACATTTTCACAATAGCGTGCAATTATCTGGTAATATTACAGAACTAAAAAATATGATAAAAGTATGTAACAGATGAGCACTATGCTCAATCTTTTGACCACAGTTGTACTAAAAATAACTTAATGGCTCCATACTCATCAAATTTGCTAAACGGGGCGCTAATGGTTTTTCCAAACATGAGTAAGACTAAAAACTTTTATATTTAATGAAAAGGTTTATATTATAATATCAAAAACTCATTTCGCTGAGCATTCCTACTTGTAAATGAAAACTATGAAGTATATAGTACACAACGTCTTGATTAATCATAGTGAATTGCTTAAATATAGTTACGACAACAAACGTGACACAATATCAAACAGAAACATTAAGAGCCCTTGGAAGCTGATTTATTGCAGCAACCGACCACAATTCTAAGAACTGGGGCTCTAAGGTACTAATCCCAAAGAAAGTAGATAGAAACAAGCTGCCATACTATGTTGACTTCTGTGTAGTAAAAAGAATATCCAGAGCCTACTTCAAAACTGAATTAAACATGGATATGCCATCACTCCTTTATCATAATTTCACTAAGCACACATGTTCTACCGTATCGAAGGGCTCAGACTTTAAGCAATTAAATGACAAGCTGAAAAGAATTTAGAAGAATATTAGATGAGAACAACTAGAAGTGCCCATAACCACCCAAAAAACTGCATGACAAGCTACACCTATTATATTCTAACAAGACAAACATAAATATGTTTGAATGGTAGTAAAGTGGAAAATTATAGAGAAATGTAAGCTAAAGAGGATATCGCAAAACTTACGAGCACTAAGTGACCACAACTATTTGAAACTTAAAAAAACTATTAGGTAATATCCAGAATTTGAAACTACAGAACATTCAATATAAAAAACAACTAAAAAGTTAAATCAACCACAACAATGTATTCCTCTACTTAGACAACCAAAAGGAAATTGGAAAAAAATGAGAAAAGACTTTTGTGTTTGGCAACTACTTACTAGAAGTTTCATTTCATATGTATTAGATATCCCACAGAAAGACGAACAATATATCTAAGAATCTTTAGGACAATCATTTTAGATGAATATACCTATCAAAAAGTTTAAATTGAAAGAGGTAAGATAAGCTATTATCGAGTTAAACTCTTTAAAAGAAACACCTGGTTATGATTTAATAGTGAGAAATATTCTAAAATAGTGAGCAGATAAATGTACAGGTGGCAAAATAAGTTTTGCGAATGAGTCAAAAACCAACAAGTTCATTGAGCAGAAGTAATTATAATTATTCAACAATTTAATAATGTGTGTTAATTTATCTTTTAATAAGTACTAAAATAAAAATCGTCTTAATCAGTGTATTGATGTCTAGGCGTATTGTAAAAAAATTAATTATACCAACGTGTTGTTGGGGTTCGGAATTGATACTGATATAAACTAGGGTATCTGACCCAAACCTACATATGAGTGCGTTTTTTGCTTTTTAGAACGCAATACGTATGATACGTTTTTATTCGGCATGTTCAAATGTTCTATTACTATATTAAACATATAACTACAAGGGATCTGCACAATATCAGCGGTCGCTAAAGATAACACCCCTTAGTATAATACAATTAAGTTATATGTCAAGTACAGGGTCGTTGAAGTAAATCTGGAATTCTTCTAGGTTATATTGAGGGCAAGCCGAAAGGCCGTCTTATACCCATGCGCAACAGAACAAGTTAGCTTCACATGATTAGCCTATAATAGTCAACAAAATGACCCGAGAATACGACCGTAGAGCTGCCATGCTCGAATCCTTTCGTGTCGAAAAATGGCCGGCATAAACTATTGCATGGTTTGGCTACAAAAAAATACAGGTTTACGACGTAGTCAAGGAGAGAGTAAATGCTGACAGATCAACTCACAAGAGAAGTCGTGAATTCGTTCGCAAATTCGAAGGAATGACTCTTTTACGAGAGGGGCCAAACGGATAGTGGAGCTGTAACTACCTTTAAGGTCAAGTTTAACTATCTTGTCTGTCTCTACAATAGCAAGGCAAAAATACCATGATAACATTTGTTCTATAATTAAATTGTCTATTTTACCATGTTATAATAGGCTGATTGGAAAGAAAACAGGAAGTGTACTGGATGACAATTTGTCAAGAACGGAAAGGCCAGTCACTGTGATCGCTCTCGGATCGTAGAACAAGGTCGGGAGCTTTATGAACAAGAGCCCACAACTTCGGTCTCTAAACTCGGTGTGAGTGTGGGCTCTATGCATACCATACTCACCAAAAAATGCAATCTATTTTTCTGTAAGATACAACTGCAAACGCCTCCGGCCGAGGTCAATATTGACAAAACATTTACTTTTGCAAAATTGATCATGGAGATGGTTGCGGCTAAAAAGTTGGACATAAAGCATATCCATTTGACGGTTGAGGCCTATTTTTAACTAGATGACTATATTAACAAAAAAAATTGCCTACTGCTTCTCACAACATATGACAATAAAGAAGTTCGTGACACAAAAGTTCTTGAGAAATTCATTCCAATTGTGAGAGACAAAAGATAAGTTAACCAATACTGATTTCAGCAAGATGGAGCATCTTTGACATCCTCACAGAAGCTTTTGGAAAGAGGATCATAAGTCTGGACGCCTCCTCTAAGATAAAAGGTGGCATCGAGTGACCCCCAAATTCCCCCGATTTAAATCCAAGTAATTCCTTCTTATGGAGTTATCTTAAAGATGGGGTTTATCGGAACAAACCCCAGTCCATCGACGAATTCAAGAATCGCATCATAGAAGAGGTTCTAGCCATTTCTGCGGACATCAGAAAAGCCGCAATTGAGAGTTTCGGGAAAAGGGTTGAAATGACCATCTCTAGTAAAGACAGTCATTTTGGAAACATAATGCACTGAACTCTATTCATCATAATAATAAAAAAATTAGAATTTTATCTTGCGTAGTTTTTTATAATGAATTTTTTATCGTTTGCGCCACATAATGAAGGCGTTGTAGTAACCAGAAGTGTGATATCAGGTATTAATTTAAGAATAATGCCAAAAGTACGATACTACCAATATTTACTCTTACTGTTCATATGATACATTTCAATTAGAAAAAAATAATAATTGAGCCAACGCGAATTACAAAAAAAAAACAGAATTGCTGTTATATTTATTTATGGCATACAAAGGACTATTGATATCTGAAACGGTATTTTAAATTGTAATGGTTCTTGACATGTCATCCCTTGTTTAAAGGTTGGCGATTATATTGGCAAACGTTTCTATCTTCTTCTGTTCAGAATGTTCATGCTTGTCCACTACCTTATATTCTTTAGCCAAGAGGTTTTCGTTCTTATCCTCAATTTTACCCTGAATTCTAAGTTAAGGCAGCTTGTATTTTTCATTTCTTATTAAGTGTCTCAACTAGACTGTCTTTCCTCTTTTTATAGTACTTAAGATATCTCGATTACAATTCATGCATTGTAATACCTTTTGGTTTGTGATCCTAGCTGTCTATGGAGTTTTGAGAATTTGCCTCATTAACCACATTTCTGAGGTTTCCAGTTTGTCCATATCTTGTCTATTGAATGTTTAGGCTTCATATTATGATATTGATCGTATATAATCTTTTACCATTTTTGATCTGATTCCTAGAGTTCAGTATTTGTTACTGAGTGCCTTCATTTTAATAAATTCTTTTCTAAATACTTCTCTTGTGCTTCTATTTCTATAATTAAACTTAATTTGGAGTCTAACGAGAAACTTAAGTATTCAAATTTTTTAACGTATTCTAACATAGTGCCGCCAGTTGTTCATCAACTTTTCTATTTTATTATTTAGATTTTGTTCTACTTGTTGTTTCGTTTCTACAGTTTAAAGTTTTTATAGGCTCAGATTTTACCTTGTTTTCTTCTTAGCAATGTAGTTAGTTAAGGACAGGTATCATTTTGATGGTTACTAAGTTATAATTTGTCCAATGATTTTTGTTTATAAGAATATAATCTATTTAACTTATCTTTTCTTTATTGTTTTGAAAAAAGTTTAAGTATATACATAGTTTGCCCATAAATACAGTTACACACTGATTAAAACGACAAAATAGAACGAGTAACTTTTTTTGTATAATATTTTCAGGATTTATTAAATGTATGTTAGTAAGAATTATTACAACGAATTTATTTAAAATAGCCACCTTAGCTTTTACACAAGTCTTTAGCTGTCCGGGCCACTCGTCCATGACAGCATGTACTACATCCATTAGAAAAATATTAACTGCAGCAGTCAGGGTTCGCTTTAAAGAATCAATATTAGAGTATCTTTTTGAGAAAAGAAAGACCGTATAAAACTGCTTATAAGTTGTAATATAAAGGATTGAGATCTGGGTTACCAAAAACCCAAGCTCTTATTGTTAAAAAATTAAGCAAATTGTTGCTCAGCCAAGTTTGAGTTGACCGTTGTTGGCGGTTCGTAATTTTACTAAAAGATCCAAAGCTCACTTCAAAAAAGCGTGTAATTCAGAGGTTTTACTACACCTTTCAAAACATTCTATTGACACATAGTAGCGAAAATTTTGACTCCCTTTTTACAAAAATGAATATCAACCACTCCATCATAATGTACTCCTCGTCAATTCATTACAACTGCTGGATGATGGCACTAGCTCAGATGCTTCTTTGGATGACTTAGCGTATACCCTATCATTTTATTTGTTGAAGTCATGCATCATGCACGTAGTGAGTCAACAATCTTTTTACTTTTTCTCTGCTGACTTTTCTTAAAGTATCTGTCAGTAAATGTCTCATATGCGTTTTGTAGCAGTTAGTCCTAGGTTTTGCTTAATATTAGAAGACATCGAAGTTTTGAAAATTTGCATCCCCTGACACATAATCATCTGCTTAAGAAGAGCATTTTGTTTAATTCGGTCACTTAAGGCTTTGACTACCTCAACAGTCTGAAATGAATGTGGTCTTAATCCAGTTTCATTAAACCATTCCATAGTTCTATACACAAACATACGGCTGATACCTAGAAGATGCAGGATCTTAATTATTACACTTCATTCATTATTATGTAGTCCTGTTACAGTAATGTGATTTTCTTTATCACCCCACTCCATTGATAAATAACCAAACTTGCTAAAAAGCACAAATGTACTTTACAACTTTAAGATTTGACAATTGGAACCATCATAGATATTTCGATGATGTGTAAAGCAAGGGTAGGTTTGATTTTATAACGGTATTTATGGAAATACTAGCTAATCTGCAAATTGGCAGTTGAACTATGAATTAGTTATTACTAAATAGTTTTCTTGTCTCTTCCTTTTGCTATACTGTATTTTCCCGTAATGTCTTCAACTTCGGCGTGTCTGATTTTTGCATTTAGATCTCTCATTATAATATTTACATCGTTTTTTTCCCAAATATATGAAGTCTCTAATCTACGCGTAAAATTATACTTATACTATTTTTTTCATATAATGTACGTACATATTTAAAGTTTTGTTTTACACAGTTGTGAAAATCATGCCAGGTAGATGACGCCCCCCCCCTTGTTGATACACTGAATAAGCCGATTTCTAGCGTGAGCCATGACCCTTACCAGCATAGCAGCGGGTATTTATGGCAATTTCTGCCCAGATGTTGGCCTTCAAAGTTTTGTAAGGTCCATAAACGCGGGATGTCAAAAACCCCACAAAAAATCGCAAGAGGCCAAATCGGGGGAACGGGCTGGCCACTCCAAATTGCCCTTTATTGAGATAAGGCGCTCCGGGAAGTGTTCCCTCAAAACAGCCAGTGATGTCCTTGAAGTGCGAACCGTTGCTTTGTTCTGTTGGAACCAAATGTCCCCTAAGTCTAATTCATTAAGTCATGGAAAAAAATTCCTCCATGTTCACATACCGGTCCGAATTTACTGTCATTGTGACCTCATTTTCTTCAAAAAACTAGGGACCAACAATCCCAGCTGAGATAATTGAACACCACACTGTGACTTTAGGTGAATGTAGAGGACTTTGATGCAATTCTCGGGGATTAGTGTCAGCACAGTAGCGCATGTTCTGCTTGTTAACGCTTCCACTCACGTGAAAATGGGCTTCACTACTGAAAAATACAATTGCGTCCTCAGGAACGATTTCGGAAGGCGGGTTGAGATTACAGAACATCCGTTCAAAAAGTAGACCTCGACGGCAAACGCACGCTCCTCACTGTTCCAACGCATGATGGCAACTGACAGGGGTAGGGAACAAAACTTTGGAAGTACGCCTCTCGAATGAGACCATTCCCGCCCCACTACGACCCCTACAGCTGAATGGCGCGCATTTCAAAAAAGGAAGTTATGTTTCCGCACCCTGTACAAGTTGAGTTTAAAACCAAATGCTGCTGAAACCGCTCGCCAAATCAATGAAGCATGGGGCGAAGGTACGGTTGAAGAGTCGATGGTTCGAACGCATTCTGTAGAGTTCAAAGCCGGCAATGAAGACTTGGATCACAAGCAAGGACCTAGATGTCCAAAAGAGGTTGATCGTCAAGCCGTTCTTGAAGCTACTGAAGAGACTCCGTCATTGACATGCAGAATGTTGGCCGATTATTTCGATTGCTACCCTCAGACTATTGATAATATCCTTCACGAGTTTGGTAAGGTCTGGAAGAAGACGCGTTGAATTCCATATGAGTTGTTTGGTGCTCAAAAAACGAAACGGGTGAATGTCAGTCAAAGTTTGTTGGATTTCCAAAATAAAACTTCGTTCTTTGATCCTCAACACGAATGGCGTTCACTAGGTGAAGAAATAACTGCCACACCGAAGAATTAGTGAAACGAGATAATTGTTTAAAGAATTCTTTGAATCGAAAGATGCCAAATTCTACCGACACGGGATCATGAAGCTGCCGGAAAAGTGGGAGGAAGTAATCGGTGTTGACGGAGAATACTTCGATTAGTTGTTATAAGTTGTTTTTGTTTAAAATTATTAAATAATAAATTATTGCATACCGTAAAAACAAATGTTAACATATAAATTAAAATGTTACAATTATATTATTCAGAACTTTTGCAATAAAATACCACCTATTTGGAAATTGGCATTATGCATCTATTTCCCAAAAAATGCGAATCCAAATTAGATCACTGATCTAAGACATACCTTCAGCTATTTCAAAGATACTAGAGAATGTAGTAAGTATGCACTTACATAGATATCTTAAAACTTATAATATTCTGCCTAAGGTACAATCTGGATTTAAGAGTGGTTATGGTTGTAACACTGTTTTGGCTTTAGTTTTATTAAAATTTCCAAATTCCCTTTTGATAGAATTTTGATAGAATTGATCTTATTAGAGTTTTATTACTTCTTTGGTGGTTATTTGAATAAAACCAAATAGTAATCTTATCAGCCTTTTGCGATAACAAAATTATTTTAATTGGTAATGTATCATAAGAATCTAAGCTGCAAGGGGTTCATATCATACATATAAGGTTTGTCTGGAAAGTAATAAGACTAATTTTTGTTTAGGAAGAAGGGTTGGACGGCGGAGTGCTTGGGTTTGATGGTTGGTGGGGTCTGGTCCAGCACATCTGCCTTTGAGCCTTTGGATAATGCATTAAACTCAAAAAATTTGCAACCGAAACGCTTGCTATGATACAGAAAATCTACTGGAAGGATGCTTTATCAAAGGCACAAGTGTTTGTGTCACAAAGAAAAAGGCTAAGAGAACATTGAAGATGAGTACGAAATAAGATTGATGAGTACGACGTCTGACATTTCAGATTTTAGATGTGGTGGCTAAGGCAAAAGCGGTTTTAGACTATTGATAGCATACAAAATTAAAGTACTAAAATAACTTCCAAGATTTTGACAGGCGACCAGAAGAAAACCCATGTGTGAATTTCTCGTGGGCGCAAACCTAGCTTGAAAGAATATTATTTTGGGACTACTAAAATGTTCAGGCTGCTGTCATGAGTGCTCTGAAAGATATTACTGTTTAAAATTTTTAGTCGAGCTACGACACAAGGCAAAACCACCGGCAAAAGTTTATTTATGCTCACGGATTTTATTTTGAAGACGATTAGGTGTCTCAATATTTTCCTGACGCATCTTGTATGTTGAGGACGCGCAGTTATGTTAGGTTTCAATAAACATAACATGCAGAATGCCTGAGGTATAATCAGTCGTAAATAAATTAATTATTAGCACACTTCGAACAATGTAGCAAAAATAAATCATTCCAAATTAAAAATAATTATATTTAGTAAAAAGGAAAGCAGACCACTTATGTCAACTTTTGAATTTATAATTAAACCGTAATATTTTAAACAAAGTATACGTTGCAAAAACTTTTAGGTTCAAAACGTATATTAATAAAATAAAAAGAGTATATTGTAATATAAAATCAATTATTTTCTGTAGACATTGTATTACCAGACAGGCAAAAAACTGCTGTGTGATAGTTTAGTGCTTCCACATTTAAATCTGTGTGATAGTGTATATCGACGTTGTTTAAACTCCGTTAATGAAATAATTTCCTTAGATTAATCTACAGCATTAGGAGACAGCATGTATTTGGCATAAATTAAAAGAATATGGATTACATATGAACAATCGTAGAAAATTACATATGCTATGATTAATTCATAAAATCATTGTTTTTTTCAACAAATGCAATAAAATAAATTAATAGTGTATCAATATGCTACCGTTTTACAAAAAAAAACATTTATTACAAAACGTATATTGTAAGATGTTACAAATTTAACGCTTACTGTTGTATAACTTTTTAGAATAAGAAATTGTAAATCCACTACATAATTCTGCTCTTATGTTATTAATTGAATGAAAATCCGCATTTGGAAACACTAGATAAATTTATTGTAAATCCCTTTGCAAAATAGCAAAAACTACAATGTGGTATCTCCAGATCGTTACACTCTTGTAGATTTTTTGTCTAGTTGTCATTCTTTATCGCAATTTTTCGCTTTAAATTAGTTGTGTAATTTGTCACTACTGTGACCAATAGAGCTATTATTATTATATATACTAAAAGCTATATTAAGAACTGGAACTACTGGAAAGTTACATAAATCATTTCTATACATAAACTTGGCGGATCTCCAGAGGAGACAACTTCTTATTGCCCTATAAGTGTTCTTTCCATAATATTCAAAGTATTTGAAATTTTTTTTCTAATAAGACTCAAAACTGTTTTAAAATGTCTAATTTCTAACTACCAATTTGAATTCTAAAATCAACATGCTAAAATAAAACAAATACATAGAATAGTGAACAAAATACGAAATGATCAAAAAAACAAAAATACTGCTCTGCAACTTTCATAGATACCTCAAGAATTCGACAAAATTTGGCAAAAGGGTCTTCTATTCAAAATAAACTTTAACCCGCCAGATCCGTTTACAACTTCTTTCATTCTTTTATTTGTGTATGATAAATGAAAACTTTCTTGTCAAATATAAAGGTCTAGGATTAATCAGAGATGCTCAGCCCAATACCGTATACACTGCAAATCTCCCAACCATAAACCTAGCAGAAATAGCGACCATTGTTTATAATAACAGCTATAGTAGCATCTTACTGCAATCTTAAAGTAGCATCTCTAAAATAATCAAAATAAAATCTAAAGTTTTATCTCGAATCTCGAGTAAGGTAAAATAAATAAAGGTGATTGTCCTCTTACATAATAAAATAGGTCCTAAATTCATCCTAAATCAACAAATATCCTAAAAAAAAGAAGATAAGTATTAGGTAATCTACATTTATTACCAATTATCAAAATAGGCTATAAAATTACTTATATATGTTGAGAAAGAAACTCGCAGGTTCAAGAGTGTCCAACTAATGGATCTTCCAGATGGATTTACCTATTCTATTGCTAACGTATGTTAAACATTAGGTTGTGTCATTAGATAGCACCGCACAAGTTAATTTATATGTGGTAATAACTTCTGTTTTTGTTAATTTATTAATTAAATTATAATAATATTTATTGGTTATCGATATATGGTGAGAGAGATTGTAAATATTCTCCCAGTTAATATATAAATCTAGGTAAATTGTATTTTTGTGCATGTTAAATTCATCTTTGTGCAAAAAGGAAAAACTATTCATTTTTGTTTTTGGAAATCAAATGACGTTGGGAAACAATTTATAAATTATTTAAGAGGATCGCTTCAATCGTTTTTTGCTTAATTTATAAAGGACCTTTTTGATTGACTTACTGTCACTGCATTTGAAGGGTGTACATATAAATGTTTAAGGAAATTGGAATTGATTGCCGGTAAATATTTAAGAGTTCTTGTATTTTACTTTATGGGCTTTTTAATAATGAAAATGATTTGACTTTATCTTTATTTAATTTATTTGTAAGTTACTTTCTTTTTATACATTTGTTTGAGTATCACTTAAATTAAATATTATTTCTAAAAAAACGCTTTTGAAGAAAAAATCTGGCATATAAATTGCAATTTGTCTCTTTAATGACGAGCGTTACCAGAAAGGAAACATCCAATTTTTTATTTACTATTTATTTAATATATCTTATAATATAATTGTCTTATCTCCCTAACTTTCTTTCTTTCTTTCTTTCTAAACTTATAATTCTATCTCCTTCTAGACGCTTCAACCGATTTCCTTGAAACCACATTCACAACTATATTTGCTAATTCGGCGCAAAAAATCAGCCTTCTAACTTTAACCGTTTTTGAATTATTTAAATATTTTGATTATTGTATTGTATAGATGTCACACCTGTGACAGATAAAAACATTTTTTTTTAAAACAGCGCCATCTGTTGGACGTAAAAGCAAAGCCACAACAACGCGTGGCCGGGTACAGCTAGTTTAGAATAAAAACAAACATTCTGTTACTGTTGCCAACATTAATCTAGAGAAAAATTAAAAATTACTGCAGATGAACGTAAAACGTAAAAATTACGGGAGTGCATTATAAACGAGCGCATAAGTTTTGCATTAATTCAACTTTACGTATTACGTATTTTCTATGGGCGGCTTATGCTTACGTTCACCATGAATGGGCGTTAAATTGTTCCATGTTTCTGATCCAGGGATGGCGGGTGAAAAATTGTCAGTCTAGGTCGCCAAAAATATCTTTTGGTGGGCAACTCCTAGTATTATATAAATTGCAATTAAATAGACTAATACACAGAGTAAAAACGGAACTGGATGAATACAGATTTAACTCATGCCAATGCTACATCCAGGAGTTACAACCTAATGACCCTACAATGTGGCAAGCTACCCAGATAATTGGACCACTAAAAGATGGAAACACAACCTTTACAACAGAGGAAGAAATCTGCAATATATTTGCGGACCATTTTGAAGCTGTGTTTACTCCAGTACCAAATAATGATCATGCTTTTGACGAGGAAGTAAGACAATATCTCCAACAATACGAATAAAATACAAGTGGTGAATTCAAACCAACATCGCCCAGAGAGGTTAAAAGACTAGCTAATAAACTTAAAGTGAAAAAAGCCCCAGGAAGCGACCTCATACCAAACATAATAATTAAAAACTTCACAACTAAAGTGCATGCCTACTTAGCCACAGTTTTCAATGCCTGCATGCGACTTGGTTACTTCCCTGCTGCCTGAAGGCGTGCAACCATACTTGTATTTCACAAACCTGGAAAAAATCGACACTCTCCAACGAGCTATCGACCAATTAGCCTGCTCTCAACATTATCCAAATTGTTAGAAAAAATAATGAACAGGCGCCTACTTCAAAACCTACACTTGCTTAACATACTCCCTCCATTTCAATTTGGATTTAGATCCAAACACTCAACGACCCATCAGCTACAACGAATTGTGGAATACATAGAAAAAGGCTACTAAAATAAAGCTTATGCTACAGCAGCATTCCTGGATATAGCTAAGGCTTTCGACAGGGTCTGGATAGAAGGTCTACTTTATAAACTACAGCGCCTCCACATACCAGATTACTTGATACATATTATTCGATCACTTCTCATACACCGCACCTTCTCCGTTAGAATCAATTCGACATACTCAACAGTTAGACCTATCCATGCTGGCGTCCCACAGGGATCCATATTGGACCCAACACTATTTAATATCTACGTCCATGATATACCTCAAATAGACAATGCAGCCATTGCTATGTACGCAGAAACCTTAACTCAACCAAATGTCAAGCCCAAGTGTTTACCTTACGACGCCTCAGAGATATACCCAACATTCAAATAAATAATGAAGAAATTCCATGAAACATGCAAAATAGCCCAGTTAAATATCTAGGGGTATACTTAGACCAACGACTAACCTGGGGGTTCCATATTAACCACAAAATGAATGAAACAGAAAAAGTTCTCTACACATAGACTGTACAATGCTAATCTATAAATCAATAATTAGACCACTGGTAATGTATGCATGCTGTGTATGGGGATCTGCTTCACCGACTCACATCCGCAAAATACAAACACTACAAAATAAGATTCTTCGAATAGCCACAAATTCTCCGTGGTATATAAGGAACCGCCAACTACACGCTGAACTAAATATCCCAACCATAGAAGAGCACATTAAAAAATTAGCGACAACCTTCTTTAAAAATTTAAACAACTGTGCGGAAGCAGGCCATTACGCACTAGGAATGAGACACATACATCAACGCTTGAAACGTAAACTGACGCAAGATCTCTCAACCGATGATAGTAGTGATAATAAAGTGTAGTGTAGTGACAAAGCCAAAATAATACAACAATAAAACTAAACAGTGAATGGGTAAGCCAATTGGCAATCCCTAAGCGACAATAGTGTTACATGTAATCAATAGTTAACAGAACCATGTATAACACGACGTTGCTGATTTGGTTAAATAAATTTAAAAAAAATTATATAGGATGATATAAATTAAGCATTAGCATATGATTGTGTTATGTAAACATTGGAAGTTTATATTTGTACAGTTGTATCAAAACATGTGGCAAAGTTTATCAAAGATTACTAGAAATTATGTGAATTTGTGAATTGAGTTTTAGAGAACATAGCATTTGATACTGATTTCTATTAAAAACTCATATTAAGCAACAAAGCTTATTTTTCCTTAAACGGCTATGTAAATCGTCAAAATTGTCGTATCTGGGGTAGTAAAAATTCAAGTGCTATTCACAAAAAATCAATGCATCTACAAAAATGATTGTCTGGTGTGCATTGTGGGCTGGACGAATCATTGGCTCCTACTGTTTTGGGGACGAATTTGGTAACGCTAACACTGTAAACAGTGTATGCTATCGGGAGATGCTAAACAACTTTTTTTCAATTAAACCAACGATTTGAACCTGAATGACATGTGGTTTCAACAAGATGGAGCCATATTTCACACACCATGTAAAGCATTCGCTTTAGTTCAAACTAAATTTTATTATCATTCTTATCATCAACATAGATTGGTGGTCTTGCGATCTACACCCGTTAGACTTATTCCTCTGGTCTTATTTAAAAGAAAGGGTTTATGTCAACAAACTTGCTGTACTCTGAAAGCTGAAAGAGGGCACCAGGCTTGTAATTGCTGAAATAAAGCCGCATTTATTGGAAAACATTATGAAAAACTTTACTAAGAGAATGGTTGCATGTCATGGAAACTGTAGAGGGCATTAAGCCAACATCTTATTTAATAACTAACTGCTAAGTCTGTATTTTACACTAATAAGAGTAAAAATAAGCTTGTTCTAATAATTCGTGCTTTATTCAGAAAAAAACATACTGAAGTCCAATCAGGATCATCTTATATATGTACTAATTAGAATAAACAGTTTCAAATAGATGCGAAGACTTTCATGGTTGGTTCTCGGGTTATTAAGCCGTGATTGGAGTTTAGAAGCTCTTGACGTTTCATCCACAACTGTGGCGGACATCTTCAGAAAATAAATTTTAAGAATTCTTAGGACATCTTCTTTTAGATTTTTTTCTGATTCCGAACTCCAACCACGTCCTAATAAGCCGAGAACCAACCACACGATGCACCAATATATAGTTTTTTCATCATTGATAATTTAGTAGTTTTTTCCTTTTTGTTGATTGTTGATGTCTGTTTATTATTATTTCTTGCATTCGCGTCAATAGGGTGGAGATTAATTTTAATATGAATAGAATATTCATCACATTCTAATAAGAGAACATTGGAATGTTAGGACACTTGTATACCTGAGCGTAAATAGGTCGGCTATATGCTGTAAATCTGCAGCTTACAATTAATATAAAATCCTCTACGTAGAGCCGTAGAAACATTAGCACGTGTTTATAAATTTCTTTAAGAAGGCATACTAGTCTGCATATATTAACATTGATTCTGGCACTTATACCGAATCACCAGAACCTATACAGATCTGTACGGTGATCAGATGCAGCAATATCGCTCCTTGGTAATACACATGTTTGTATGGTAATCAGCGTTTAAACGTCTTGTAGGTGCAGTTAGTTGTAGTGATTTTATGTTTTGCATTTACGTTTCAATAAACCTAAATAATTCTATAAATATAATATTTGCAATTAACTATAAAATATTAGAAGTTGCTAACATTTTCGAAAAGTGAATCGTTATGAAAGTGGATCTAGCGAAGAACCGGAAGGAGATATAAAACTGCCCTCAAAGAAAAAGTGCAATAAAGATGTGGAAATGTAGTAATAGCAACTGTTGGTATTACATTTAAGAAATCAAGAAGAAAACACGTGTTAAAAGTGAATATGAAATATTTACCTAATTCTGGAGCCAACAAATAACGTTATACTTAAGATAACGTATAAATCTGTACGGAAAAAAATAGCATAAGCTTACGGTTTAGTGGTTATCGCAGCATTCCTAAAGAATATGATTGTTGGTCTATAGTGAAAGACACAGAAGTCCAATTTTCTCAAAAATACTAGAGATACTTTTATTTAGCAGATAATAGAAAATGGAAAATATTCACAAATTTTGAAATACTACTCCTGTACCGAATATTATACCGAAAGCTGTAAAGAATTTTATTAAAATTTTAGTTATATAATAATACGGACATCATATAAAGATGTTTTTTAAAAATAAGCTTATGCGTTTTGGATTCAAAATATAAATGTTATGTGGTAGCAATGATTATTCATAGCACATGAAAATATGTTGTAGTAAGTGTACAAGACGTAATAGGGTATCGTTATGTACACTCGTTGTAAATATATTGTTAATACGTAATTGAAAAACTTTTGTAATAAGTAATTTTTTTAACAAATTTGTCTTTTAAAAATAAAAACCTGAGAATGAAAGACAATTTGTGGCGGTGTTAATCTCTGAAATACTCTTTGCGCAAGCTACTGCCCAAGGTTTATATCAAAAAAATGATAGAAACATTAGAAACTTTTAATAGCAGTACGTTGCACGTTTATATAGTAGCCAAATTGAACGTTAGATTTAAACTAAGTGCCTTTTCTTTAGTTTTGTTGTTGGCAATTATACTTTGATAGATGTTATTCACAATTCTTCCAATTAGTGAATATGAAACGTTATATGAAAGAACAATGAGTCATTATTTTTAAATTGGGTAAAATTTTTGCGGAAACGGTATAACAATTATATGGAACTTTCTGGTCAAAATAGTGCATCAAATGGATATACTGTTCAAAAACTGATTACAAAATTTGATGAAACGGCAATGGCAAGGAACGCAAGACTTCGTGAGTATCAGCGTGGTCGAATTGCTGTAATTATTTAACATCGTGTGATTTCTTTTTGAGAGGTTACCTAAAATTTTAGGTTTATACCAGCAATATACAAACAGTTGATGACTTCAACAACGAAAATCGACGTGTTATCAATAAAATTGACTAGAACCAAAAAAAAAATTTTTCTGAATAAAACCAAGATTTGGAGCTAAAGCCGAGAGCCATGTGTCAGATATAATCTTCTATATTTAATTAGGGATTATGCACCTTAATACCCAACAAAAATCCAATAATATTATTCAAAAAATTGCTTTATTTAAAATTTAACTTGGATTTAAATTCGGATTATCCATTAAAAAAAATAAATAGAAACTTAAGAATTTTGAAGCCATAAAGTTATCGGTGTTTTTCTGGGCCACATCTTGGGGTGGAGTGTCTCAACTATTTCAACTAACATTACGGAGCCCAGGTGCAAAGCAAAACTTTATTGGCGTAAATATTAAGCTTCTTCTTCTTCTTTGTCCATCCCTTATACCCTAAGGTGTCGGGTCCTCTATCCATTTTCGAAATCTCTTCCTGTCCCTAGCGATTTGTTTAGCTTCTGCCATGCTTTTCCCCCTCCTTTCCACTTCCTTCCTGATAGTTTCCATCCATGTTTGCCTTGGCCTTCCTCTTCCTCTTTTTCCTTCTCTTCTTGCCTCTAATACCCTTCTTGGCAGCCTTTCTTCGCCCATTCGTGTCACGTGCCCAAACCACATTAGTTGTCTTTTCTGTAGTGTTTCCACTAGCGGTTCTAGGTCTAACTCCTCTCTTGTTGTGATGTTCCTCACTCTGTCCCTCTTTGTTCTTCCGACTATACGTCGCAGGTACTTCATTTCCGCAGCCCTTAATTTACTTTTGCTCTTGTCTTGTAGCGGTATGCTTTCTATTCCGTATGTTAATGTAGGTAAGTATATTGTTTTATACAGGTGGAGCTTAGTCTCTTTGCTCAGCTCTTTCTTGTTGATTAATGTTGAGTTGATCTGATAGTATACTCTAGTCGCCTTGGAGATCCGGTTCCTTAATTCATCTGTTACTGTTCCGTCTTGGCTTATTATTACTCCAAGGTACTCATAGCTCTCCACTTGTTCCAATTGCTCTCCTTCACATCTTACGTTCAGGTTTCTTTGTTCTTCATCTGTGTTCTTACTTATTCTCATTATTTTGCTTTTCTTCGCATTTATTGTCATTCCTTTTATTTTAATTTCGTTGTTCCAATTATTTATTGCTTGTTGTAGTTTCCTTTGGCTATCGGCTAGAGTAGTATATCATCTGCGAAGACGAGGCTTTGTATATTGATTGCCCCATGTTCCAGTGTCCTAGTTTAGTGTTCAGGTTTGGTTCCTGCTGTTCTTAACTATTTCATTCATCATGATAATGAATAGTAGTGGACTGAGGAGTCTCCCTGTTTTATCCTCTCCATCAAGAATTTCCCCGATTCTTGTCCTTGTATTCTTACTATTCCTTTCGTTCTTCCGTATAGTCGTTTTGTGGCTTCTACAAGTTTTCTCGGGACGTCAATTCTTTCCATTGAATTCCACAGGGTTGCTCTTGGTGCCGTGTCGAAGGCTGCTAGGAGGTCTATGAATGCCAGGTGTAGCTCTTTGTTTCCTTCAAGTGTCTTTTCTATTACTGTGCGAAGCGTAAATATGTGGTCTTGAGTCTGTCTGCCTTTTCTGTATGCAGCTTGTTCCTCTAATAGCTCGTCTTCAATGTGATACCTTATCTTTTTTTCTAGTATCCTGGTGTAGATCTTTTGTACGCAGGATGCCAGGCATATTGCTCTGTAGTTTCCACAGTCGTTTGTGTTACCTTTTTTGTGGATTGGTACTATTATGTTTTCTTTCCAATCCCTCGGTATTCCTTCTCCTTCGTATACTTGCTGGCATATCTTGTGTGTCCATTTCTTTATACACTCCCCTCCGTATTTGATTAGTTCAGGGCTTATTCCGTCTTTTCCTGCAGATTTTCCTACTTTCATGTGTGCTATTGCTTCTTCTGTTTCTTCTAAAGTTATTGTTTCGTTTTCTGTCTCTTCTTGTTCTTCTTGTTCTACTCTGATGGGGTTGTATTGTTCTTGTATGTTTGGTGCTTTGAATTTTGTGCTGTAATGTCTCTTCCATGTTTCTAATATTTGTGGCAGTTCTGTAACGACTTCTCCTTCTTCGTTCCTAATGCTCCACACTTTTGTTTGTGCATTCCCTTAGGCCTTTAACTGTTTTCCAGAAGTCCTTTTGTTGTTTTTGTTGTCTTTGAATTTCTGCTCCATCTCTCTACCAAACTCTTCCCAAGCTTCCTCTTTGGCCCTCTTTACTACCTCTTTTGCCTCATTTCTCCTTGTTATATAATGTTGCCTGTCTTCTTCTCTCTTGGTCTGTAGGTATCTCTTCCAAGCTGTTTTCTTTTCCATTACTATCCTTTTTACTTCCTCATTCCACCATTTCGTGCGTTGGTATCGAGGTGATATTTTGCTTTTCCCACAGATTGTTGTTGCTGTCTCAAGTATTACTTGCTTAAGTCTTGTCCATCTCTCTTCCACGTTCCATTCTACCTCCTGACGGTGCTCTTGTTATTCGTGTTCTAGTAATCTGCGCTCTACTTCTTGTGCGTATTCTGTTTTTTTTTCGGGCTTTCTTAATTCAGTTATTTTATTTTTTCGTAGCCTTTCTTCGCTACTTCCTTTCTTACATAGAATCTCGTGTCCGCTATTACTAGTTTGTGATTTGAGTGGATTTCTGCCCTCGGATGACCTTCACGTCTAATACTGCGTACTTTGCTCCCTTTGTGTATATGAAGTAGTCTATTTCACTTTTGGCCTCTCTGTTTTCTGCAATGAAAGTTATTTTATGTATTAGTTTGTGATTGAAGAAACTATTTCCTATTAGCATTTCGTTACTTGTGCAGAAGTCTATCATCCTATTGCCATTGTCGTTTAACACTCTGTCTGTACAGTATCTTCCTAGAACTCCTTGTCCTTTGTCTGGGTTCTTTCCCACTCAGGCGTTCCAGTCTCCAAGTATAAATGTGTGTCTGCTTCTGTTTCTAGCTTTGTCGAGCACTTGTTGTAGGCTTGTGTAGAGCTCTTCTTTTTCCAGTATGTTGTCATTTTCTGTTGGTGCATAAATCTGTATGAATGTAGTTCTCTCTTCTAGCTTGACATCTATTGTCATTATTCTTGAACTGATACCTTCCCATCCTATCACCTTTCCGGTTAGGTCTTCGCTAATTATCACTCCTACTCCCTCCTTTGCTCTTGTTCCTAACTGAACTCCAGAGTAGATCAATTTGTATCCTTTTTCTAGTGTTTGTTCTTTGATTCCTTTCTTTTTGATTTCTGAAAGTCCTAGGATTTTAACTTTATATCTCTCCATTTCTTCAACTAACTCTATTTCTTTCCCATTTAGTCCTGTCACGTTCATATTCCAATTCTTGTCCTTTGTGCACGCTTAGGTCGTTTTCCATCTTTCCGTCCATGTCCGAGGCTTTCCGTGTTTCTCTGAATCTGTATACCTCGTATGGGTGATTAGCCCGACGACGAGGGCCCGTTACCTCGGGACAACTGGTATCAGGTTATACCCCCCGATGCTGGGTCGTCAGAGCCCCGTTCGTTTTCTAACAGAGGGTACCACGTGCAGGTGGGGTTGACATTTGGGTGACTGGATGTTGGCGCCACCCCTTACCCTCCAAATATTAAGCTTAGCAGTCGAAATAACTGTTTGTGCTTGAAATGTATGGTGATTTGTCTTCTTTGAGTTCTTAAACAATCCATCCGTTTCTCTTGTTTCAATCTTTCCCAATTGATATAAACAAAGGGAAATGATTATCTACGTTTTTTAATTTATAATAAACCTAAACAATTTTCGCCTCTTACAAATAAAGCTTGAACGTAAAATACAGTTTATCATTTTGCCGGAAATAAAAATTTAAACATAAACGAATTTGCTTTAAGACAGACGATAAATATTACGCGCAAATAAAGAACTTTTATTTCCAAAAGTGACCATATATACTATTTTAAATTTTACATTAAAAGTCCAATCTAACCTTCCAGACATTGTCTAAATGGAATACAATGAATAAAATAATACTATAGAGTTACGTAATAATATTTATACAATCAAATTACCCAACAAGGGTTGTAAACATACGTCATCCAGTATTTTACTCATAAAGCTTCAATTTGTGTGCGACACAGCGATCTTAAAATGGAGAATGTATCTACTTTTGAAGCGGCTTTACAAACATAAATTGTTTTTGTTAGTGTAGAAAGTTAAGATAGCCACTGTAAAGACATCAGCTACTGTGACACGAAACACAATTTAGTGTTCTGTTACGACGGTTGCTATTATTGACATGATTACGCCTGTATGATTTATATGCAACTCAAAAGTGTTTATCTGCATAGAACAGTTATTATGTTTACATAGTATCACTGTAAGTTTTTTCATAATTTGTAGTTCAGTGGCTAGTCTTCAGGAGTGCTTGATATTTTGACGATTGCAGCTTTGTCTTCTGTTGTTGAGACATTCTTCATCATTAATATATTCTAATTTTGTCAGTTTGACAAAAAACGACTGTTACTACTTAAAAAAATTCATGTTACTAGAAGAGTTTAACTAAAAAAAGAATTTGACATTGATCCATAGAATAATAAGCAAGCCCATATCTAAATAGTTATTTTCTACGTTAATACTTTTTGCTACCAAAATTGAGTTTGTGTCTGTGGTGGTGTCATTTCAAATTTGAATCCTAATTATATGGCTTTAGAGGACTAGCTTTACAATAATTTGCAGTCTGGTATATCGTCACAACAATGAAGTGTGTGATCTCTAGATCATAATAAGAAATATCAAACAGGGGGGTTTGATTTTGTTTTTCAATGTCCTCAGTCTCTACTGAAACAAACGACCAAGCGACCAACACAATTCTTGTATTTGTCATATACGGTCTTATGTACCTGATATACCTAACTTATAGTAACGCATGATTGTATCCTCCATGGATAAGAGGAGAATTCGACAGTAAAGCGTGATTTGTGAACTCACTGACTCTTAGACCTAAAAATGTATAGAGATGAACAGACAAAGTTAGAATTATAATATATCAATCTATCAATTAACTTAAATAAGAGACTTTTTAGGAAAAAAGTGAATTGCTTAAAGGAGAACGAAATGTAAATTACAAAAAAAATATTGGCTATTAAAGAAATGTTAAAAATAAAGAAATCATTAAAGACACAGAATTAAAACAACATCAACCAACTCTAACAAATCAAAAAGTTGCCCTGTAAACCTGAGGTCATGCGAATATAATAGAGAATTATTGAGACATTTTTGGAGAATTGAAATTTTCTATTATTGATGAAAACGTAGATTAACAGTAAAATTCAATATATAAAATGAGTAAGAGATAATTTATCAGATGAGAATGTAAAATAAAAGAAGTTCCACGACTATTCAATACAATTTTCTCTAAGGCACTTTATCCTTCTTTGAGTAACTTTCTACAAGTCCTTAAATAGTTATTTATATTAACTTCTATTGCTTTTTTATCAGATTTATCTTTTATAATTAGAAATGCATTAAGTTTAGGCAACAGATCTAGCATACAAAGACAGCCGATATAAAATGTGGCGTGACTGAGCACTGAGCGTACGTTTGGTTGCCTATCTCCAGAATTGTTTTGCATATCTTACTTTTATAATGTCACTTATCCCACTGTTGTCATTTATAAATAAATGGTTCTGCGTTCGCACCTTGCAAAAGTTCAGGAAAGGCGTGTGAAAAATTGTCAGCCTAAGACGCCAAAAATGTCTTTTTGCGGGCAACCTCTCGTACAAGTAGAAAAGAGCTGAAGCAAACGAATAGGATAAATAAATTCAATCTTAACCAAATTAATACATTAATAATAAATTCTGGTATAAAGATGTGACTATAAATCGAACTTCTAAACAATCTGATTAACATTTGAATTACTTATTTACAAGAAATACTAAAATGAAAGTATAGATTTTATCAACAATTTCTAGCATAATAATATATCTAAACACCCTGGACAAATTTTATCTTTTATATATACAAGCTTAGACTTGAATTTAAAAGTCTGGTAGCTAACAAAGACAAATGTTTGGCAAATTTTCCAGAATAATAGACTTTTTGTTAAAATTTTATTAATTGGCGGCTTCACTATGAATATAATGACATAAAAATATTTAATCAATTTTCAGTATATTCTTGTAAAATTTTTAATCAAATTTAAGATATGTTTTAAGTTAAAATTATGACAATACCAGTATGCTTAAAATGTTCATGTAACCTTGAATTAATATTAATCGAGTCGCAACAGATGTGGAATTTACTACTTCAGTATGAAGAAAAATAAAAGTTTGCAAAACACATTTTTTTATAATGGTAGTAAACGAATTGCAATGTTGTGTTTTCTATTTCCTGTTTGTTCACTCTGTATGATGATACACCGGTGCTGCTTTCGATAAGGCAATGTGGGTGAATGAGCATGGAAGTAAGTTGTGTGCGGAAACGCGCAAGACTGATTACATCACTATGTCTAGCTAATACAAAGAATGTTCAACTTAAAACAATATACCCCCATACACAATAAGTGGACATTTTAAGAAATTTTAACGAATACTCACAAAGATTTTCATATGTAGAAAATTCAACCGTCGAAAATTCGTCAATTGATTTTAGACCATCGTGAAATGGAATCTCAGATTAGTTGAAAAATTATCTTTAGCGTTGAGGTTTATATTCAATTCCAATGGTTCGTAAATAAACAAAATTGCCACATTTGAGATTTAGAAAATTCTAGAGTAATAAAAGCAAATGCACACCAACGAGTCGTTGTTCGGTATAGATTTTGAGCAGGTGGCACGATGCGACCATATTTCTTCGCAAATAACGTTGGAAATACTGTGATCATAAATGCCACCTGATCTACAGCGTGAGCAGCAGTCGATTTTCTGCACCAGCAATGGATAATTTTGTAAAAAGTCGCCATCATTTGGCCAGCAAAATATTTTTCGTGGAGTTACGTAAAATCCAAGGTCTACGACAATTAACCACTTGATGACCTTAAAAGTAGAAAAAGGTACCGCACTATTAATTTTATACAAAGTACAGGTGTAGGGTTTTTCATTTAGGGGAGGGTGTAGTTTTTTCATTTAAGGATAACACCTTTGTATTTGGGATTTTCCGGTTTCATGATTGGTTTCTAAATAAAACCAAATTCTTACTTATGACTTCTATACTCTGTGCACATAAGAGCATAGTAGCCACACTCTAGAAACTGTGTCAACACGTAAGCCAAACTGAGTAAGAAGACTGCAGACACCTGACTTAGGTGCTATATTATGTTAAGTTTTAGTGAAATAGATGTTTTTTAGAGATGGAAGGACACCTTAGAAAATGGTGGCAGAAGAACCAATTTAAAAAAGTCATCTACCAATGAAATGACCATGGGGAAGAATTATATAGTTTCCATTTTCTGTCAGTTTTACTATCCCTGACTCGCATAGCGGTGGATAGGGGGGTGCCAAGAATCTTCGAGCTACGGCAGCCCGACAGACTAAACTGACCTCCGCAACGTGAAAATATAAAATTACTATTATCCAAAAGTAAATTAATAGAACTAGAAGAAGAAATGTAAATAGATATAAAAGGGACAATAGGAATAAGCAAAGTTAGGAGAAAAAAATGAGAAACTTGTCACGATAAAATCGGGAAATATACTGCATTATAGAAGAGAAGAAACAAATATTAGCGGAATATGATTTTTTATAAATCCAGAAATAACTCGAAGACGTACAGGAGAATATAGAAAAACAGGAAATAAAGCATATTTTTTGTTGTATTGGGAGTCTTTAAGGTAAAACTTCGCAAAGAAAAGAAAAACAAAATATTAGGCAACAGAGGACAAATGCTTTAAATTTTGCAGAAGCTTAACAGCTGAATATAATGAACTCATTCTTCCAAAAGAAGGGACATCGATGATAGACGTGGAAAAGTCCAAATGAAAAAACAAGAATAAATTAAATTTTATAATCTTCAACAGAAAACACATGTTGAAAGACGTATGGTGCCCAACAAGTGTTGCATCAGCAGTGATCACAAAATGGACAAAAATTAATATACTCATGAGGTTAGAAAAAAACAAATTATGAGGTTAATGTCAAATCTGAACATACTGTCAATAGCATAGGTGAGAAATTGTTGGACTGAAGGCCTTCAATCAAGCTTTTGCACAAAATCTGCAACTCTGCTGAGTGGACATATAAATAAATGTTGTACCGCATTACTTTTTGATTTTGTGAAGTTTTACATACACCTGTTATGACATACTCATACTTATCATAAATATTGTTAAGCTGCTAACAAAGGCTGTCTTCTTGTCCAAACGACATTATAAAAAGTTTTCTTAATAAATATTTTGGATAGTGATAGCTCTCTCTCTCGTTTATTTACTTTTATTCGCGCACTGTGCTGTAAATGTACATAATTTTAACAGTGTCAAGACGCAAATTTATTTTTTGACTAGTTCTTGCATTAAAATGGGTATATAAAAACCATAAACAGTCATGTTTTAGACATAAAATTTATTTTTCAAAGTTTTGTATTTTTATTTTGCTAGACTACCACATTTAGAGTGTTCTTTAGTCGCTTACTCACAAAACTTGTTTAATACATGTATGTTTACAATGTTGTAAGATAAGGTTCTGTTTTAATTAATAGACTAGTACAAAAATATTTTTCTGGGTGTGCATTATACTAGAACAAATCAAGTTTTTTCTTAGTATAGTTGTGATTACTTTTATAGGGTTGTCCGAAAAGTCATGGCGGATTTTGCAGTAGATGGCGCTACACGTATTTTTAGATCAGCAACGTCATCGCAATCGGCACAAGTGTTATATATTTTGACAGATGACAGTTTAAACTTTATTTGACACAAATAAGTATTTGATCCTTTAGTTCTTACATTAACTTGAAAATAGAAGACCAAATTGCGCTTTTTGGGCGTACTTTGCGTTTTTATTTTTACGCAGGAAAGGACGCAAAACAGGCTTGTGAATAATTGCGTAAAGTTTACGGGGAAAATGCCCCACAAAAGCGTCAGATGGTTCGTTAAATTTCTTGCTGGTGATTTGGACGTCAACAATGGTCCTCGCAGCCGAAGACCCGTTGCAGTTGATGACGATCAAGTAAAGGCACTGATTGAAGCCTTTATTGAGCCTTCATTATTCAACCGTCCAGGACCATATCAGGAAGCTGGAATTCATTAGCAAGCTCGATATATGGGTTCCGCACGAACTTAAAGAAGTCCATCTCATCAACCGCATCAATATCGCCGATACTTATTTCAATCGCAACAAAATCAACCCGTTTTTGAAGCGCCTCGTGACCGGCGATGAAAAATGGATTGTTTATAACAATATTCAACGTCAAGGATCATGGTGCAGAAGAAAAGAGCGAGCCAAAACAACATCCAAAGGCAATCTTTACCAAAAAAAGTTATGCTCTCAATATAGTGGGACTACAAGGATGTGGTATTTTTTGAGCTTTTACCGCAGAATCAAAGATCGATTCTGTTGTGTACTGTCATCAACTGGATGATGAAAGCATGATCCTTCCATCCTGACAATACGAGACCACACACAAGTTTGGTGACTCGCTGCAGCTTGGATGAGAAGTTTTGGCCCATCCTCCTTACTCACTGGACTTTGCCCCATCGGATTAACGTATGTTTTGTGCTTTTTCAAATAACTTGAATAATAGGTCTTTCGATTCTGATTAGGGCATCAAAGAGCATCTCAAGCAGTTCTTCGCTGGTAAAGAACAGTCCTACAAGCGCGGAATCATGCAACTCCCAGAAAAATGGCAAATGGTCATCAATCAAATTGGCCAGTACATTATTGATTGAACTTTATGTTATTAATTAATCAGTCCGCATTTGTATTTCGTAGAGTAAAGACGCTGTGAACGGTCTGCGAGATAACAAGTGCTGTGCGATAAAGTGTGACCTTTAGTCAACTTATGATATCAACTTTAAATATTTAACAAACTGTAAGCGAATATTTTTATTTAAATTACTTTAAAAGGATTTATCAATAATAACAAAAATTTAATAAGTACCTACCAACAAAATTCTGCCGGCCGGAAACGGCTTTAACGGCGCATATAACATTAATAACCAACAACATATGAATGGAAATCCTCTACAAATTCCTCAATCACCGTTTTTACCCAACATACAACCCAACTGCTCTTATCAACAAACTCAATATTCATACTTATCACCCCCTAACCCATCCTATTATTTACCACAGTATCAATCAACGTTAAACCAGCCACAAATTTACGCTAGTCAGCATCACGATACAACAATCAATCAATCACATCAAGATAAAAGTAACATAAGCAAATTTTCCGAAGACGACGAAGAAATGGAAATTAATTCCGCTAATAATTGGCAACGCGTTTCGAATAATAAACGAAAACGGTTAACAAAGATTCACACACAAACTACTAATACTGTAAAGGAGCCAGTAACCACAAATAAAAATAGATACTCAGCATTAACTGAGGAAGATGAATCAAACAAACAAAAAAACGAACACATCAAAACGTAACTGAACATAAACCACCACCAATTTTTGTACACGGTGTTTTAGATTATGAATGTAAGATGATCACAAACTTACAAACAATAGCGGAGGAAGAACAATATACCTCAAAAAGCTTACACAATAATGTAGTTAAAATAAATGCAAATACCCCTGATACGTACCGTAAACTTATTAAGCACATGCAAGATAGTAAGATTATACATCACACGTATCAAATGAAAGAAAATCGTCCCTACAGAGTTGTATTAAAACATCTACACCACACTACCCCGATCGATGATATCAAAAATGCCCTTAAAAAATTAGGACACAGTGCGTAACATTATGAACGTAAAAAACAGACAAAACAAAGATTATTTTCCAATATTCTTTATAGATCTTGAACCAGCTACAAACAACAAAGATATATACAACATACATTCACTGAAAAATAAACGTATTATAATTGAACCACCAAGGATAAACAGAGATATTGTACAATGTACTCTCTGTCAGAACTATGGACATACAAAAAGTTAATGCAGTAGACCTTTTGCTTGCGTGAAATGCGCGGGTCCTCATGATACAAAAAGTTGTCAAAAAACCCGAGCAACTTCAGCTGTATGCATTTTATGCGAAGGGCCCCACCCAGCTAACTATAAGGGGTGCTCCATATATCAAGAGCTTCAACGAAAATACCAACCCAACAAGCAACAAATAACCCCAAGACCTCCAAACCTAACAAGAGAAAATTTTCCATTCTTAAAAAGCCAAAATAATCAACCTTACACTAACCCTAGCCAGCCAACACATACACATTTAAATTAGGCGGAAGCAGCCCGAAATCAACCCTCATCCTCAGAAGATGTTAGTCTTAAACAGTTTCTTGATGAATATGTTCAACCAATTACTACAGCAAAATAGTATGATACTAAATATGTTAACTACAGTCATCAACAAACTCATCCAATAATAGCCAAGTTCTTAAAAATAGCACTGTGGAACGCTAACGGACTACAACACAGAAAGCTAGAAATTGAAACCTTCATACGTGTTAATAACATTGATGTGTTATTAATTTCAGAAACACACTTTACCTCAAGATCTTATCTAACAATACCTCAATACTCTGTATATCACACAACGCATCCAGATAACACCGCGCATGGTGACTCAGCTATAATAGTACGTAGCTCCATTAAACATTATCAGTTACCTTCGTACAAAACAGACTACCTACAAGCCACTATGATAGAAATTGAGAGGTTGCCAGCACCTCTAGTCTTAGCAAGTGTTTACTGTCCACTACGTCATAACTTAACTAAACAAATGTTACAACCCTTCTTTGAACTACTAGGACCTAGATTTCTAAAGGGAGGAGACTTCAATGCAAAACGTACACACTGGGGCTCACGACTAATAACATCAAAAGGCAGAGAACTACTTAAACTAATAATAGATAACAAATACGGTTTTCTATCAATGGGAAATCTAACATATTGGCCCTCAAATTCTAATAAAATTCCGGATTTACTCGATTTCTTTATTACCCAAGGTATGTCAGCAAACTACATGGATATTATTCCCAACTATGATGTTTCATCTGACCATACGCCTGTAATAGCTACAGTGAGTGCAACTATACTGTACCAAGAACCAAAACCTACTCTTAGCAATGCCAAAACTAACTGGGAAGTGTTCGAAGACTATATTACTGAAAATCTAGATACAAATATAAGCTTAAAAACAAATCAAGACCTGGAGCACGCAACAAACTACTTTACATCAACAATACAGGAAGCAGGATGAAGAGCAACACCACAAACAAACAACTTAAAATGTAATACTCCTAACATCCCCACCGAAATAATGGAGCTAGTAAAAGAAAAAAGAAGAGCAAGAGCAGTTTGGCAGCGTAGTCGGAATATTCAAGACAAAAATAGATTAAATCAACTAAACAACAAACTGAGTCGTCAGCTGCAATAAATAAGGAACGAGACTTAAATACTATACAAGTTCACTTTCTGTAAATGACCAAACAATTTGGAGATCACCCAAAGGAATTAAGCGACCTAAAGAGCATGTTCCACCCTTACAAGATGAAACGGGAAGCTGAAGCATTCGCCGAACATTTACAAAACACCTTTCAACCAAATTCTAACGAACCTGATCAAGAAATTGAAAACGACCTAACTGCTCCACCACAGCTATTGTTTCCAATACGTAGATTTTCACAACAAGAAATCCAAACTCAGATAAAACGGTTAAATAGTAAAAAATCACCAGGTTATGACCTCATAACGGGAACTGTTCTAAAACGTCTTCCCAAGAAAGGAATTCGATTTTTACAAATATTGTTTAACGGAGTTCTGCGACTTGTATATTGGCCTTTGACGTTGAAGTTTGCTCAAATTATTTTAATAGACAAACCGGGTAAACCTCCTAACCAAATAAAATCATACCGTCCCATCAGCCTCCTCCTGATAGTATCAAAGTTGTTGGAAAAATTAATATTAAAACGCATAAATGAAAGAAGAATGGCTACTAAACCACCAGTTCGGCTTTCGAACTGGTCACTCAACAACACAACAATGTCATAGAATGGTAAACACAATCCGTACAGCATTCGAAGACAAAGTGTATTGTAGTGATGCATTTGATAAGGTATGACATAGAGGCCTGCTTTACAAAATTAAAAGTTTATTTCCGCAAAATTGCTATCTACTTTTACAATCCTACCTTGCAGATCGATATTTCCAAACAAAAGTAGGCAACGAAACATCTCAAATAAGAAAAATAAATTCAGGCATCCCCCAAGGCAGCGTCTTAGGGCCAGTAATGTACTTACTATACACGTTCGACCTTCCAACCACACTATATACAAGCCTAAGCACCTATCCTAGTCAGATCTTTAAAAGGTTTAGACCTTGCTCCTAGAAACAAGCTGGTGCTGACTCACAAAGAAAGACATGTTTATGTAGAATCAGTTAACTCATACGAAGAAAATGGCACTACCTTTTTCTGTCAAGGCAGATGATACTTCGATGCCATTTCTCAATATGTTTAAATACAAGAGAATACTAGAGCTACAACCAAAGATTGGAATTTTGTTAAAATAGAAAGTGGATAGAAGGCTGCATCAGATTTTTATGAGTATTTTGCGAATTTATTTATTTCCTATATAAATGGAAAGGAAATGGGCAAAAGTCACACTTCACGTTATATTTAGGAAAAATTGTATTATCCTGATTTTCCTAATGCCAATCAATCTTTAAACCTGTTAAAACTATGAAGGACAATATGAAAAGCAAATGGACAATGAAAAATGAAGGGAGAAAAATTTTAAAAATAAATTCATACTACTTTTTAGTAAAACTCGTGAATGAGTTTAGGATTGTTTTTCTCTAATGCTCATGCTGTGGATTACAATATGCAATTTCTTAGATAAATCTGAATTTAAAAAAAAATTGAAAATTGTTTTGGAAATCACACTTGGTATTATTCTTTTGGGTCAATTTAAGGAAACAAAAGAAAAGGAATATGCCGGATGGGAAGAAGGCTGTAGTCGTGATTTTCGACATATGGAAATCCACGGGGAACGATTTCCAAAGTCTTCCTGACTGTAATGCTGAAGATACAGCCATTTACAGCCATACACAGCAGCTTGGAGGGTTTGTCCAAAAAAGATATAAAAAGGAACTTACCAAAAACATCGAAAACTGCGTCCATTATCATAATACAGTTTCAAGCTGGTTTCCTAAGACAAAAAGTAATAGAAGATGCAACGAAAATACTTACATCAAATACTTGGGTTAAACTTTTCAACAGTAAAGACGCAAAAAAAGAAAAGAGAAGTAGAAGAGAAAGTTGCAAAAACTTTTTAATAAACCAAGGAAAAGAAAGTAAAGACCAAGAAGTAGCTTATTTTGGACAATTCTAGCTTAAATGACTCGATAATGGACATGAGTCTTCCTGATAGCGACGACGTTAATTTTTTTATAAAATGCGAAAGACTGCCGCAACGATGACGTTAATCCTATTAATCCTGGTGAAGAAAGAGACAATAAAAATCAGAAAATGACTAAGCTATTTCAAAAAAACACCAGAGTTATTTTTAATAGCAAAATATTTTGCATAATTATGAAAAAGTAAAGAAAATAATAAATACAGAGTCCGAAAAAATAATAAAAACGGAATTTTTGATACGCCGAAAATTTCGTACATGTGAATTTTCAAGTAAAATTCATGGTTGAAGCTGTTGTTTAATACACATTTTTCCTGATTTCCATTAGCCATAAGTGGTGAACTCGTGACCTCAGAATGTGGAACGTTATTTCTCCAAAAATTGGTTTGGATCAATATCTATAGCCATAGAATTTTCTTCTTCGTTGGGGTACATAGCTAGTACTACAGCCTAAAAGACTTTTTGTGTCTGCTAGTATGCAACCTTAAACACTATGATGACACATCCATCCATGAGTTTCCAGCGAGACTCAAACTTTCCGGACAGAGGGGCATAAGCTTTTGAACAGTCGACCACAGCGGCGACTCTGTCCATAGAGGTTACCTTTACCTTACTGTAATAATTTATAAAGCAATGATTTACTTTTTTTATTTCTTTTTGTAATCTGTATGTAACTGTAAGCAGAACATATGTTATTAAATAGGGGACATGAGACAATGGAGAAGTTAAAATCCATCGATTTATAACGTAATGTTTCTCCATACCCACTTTTGTTTCCAAATACATTAATAAGGTGATTAATCGAATTCATGTGGAAGGTCTAATGGTTTCTGCTTATTTAGTTTATTAGTCTGTGTAAGCTTTCACTATTAACGAGCAGGTTGAGAATCAAGGCATTTGGTAATGTAACTTTACTATTACTTTTTCTACAGTGACAACTTTTAGGTCACTTTTATTCTTCACAAAGTAGCACGTAACATTTTGGATTAGAACATTTCGATAATTTGGATATTAGAAATGGATTTAAATATTGTATTGCAAACTAGGATCTTACTAATTAGGTTTCTTCTATATGTAAGACTTCCAAGTCAGATTTTTATCAAGGTATAAGCCAAGATATTTCATTTATTTGAGTTAATTGGGTATTCTTTACGAAGACTGATAAATTACACCTATAATTAGTGAACGTGATATAAAGGGTTTTATGGAGTTGGATACGCCATCGTTTGCTCCATTGCACTACTTGGTACCTAGCCCTGCTGAAGGAGATGTACAGCTTGTATTGGATGTTTGTGTTTCACCATCTTGTCATCCGCAAAGGTAGCACTGAGGTATTGCTGACCTGTTGGAATGCCTAAGGTATACACGAGGTATAAAAATGGACCAAAAACGCTTTTCTGGGATATCCCCGAGTCAATAGAGCTTGGTTCTATGTTGGTTAAATTTTACTTGGAAGTATCGTTCCTCCAAAAGATAACGCAAAAGGAGTGAAGAAGAGGTTTTTTAAGTTTGTACAGGAAGAACAGCACTCCTAAGCCGTTACGCAGTAATTATGATTTAAAATAAATGTGTTATATTTGTATATCCTTTTAATCTGTATTTCAAGGTGCACTTTATGAAAATAGACATTTTAGTTCTGCAAGTGTAAAGCTTTCTCTTCTAATTGTTCTGGGCAACGCAGTAATTGGTGATCATAAAGCGATAGAAGATTCAAAGAAGGGGTAGCACTCGTAGATAATATTTCAAAATATTTCTCAATATTTTTGGATACTCAGTGTTTAATCATATTACCAAATACACCGCACATTAGCAGAAGTTATCAATTATGTATTTTTTTTACTTTACAACCAGTCTTTGTATGTGTTACAAACATTATTTAAAATATATCTATTATTTTATTAATTAAAAGTAAGTTTCTGAATCATTGAGCAACTCTCATATCAAAGAACTATTACACGTTCTTACTTTACAACAAATCCTTGTATACACATTTAAGTTTGTACAAGGAAAAACTATATAATTTATTTTTGATGTAAAAGAGATTATGTAAAAAAGATAAAGATAATTTGTTGTTACCTGTTAATTAAAAAGATGGCTATTGCCAAGAATCAAATTATTATAGTACAAGGAGTGATCGAAAAGTTTAATAGCTTTAGAAGTAATTTTGTTGAAATTTGCAGCAACCAGCAAATGCGACCCGAGCTATCTCCTCAAACAGAGGACCCACCCTTATTTAGATAGCAGGGATAAAATTTACGCGATAATAGAATAACGTAGCAGTGCAATCTCGTTTATGGCAACTAAACAGCAAACGCAGTTTTCACCACGCTGTTTTGTTTCAGCGGGAAATAAACAGTGTGTGAAATTAGCGAGCAAACACACAAGAGCGTGCAAAACGAATGCATGCGTCGTCTGCCTACTGTCTGCTAATTCAATTCGCTGTACCTTATCCAATAATGGCAATGTACACAGGTTACATTGTAATGCTCGTCTTCTCTCAAATTGTGTTTGCCATAGTGATTATACGTACTGCTGAAAGCAAACAAAGCGGATAAATGCAAATGTCGCTTTATCAGAGGATTTTTAAGTTTTATAAATCCAGGAACTGCAAAATATTCATTAACATTAGAAGATAAATGCAAGTAATTTACATAGTTACAAATATAGAACTTCCTTTTCGTTATCAATGTTCGCTTTGTGTAACTAAGTCACTTACAAAGAAAAAGTTAAATTTATAAGTCAAAAGATTTTAAAAATGTTCAACGACTATTATGCTCGAAAATGTTACCGAGGCTTATTGGTAAATATCTTAGTTTACGTAGGCAGTGTGAAAAGTTTTGAGCCTAACATAGAAAAAGGTATTTTTTCTGTCAAATTTAATTTTATTTTTCAACATAGTCTTTAACTCTTTAACTCGTCCAAATAGTAGTTGACGTCTTACTCTGCAAAATAGGCGTCTAGGGTTGCGTTGACCTCCTCGTTTGATGAAAATCTCTGTCCTCCGAACCAAACTTCAAAACAGGAAATAGACACTGGGGGCCAGATCTGGTGAATATGCTGGGTGGTCCATCAGGTCAATCTGTAATTCGTGAATTTGTCCTTGGCGGTCGCCGAAGTGTGGGTCGGTGCGTTGTCTTGATGGAAGAGCACTTTTTTCCGTTCCAAATAGGGCCGTTTTTTAGCAATTGCTGCCTTCAACTGGTCCAATAACGATGCGTAATACGGCTCTGTTTTTGGTTTATTTTTCCAAGTACTCGATAAACAGAATTCTCTGACTACCTAAAAAACAGCCGCCATTACCTCCCCAGACAATAAAATCGTCTTCGCCTTTTTGGAGTAGGTTTACCATTTACAGTCCATTGTTTTGACTATTCCTTCGTCTCAGGAGTGTAATGGTGGGCCCAAGTTTCATCTACAGTGATAAGTTGACACAAAAATTTTGACTCGTTTTGCTAAAACTCCTTAAGTAAGGCCTTGGAAATGTTCATTCAAATGGATTTTTTGTTCAAAGTGAGCAAACGTGAGACCCAACGCGCAATCAGCTTTCTCGTGCCCAATTCTTTAGTCAATATACGACAAACGTATTCTTTGGTAATGCCCATAGCCTCTGCTATCTCTCTAACCTTGATTCGACGGTTATCTAGTACGATTTAATGAACTTTTTTGATGTTATCTGCGGAGGTCTCAGTTGATGGCCGTCCCGAACGCATCATCATCAGCCAAGCTAATACGACCATGTTTGAATTCAGATATCTATCTTTTCATGGTGGCAAATAATAGGATATGGTCCCCGTAAACCGCGTCTAACTCGGTTTTAATTTGCATAGGCGTATTATCTTTCAAGTTTAAGTATTTAATTACGGCACGGTATTCAACTTTTTTCATTTTTACAAAGCGTTTAAAATGGCTGAAATTTGTACAGGTATCTTTCAAAGCATATACAATTGTAGTAGCAGAATGGTTTTGATTAATACGGCCATCTATGTTGAGGCTCAAAACTTTTCAGACTGTCCACGTAGTAGTATTAATGCAACTTATATAATTTTATTAACGATTTTTCGAAAACGCTTGAGAGGTGCATCGTCTTCGAATAGCACTTGGTACTTCTATACTAATACCTTGTTCCTGCAAAATTTCAGCAAAATCGGTAACCCGAAAGGGCCGTGCTTCTCTTGTTAGTGATTTTATTATTTTCCAAAAATTTTTTTCTTTTTGTTTCAGTTGTATTTTCTTTCTAACATTTTCCCTTGCTTCTCGTAGTTCTAACTTGGCTTTATTTCGTCTTCTTATATATTCCTCAATGTTGTTTTGTTTTCTCTTGTCTATATAATGGGTGGCCCATCGGGTTCGTTACGTTTAAATTTCCTAGCATTTTCTTTATATTTAAATTGGCAGCCCTAATGTTTGACATTTGTCATCTGCAATCGTTGAGATTATTAAAAATGGACCACTGTACAAAAGAACAACGTATTGTTATTGTTAAAACATTACAAATTTGGCGAAAGTTTTGCGGAAACTGTGCGTGGAATTCTTGGTATCTTTAATTCAATTAATGAGTCTTTTGTTCAAATGATCGTATCGATGAGAATCCAGGAACATCAACATGTCATGGTTCTCAACAATTTAACATTAGCAGAACCAATTTGTAACAAATTCTCACTAAAGACCTTCATCTCCACCTTAACAAAATCAATTAATTCAGGAATTCAAACCACGAGACCACATACAACGGAGACAATTCACTAATTGAGTGATAGAAACCAAACAGTGAGTGATATTTTCTTTAAAAACATCATCTTTAGCGATGAAGCTCATTTTCATTTGGATGGTTTTGTTAATAAGCAGAATTGTCAGATTTGGGCTAATTAAAATCCTCATGCTATTCATGAAAAACCGATGGGCCCACGAAGAGCCACTGTTTGGTGCGGGTTATGGTGTACGATATCGTGAAATGATATTGAACTTTTTGTGGGATCAATTGGACGATATGGATCTCGAAGAAATGTAGTTTCAACAGGATGGTGCCACATGCCATGCAGCTACAGAAACCATCAATTTGTTAAGACCTGGTCATGTAATTTCCAGAAATGTTAACGTTAATTGGACGCCTAGATTTTGCGACATCACGCCATGCGATTTTTGCCTCCGAGGTTTTGTAAAGTCCATGGTCTATGCTAACAAACTACACACAATTTCTGAAAACAGAAATTCAACGCATCATTTCCGAAATTGAGCCAACTGACTTGAAAAAGGTCTTCGAAAATTTTATCAAAAGTGTTGGGGTATGCTGGCACAGCCGCGGCGGCCATTTGGCCAACATTATATACCATAATTAATCTCTACTTTATAAATCAATAAAAATTGGTCAAATAATAATTTACTGTCTTTAATTTTAAAATTAAATCTGGTGTATCTGATGGGCCACCTATTATGTTGTTTATGTCTTTTCCTCTAATTTTGGTTTTTGTTATTACTTTGTTTGTAAATTTTTTTGGTTTCTTCTTATAATAATATTTCAAAATAGTTTCATTTCTCATTTACTGTATGTGCTTTTCTTTTAACTTTCTGTGATATTCTTTTTTCAACTCTTTGTCTTTCAGTTTTCCCACTCCAATTTTATTATATACTGTTACATTTTATGTTATTTCGTCAATAATTAATGTTTTTGCTATTACCAGTTTATGATTTGTGACTTTGCATTATTATTCTTTGTGGTTAAGCATCGTATGTTTCTTCTCTAGTATAGTTCGTACTCATAAAATGAATTGTCTATTTGTAGGTAACTTTCTAGGCAGAAGTTTATCATTTTTATATCTTTGCTGCTCCTTCCCTTTTCGCCAAACTGCTCTATGCCTTCTAGTTTCATGTTTTTATTTACACTTATTCTTGCTTCTAATCTCCAGTAGCTATAATATTTTCAGTCTTTTCTCTATGTTTATCTGCGGTAGGATCTAGCTTATAGATCTATAAATCTATGTAAACTTTTCTATTTTTTTTCTTTATTTTTTGCGTTTGTACATTTTATATCTACTTCAATCTCTATGATTGTTAAAAATATTAGATTCCAATTTGTTACTCCTTTATTTGTTTTTTGCTCTTATTAGCTCAACTATTTATTTTCTTCTTTCTTAATTGTCTGAGTATCATAATATGTATCCATCTTTTAATAATTTTGTATTCTTTGTTGTTTCGTTATTTCATTAATGCCTAATACTTGGATTTTCTTGTTTTTCACGTCTCCTGTTAATTTTTCTTCTTTTACATTGATTGTTTTTATGTTCCATGTTCCTACTGCAATTTTCTGTTATTTGTAATGTAGTTCATTGTTTTTAATAGGTTTGTCTTTTTTTGCTAATGTCTTTAATTTTTCCTGTTTTTTTAAATTGGTATTAAATTTGTTCGTTTTGAGTTTTTGTTTCTTGGTTCTTCTTCCATGTCTTATCAGCGCTAGTAGTTGTTTGCATATTTGTGTTATTGAATCGATGGTTTAAAGATTTTTTTTTGTGTCTTGTTTGGTTTTAATTAATTTTCTTCTGAATTATTAGATCCTAATTAGTGTCGTACTTTGGTCTTGTCTTCTTATATTGTGTTTTCTTTAGGTTTTTCTTGATCTTTTATAGCCATGTTTTCATAGCGTTCCCCCCGTTCTGATCGTTCTTCTACCTACCATCTGGGTTTCTTCTGTGTCTTCATTACTTTTACCTTCCTTGTATAATTAGCTTGTTATATTTTAAGTACGCTTCTCTTCTCTGCTTCTCAGCTTCTATAAGTATTAGTTTTAACTTCTGACTTTCTTCTAAAACTTATTTAGGATAATCTTCTGTATGTTTGTTCTCTGTAGATTTTCTTGTTTTTTTAAACTTTCAGCTTTTATTCTGTATGTTGCTAGTCATATTAGTAGGGGTCCTACACTGTTTCTTCTATTTATTTTTTTAATAAAATATATCTTTTTCTTTAATTTTTATTTTTATTCTATTTCTAGTTCTGAATATTTCCTTCTTTAAAACTCAATAGTTATTTACTTGCACTTTTCTCCAAACAAAACTAAGTTCTTTCTTTCTGATTTTCTCTCTAGTTGGTCTGTCTTTACTTCATGCATTTAATTTTTTCTCTGCGCTGAATCCTTAAATTGGTTTTGTGCTTTGAATTATTGGTCGATGTTATCGTTTAGTATATTGGCTCTTTCTTTGAACATTTTCCTTATTTTCTGTAATTTCTATGATTCCTTTACTTCTTTTCCTTATTGTACTTTTATTTATTTATGTATCGACTTTTAGCAAATGTGACAACAGTGTGTTTACTTTTCTGGCGTTTTGGCCTTGCTGTCAAAATCAAAATACGATTTTTAGTTTTGTTTGATTTTTCTTTTCTGTTAGTTTCTAGTTTCCCGATTTATATTCCTTTACTCTTTTCTCCGTTTTGTTTTAATTTTGCTTTGATTATTTATTGGAGACCTTTCTTAAACACTTGTTATCCTTTACACTGCCCACATATATAATCAAAGAATAAATAACCAATGGCTAAAAAGTTATTAAAATTTGAAGTCTATGTATAGAAAAGGGCAAGTGTGTGAGAGAGAAAGGAGGAGGAGGAGAATATTATTTACTTGTTAAAAACTAGTAAAAGAAGAATAAAACGTTATATGTAGAATATAAAATATTTCCAGAAAAAAGTATGTCTAGAGCAAAATACAAAATAAGTTTTTTTTAAGATAAAAAAAAGCAAGCGTATGCGGAAAAGTTTAAAATACATTTGACAAATATTCGGCAAAAATTTTGGATTTTCCTTGTTAGATCTAGCCTCTGCTTCTGGTCTTATAAATCTTTTTGTTACCTTCTAGATGGTGATGGTGCGATCTTCTTGTATGAGTAATAATTAAAGTTAGCATTTTGTTAATTTTGTAGGGCAGCACGAAGTCTTTGAGTTAGCCTGTTAAAATTTAGTTTATCAGCTGCATTACGTGTGTTATTGGCATAATGAGCGGGTTCAGTTTGGTTGGATGTGACTTTCCATGCAGTCTCTTGGATAAAAGTAACTAAGTATTGGACTGCTTCGTCTAAATCTTGAGGTTGTTCTATTAGCAATTTGAATTGAATGTTGTCTTCAATGTGTTGTTGAAATTTATGACAATCAGCATGTTTTGATATAAGATTAGGAGTCAATTCTTTGTCGATAGACCTAGTACTTAAATTACATATTACTGGTGCATGATTTCCTGATAATTTATTATTCGATTCAACCCAAATTACGTATATAGCTGTTTCGTGAGAAATGTAAAAATCCAATAGGTCAGAAAGCTTGGTTATATCGGTTGGCAAATGTGTTGGTTTTCCGATTCCGCGGCAGTTGTAATTATTAGTCATCATGGCTCCAAATAGGTTTCTGTTTTTTATTGTGATGATTCTTAATCTTGAGTGGGTATTTTAGAGTTTCAGTCCTCCAGTAATTAATCTACTTCCCAGAGCCTGAAAGAATTTAGTATAATCATCTGCAGGTATTATTTGCCTGAGGAGGGGGGGGGGTTAGTAAATAACTGACACTGTAAATGACCAAAGGAATGTGTTTACTTTGACTTTGCAGTTTGTACTTTAACAATTTGAAATGGGTTAAGTTGGTGATGTGATATGAAGTTTTTAATGTTTACTATAGCTCCTACATGCGCAGTTCCATACAGTTTTTATTATAAATGGAGTAATTTGGTATACAGATCGTTGTTGTAACTGTAAAATTTGTTTCGGATGTTAGCATTCTATATATTTCATTTAAATTTAGAAAAGTTATTATCTGTCGCTTATGGTTTAACAGGCCATTTGCGTTCCAGGTGGCTATTTCTATGTTTGTGATTATTGGGCGATTTCAGTAACTGGGGTTGATAGTAAGTGTTTGTTACCGCGGCTAGTTTGTCGCGATAGTTAATAGGGGGAAAAATTGCAATAATAAATCCCCTTATTTTCTATGATTTTTCTTCAATCAAACACTGCGATTTCGATACTACAATTTAATGTTGACTGAAGTTTAACAAAAATACAAAGTTGTGATTGTGCTGGAGTGCATTAATCGAGGCTTTCGATGAGGTTGCTTGTTAACGACTGACTCACTATTACAAACTGAGTCGGCAAGTGAGTGAAATCAAATTCAAAGGGTGGGTTCTTGAAATCAGGGCCAATAAATTACCTGCAAAAAGGCAGACGGCTGCAATTGTTTAGCTTAATGACGAGAAAACCCTCTGACAAATCTTAAACTCATAATTATATTTTTGAATAGGGTCATAAAACTTGTATTTAACACAAAAAGAGACGATAGCGGTCATCTACTTGAAAGGAACCTACCGACCACTTAGAATTATAAATCTGTCACTCAACTTGCCTGGAGAATCTTAATTCTTGAAATAAGATAATCCTTACAATTATTCTTAATAATAAATTAATAACTATTTCGTACTAAACAGTAAGTTTAACATGTTATTCTGCTTTATTAGCTGAGTGAACTCGTTTAGAAAGACAATTAATTTATCTTCTATGTTGGCTTGTTGCTTATTAATATTGCGAGTTTGTGCGACTGCCGCATACACAGGGATGCCATTTTGTGACTTCTTGTTATTAGGTGAAATTGTTAGAACAGGAATTATATGTTATTTGTTGGTGGTTTTTGTTTAGATTCGGTTTACTTGATGTTCTATTTCTCACGTTCATTACACTCATCAAAAAGATGAAGTTGCAACACTACGAAGGAATGCGTGTAGCAATGTGAAAATTACAAGAAAGATATGCAAAAAAATGTTTATTTAGCAATTAGTGCTAGTGGACAGCTATACAGACTGCCAAACGGCGAGATATCGATAAGGACATAAATGGCTACCTGAGTCACTCATTGCCAAGCCACGTCTATTGCACGTCCCCTATGTTATGTGCCGGTGGTGTCCGATGCAACTCATGTCTGATGAGGGCCAATATGTGTTCAATGGGAAAGACATCGGGCAAGGACAGGGAAACATGTTGATTCCGTCCAGGCTGTTGATATTTATCCATGCTACATGTGGAACAATGTTTCAGATGTGCCCTGCACCAGCAGCCGAACTACAAGCAGAATAATTTGGTTGACGTTGTCAAACTACCGACAATGTGCACAAGGGCTGTCTACTCTCCGAACATAATAATGGCCCAAACCATTACGCCCGGTGTGGCGCCGGTATGATACTCGACGTTGGTAAGTAGTGTTGCCGTGGAAGTCACCACGGCCGTAATTCCTCTATAAGCAAAAGCGGAATTCGTCTGTAAAACAATACCCGATGCCATTCGTTAGTCCAGTTGTGATAGCAACGACACCAAACCAGGCGTGCTGACCTATGTCGAGCGCTTTACGGAACCTCCGTGCCTGGTTGGCGTGCGCGCAGCCGTACCTCAACCTGTTGTGGAAGATTTGGGCGGCTTCAGAGGTCACGTGCCGTGGGTCTCGGCGAACTGTTCGCCGTTCACAGATGGTCATGCGTCCACCGTACCACACATCTCTGGACGGTGTTCACGTCGCGCCCAACACGCATGGCAATTGTGCACATCGACAAACCGAAGTCGCGCAGTTCCGGTATTCGATTTCATTCTTCATCTGTTAACTACTGGTATTCAGCTCGCTGATTTCTCCGAGACATTTCGCATGCCTCTTCAATTCCTACACTGCTACAATTGGTCGCTGCTAGCATATATGGGATGTTGACGTTGATATGAATGGCAAAACGAGGTGCCTGTGGCTAAGCCCACAACCTTTCTTTTCTAGAAAGTCTTGACATTGAAAAGTTGTAGTGAATCGTGTAGGAGTTTTCTAGATGGTGAAAGTTAATTAGTGTTCCAATGCTTGCCAAAGATAGTCTTTACATCTGCCTTGCAGATCATCGGTACTGTAACGCTCTCTACCAGATTGCTAGCATTCTGTGTAGCAACCGCAATGTTGTCAATGGCTTTCAAGAGCGCGGTAAGATTGACGTTCCAAAACCATTTTTCTAGAGCATGTACTGGATGTTGACGTTAACATCCTTGGCAAATAAGGCCCCTGGGTTTACGCTCCCAATCTTTCTTTTCTAGGAAGCCCTGGCGTTGGAAGTAGGTGTTCCATTAAAGGGCTTGTTTAGTGCTTTCAAACAAGCCAAATCATGACATCATCTTTGCAGCACATAAACCCTACAATGACTTCCACAATGTTATTGGCATTTTAGATTGTTGTCGCAATGTTCTTAATTGCTCTCAGGTGAGGTTCACGTTCTAGAACCAGTTGCAGATGGCAATCCATCCCCGATGTTCGGTCTGCTGAAGAAGGTGTGTAGAAGCTGGTTGCGGGCGGTGCTCAGCAGGGGCGGTAGCATTCCCACAATCCGCTGCGGCGTAAGTACGGAACTAGTCACCGCCTTACGGGGAGATGGCTTCGGGAATGCTGGCTATCCCCCGAAGCTCGCTGGATGGGCACTCTGGTAGTTGAAACAAATTATTGGCTTACTCTGGAGCTTCTTGCACTCCCTGGAGTGGTGGTTTTCTCCACATTTTATTTTCAGGCGACGCTACAGCAGCGCTGCGTGTGCCCAAAACATTGGCACCTGTAGCACTGGCTGATTGTTTTCTTCTTGTGTGGCTGTTCCATCAAAACAGCCACATTGAAAATGCCGCGAACGTTTTAAATGGCCTTAATAGACCGCTTACATTCAATCGAGCTGAGATGGGAGCCCTTTCTCATCCTTTGCACGCTGAGGATGAGAATGCCGCGTTGTCCTCTTTCAGCTTCCTCTTGGGACACTTCTCATGACAACCCGTAGGGGCTTGTTACCTTTTAGAAGTTGTTCGATCTTCGCTTCCTCTAAGTAGCCGTTTATGGAGGCGGTCAGCATTGAGATCCCGTCCGCCACATTTTTGGCCTTTACGAACCCGATCTTGCGTTTGTGAATGACCGTCCTGACGACTGGCCAGGTCTCTTTTTGTCTGCAGGATAATTGGAAAAGTTCTTTTCTTGTAAAGAACAATAGTTGGACGGGTTGCCGCTTTCGCATGGGGGCGGATGATGGAGACGGCGTCTCAACTTCCTCAAGGTCGCTCAGAACCTCCAAGGCGTTGGTGCTGGTAGCGGGGCTGGTGGGTGGCGCTGAGGTCGCGAGAGATGCTGGGCAACATCGTCACCTTCAGGCATCGGGGGGCAGGCTGCAACTCCTGCTCCGCGCTCGTATTGCATGCACAACTCGACGATGTTGCAGTTTCACTTTTGATTATTATATTTGCAGGGTGGTTACCTTCACATAAGTTATACTTTACTGGTGTAGTTTTAGGTTTTGTGTCATGTTATTTTCCACATTTGACTAACATGTATTGTTTTGTACAATGAGTTCTCGAGTGTCCATAGTTTTGATCTCTGGCCTATTTTCTTGTGTAGTTCCTGAACCTTAATTTTACTATTTCAAATCTTTTTCTTCTGGTCCAAGATCAACGTAGAATAATGGAGTGGATTTTCAGTTGTCTTATGTTTATTATGTTACGTACTTGATGACCTGATTTTTCAGCGTTAATCTCTTTGGTGAGTATTGAATGGTGGATGTGTAACGACTAAACTATATGTTCGTTCACCTTTAAATTGATATGCATAATAGATTACTTTTTTTTTCTTTTAAGTTTCTATTAATCTGCCCATATGTGCCCGAGGTGAATGCGTTGATTTTAACTGTGTTATTCCTTAACAAAGAATCAAATCAAATACACACCACCAATAATGACAATGGCTTGCTATAGGTTCGTTTATATTATTGGTAGTGATAGTAGATTGGTCTAATACAATACTTTTTGTTAATCTATTTAGTCTTCTTTTTTTAACTTGCCAGATGTGTTTATTAGCTTTTGTTTCATTGATTTGATTTTGTTCATTAGGTGTTTGTTCATTCATTGGGGTAGATAGATAAAGATACGTTATGACCGTGATTAGGAAAAGAAGTGTTGGTATTTACATAAGATTGATTAAGCATAGAGTTTGAAAATGATAAATTGAGTTGAAATGTTTGCCGACTACCATATGGCAATTGGTACTGCTGATACGGAAGTGGTGGCTGATTGACAGGTGGATTAGTTACGTACCCATATGAGATATTTGGATTACCCGTTTGTGTAGGGAAAATAACGTTCCATTACGGTGTCAAATTTACTTTATTTTAAAATAAACTTATGATTTCGATTAATTGATATTGTGAAGAATCAGATCGCCGCACGTCTTTATCCGCTGAAAGTAAAATCGGTTCAAATTAAATGATAATAACAAAAGTGCAAGCCTGACCCTAAGTAGCAGGTAAAATTCTGGGCGCTTTGGGCACTGATATTTCGCTCGCTTAAAAATACGGTCTAAAATTCCTACAGATTTTTAAAATATTTTTTTTGCTCTGAAACGTAAACAGATGAAACAAATAAAAAATATTTTTAAATCATGTTGTAAATACATCTGATTTAATAGACTTCACACCTTTAAATTTTATGATGCAATGTGGTCATTTAAAAGCACCCTAAAAATCTTAACAGTAGAAGAGATACTAAATGTCACTATTAAATGCCTAGTGAAGACTGTGCATCTGTTTTATGTTTTAGGGCAACGGAAATATTGCCAATATTAGTAATAATGTCATTATTTTATTAGCAAACTTTACACCATACAAACACTTGGAAATTAATCATTATGTTATTGATTGGACATAACATTATAAACACACCAAGCAAAAATTTATAAGGTAATATAATATAATAATAAATTTCAGTACCAATAAAAGTTGCATTTGAGATTTTCTAAGATCACATTTTTACCAAGATAAAAAACTAACAATAGTAAAGAGAATACACCTAACGCTGCTTGTTTACAATTTTGTATGTTGTGTACCTGCTATGTTTTCCTTACAATAATTTCCTTTAATAAAACTAAATTTTTTATGAGATCTGTCTTAAAAAAGCCCAGAAGACTACAACGATCTTGGTAAATTTTGAATTTGAAAAAATGTTTTAAACACTACTCCAACAAGGTGTCAGTAGTAAAGTGATGTTAACGTTATGCAACTAAAAAAATCAAATATCATTTTAGAGCATAAAAATTGAAAAAGGAAACACAAATGTTAATATTTATTTTTAGTTAATATTAATCCAACAGAAAGAAATAGAAAATAACGAAAGATGAAATTTAGAAACCTCTTACACAAATTTAGGTACAATGTGTAGTAAAATTTTATTTATTTAGTATGGGGAAGCAATTTATGCGTAGATTAGATTTGGATGCGAGTTAGACTGACATGAGATTATCATCGTGCATTTATTAATAATAAATTGCGTATAATGATTATTTTGTTACCGTTGTGGCTTAGAACATCAAACCATAATAATGTGTCTTAGGCATAATACTGGATTCATCTAGACTTATATTTCTTTTAACTGGGTAACATCATTATATGGAGAGTGCCTTACCAAGATGTTATTAAAGTAAAATTTACTACATATGCCATTCTGATAAGACGGAGCAACTGTTCGTATGGCCTGTAACTTACATTGATGCTAAATTTATCTACCAAAGGCTTCTTGTGGGATTAATAATGGATAATGTTTATCGCACATTTTTAATCTGTGACTGACTTGACAAAAGGCTGTGCACAGCATTCTCTTCGACATGTTAGAAGAAATATGTGGATTTTCGCCGGATATCCACATTGTAAACACCTTCTCAGTGTCATTTTCAAAAAGAAATTTATGATACTTGTTAACTTGGTATTGGAATATATTTATTCTTTGATTGATTAAATATCATATGGTAGTCAAAAACTATCCTTTTTTTAAAACAACTTTTGAGCACTATTTTCTGACAAATTGTTAAATTATTAGTTTGAGTGCTACAGTTGTTTCGTAGATATTGTTTTCCTTAAAAGAAGTAATAAAAATGCTGTGGTTTTCCCAGTTTTGACTGCCGTTTTATTTTTGATCTCTAGCAATGAATCCATATTTAGAAATTTTGGAAGAGGAGAGGATTCTTTAAAACATACTTTCTAACTCAGACTTTTCGAATCATCCTTGTATGTAAAAATGTGCATCGAGCGCGTAGAACGAACTACAGTAGCTTTGTAACATTTAAACATTTGTTAATGCACTGGCGGCTAAAAGCTTTATTTTTAGAAAAACATTTTCAAATATAAACGTGGCGCTACGCCAGCGACTTTTGCGAATGCGCTTGCTTAATGAGCATTGCAGCATGTTTGCACTGTTTTAACGGTAATGGAACTGGGTCACTGATGTAAGCTCTTAATTAGTACAATTTGCGGTATCGTGGCCACGTTCAAACACACATCAGCGAAATTGTAATACGGGGTGCCAGCTTCGCTGTAAAATTTTGAAAAATTTTACAATTTGATTTAAATTGAGTTCACATACAACCAAAAATATTTTTAGATGTTTTGCTTTATAACGTTTAACAGCTGTACCAGTCGCTCAAAAATCGAACTATGTCTGGATATTGTAAAAAATTTGAACTTGGTCTTATATAACTCCATATGTCAAGTTCCTCACACCAAATAGTACTATAGATATAAAGTTTGTCTTCTATTGCTTCTGTGCTAAAAAAGTCAGTATCGTTTCATTTTCAATATGTTTTTTGTAGACCACAAATGTTTTTAAAGTATTTTTTGGATTGTATTAAAACCTATAAACACGGTAAATGATTATAGTCGGCAGTTTTTCCCTCAAATCAACATCTCAAGTAATTGATTACCAGCTTTCAATAGACAAATTGGGTGTAGTTACTTTTAAACTAATGAAACCGTTCTTTGATTTGTCCAAAATTTACGATATCAACTATTAACAAATATAACTTGACAGTGAAATAAAAGAATCACGTGCTCATATTGCGTAATACTGCAATAAATTACTTCATAAAAATGCAAACAATTACTATATGCAGTAGCAAACTCGAATTTAAAAAATGTTTTAAAACTTAAGCAAGTTGTTTTTTGGAATATCAATAGATTAGTTTACATTGGGAAGAATAATAAATCAAATTTATTTAAACAGAATATTTATGTCTATGTAGTTATGGTATTTGGAATAGCTCATTTATTTTCTGTATTTGTGTTGCTCATATTTATGATTATTCGTATTTAACTAAGTGACAAATGTGGAGAATGCATTATAGATATAACAAATGTACGCTCTTAGAAGTGATAGTTTAATGTAAATCGTACTAGCAATGTAGTATTGATCATGTGAAGGCTATTTGATAACCCAATAGTAGTACTAATTGACGCTGATGTTAGATGAGTCTACTAAGGACTTCTGGTTGAGTTACATAATGAATGTTATATTTACCATACATATTAAACCCGTGGTTGTGTTGACAAAAGGTTTTTGACAGGTTAAAATGAATATAGACTTCCGTTTGAAATCTAAAAATACTTTTTCATTGTCATTATAAACACCTTTTTGGTGTCAGTTTTTGGAAAACGTTTATTTATGATTATTCTTAAGTTAACTACTGTTGAAATAATTTTTTTTTTTAATAGAACTTGTACCTGCTCAACAACTATACAAGGTATTTCTAACAAATAATACTTAACAGAATGAAATAATATGAATGGAAATTAATATCCACTTGAAATAGAAAAAGTTCACATTCGCTTCGGTTTGATTGTTGTTTGGCACTTAGTTTTCACCACTATCACTTTCATATATGTCTTGCGGTAGCTTGCGTTTTAAACGTGTATGGATATTTCTTTGACCTAGTTTGTAAGAGGTGGCACCGCTGCAGTTGGTAAGGTTCTTATGAAAAGTTTTGGTCAACTTCGCGATGTGTTCTTGAATTTTGGGTAGAGCTAGTTCATGGTGGAGCTGCTGATTTGTAATAAACCAGGGAGCGTTGACTGTCATTCGAAGGATTTTATTTTGTAGGACCTGGATTCGATTTAAATTGGTTTTTGAGGTGTTAGCCCATACCACACATCCGTAAAGAACTAAAGGACGTATTAATGATCTATAGAGAAGAGTCATACAGTCGATTCTCATAGAAGAATTCCTATTGATGAGTGGATAAAGTTGGATTAGTCGTGTGTGTCCCTCGTTCAATTTTTTAGTATGTGGTATTTCCATGTAAGTCAGTGTCGAGGTAGATACCAAGATATTTTACGGGCTCATCATTAGCATTCCACTGGATGGGATGGTCGTTAATTAATATAAGAGATGGATTTTGATTTTCGAAGAGAGAATATTTTAGTGACACATTTAGAATAATTAATTGATAAATTCCACTGTTTCAACCATCTGCTTAGAATATTGGTGGCAACTTGAAGTTCAGCAATAGCTTGTTCTAAATGTTCATTCATAGTTAACACGACCGTGTCGTCCGCGAACATTGCAAGGTTTGTGCTGGGAACTGGAATATCGTACATGTAGATGTTGAATAGAATGGGACCCAGTATACTGCCTTGCGGGACCCCTGCGTGTATAGTTCTGGTAGCCGATAAGCTAGTGTGTATTTTGACCGCAAATGTGCGATCTTCAAGGAACGAAAATAATACAGACTTGATATACTCGGGTAACTGTAGATGTGTTATTTTGTATTTTAAGCCTTCTGTCCAAACGCGGTCGAAAGCTTGTGCTATATCTAAAAACAGGGTGGTAACGTATTGTTTGCTTTCAAAACCTCATTCAATGGTCTCGGTCATACGCTGAAGTTGGTGGCAGGTGGAGTGGCCTTCTTTAAATCCAAATTGAAAAGTGGGAAGAATACTCAGTTTTGTGATTTTCTCGTTGAGTCGGAGATAAATGATCTTCTCGAAGAGCTTCGAGGTTGTTGTTAATAAACTGATTGGTCGATAGCTGGTGATTTCTTTCTTATTTTGCCTGGTTTGGGAAACATTAGAATAATTGCATGTTTCCATACATTCGGAAAGTATCCTATTCTTAGGCAGGCATTAAAAGTACTTGCTAGGTATGCTAGCGCTTTTTTAGACAGCTTCTTCAGTATTATATTTGGTATTTTGTCGCATCCAGGTGATTTATTTATCGGGAGAGTTTTAATTATAGACGCAAGTTCCCTAGGTGACGTTGGTTTAAAGTTAGCTTCAGCAATTGGTTGATGTGTTTCTATACAATTTATCACTATATTTTTAAATACTGGGTCTGCGTGATTTGCAGAAGTGAATGTTTGGTCTAAATAGTTTGCGAAGGCTTCGCATTTTTCTTCATCCCAGTTGTATATTTGTGTTCCTGAAGAGATTGGAGGTATCTCGTTTGGTTGGCGCAGAATGCGTTTGGTTGTGTTCCATAAGCCCGGGTCGCTTGGTTCAAGGTTGCTGATATGTCTTTGATATGTCTCGATTCGGTAGGTGTCAAGTTCCTTTTTAATACGAAGTGATAGATTGTTCACCATGTTTTTGGTTGATGGATTCCTTGTTCTCTGCCACTCTCTTCGCAGAGTGCTTTTTTGTTTAATTAGGCTCACTATATGTTTGGGTGAATAGTGATCGATATTTACTTTGTGTTTATGGGTAGCTATGGTCGCCGCGTTTACACTGTCGGAGATGGTTTCGGTTATGTGTGTGATCGTTTCATCGATTTGGTTTGAGAATTGAAGATCGTTGGGATACTTAAGCTGTTGATCGAGTGTAGCACTAAAGATGTCCCAGTTTACTGGACCATTTATTAATCTCGGCTCTGGAATGTGTTTAGCAGGCGATAGTATAAACGAGATTATAACGGGTATGTGGTCTGAATCGAGTTCGGAGAGCGCTTCTTGAAAGATTTGTTTGTTGAAGTTTTTGTGGGTGACGATGTCCAATATGTCTGGTTCATGGTCGCTTCTATATGGGTAGTATGTAGGTCCATCTGGGGCTTCTATTTGGAAAGCGTGTGTAGATGCTAAGTCATAAAGTTTATTTCCAACTGGGTTTGTCGTTCTACATCCCCATATCGTATTTTTGGCGTTCAAGTCTCCTATAAGGAATGTGGGTTCACTGGTATTGAATATGATGGAGATGTCTTTTCAAGAAGTTGTTTCTTTGGTTGTTTATAAACACATACTACGGTTATATTAGTACCATTGTTAAGTTTGATTTTGGCTCCGATAGTCTCGAGGTTAGTGGTATTAATTTTTGGCATTCATGATGAATTATATTGCGTTTTATGATTATGGCTACTCCGCCAGATGCAAATGTAGCCTCTCTGTCAGCTCGGTAGATCAGATATCCAGAAATTTTGAGTTTGTCTAAATTAGTTAGATGAGTTTCTGAAACGCACGCTATGTCAATGGAATGTCTCATAAGGAATGACTTAAATAAGGTTATTTGTTTTGTAATGCCATTGGCATTCCAGTTAAGGAGTTTTAATTGAGAGAGTTTTAGTTTTGTTGTCCATTGAAAAGGGAAGGAAGGAGATTTGATAATATGAATTGTTTGATTTGTTCTATATAGGGCTGGATGAGATTTAGGAGGTTGATAGAATAGTGTTGATTATGGGGAAGTTTCGGGTGATGCAGAATTATTTTTGGTAACCAGGATGGGTTAGGTAAGGATGTGTTGTTTGTATTGTTTGAAAGGGAGGAAGTTTCTCATATTGTTAGCAGGTGCTGGCTTGTTATCTAGTTTTCTTGTTGTAAGAGTTGCGTTCTGAGGTCGTTTGCCTTGGTGATTTATTGATTCATGGAAGTATTTGCATCCCTGAAATTAGCGGGTGGTTTTCTCCGCAATTAATGCATATTGGGGTATCACTTCGAGGTTTATCACAGTTAGTGTACAAGTGATTTCCTTGGCATCGTACACATCGTGGTTCTAATCTACAGTAGTTTTTGGTGTGCCCTATGCGTTGACATCTGTGACACTGGGGTGTTTTACGATTAATTGTTCGTGGCTCTACAGTTACTACGGTGTGATATAGATTTTTGACGTTGAAAATTTCGTTTGTCTTTGCATTTGCGGTGAGGAGTACTGCACAAACGGGCATAGGCGTTTTATCTTTATTTAAAAGCCTTGTAATTCGTGTTATAGGGAGGTTGAGAGGCGCTAGCTCGGCATGAATGTCTTCTTCAGTTAGCGAAGGAGGAACATTCTTTATAACTACCGATAGGGGTTTGTTGTTGGGATTTTGGTAAGTATGAAATTCGATCTTATTTGTTAAGTAATGTTTCGCTAATTTTCTGTAATCGCTGTCGCTTGATAATGTGATTTTCAGTGATGATGAATTGAGAGCCGTCGAAAACTCACCCTCGATAATAGTTTTGATATCATTTACAACTTCTTTATGGTTGACTGGGCCGTGAAGAAAGATAGGTGGTATTTTAATTTGAGGTGATACATTGACCTCTGCTTCTTTTGAGGCAGACGGCTCGAGATGTTCGGATAAATAATATTTATTTCTTTCGAGAAATGATTCAGGATTCCATTGGTATTTCTTTTTTAAATCGGTGATAGGCGGAGAAAGGTGATCGGAATTTCTTTTGTAAACAGACATGATAGCACACTCAATTCACCCCCGTAGGGGGTGATAGTTAAAAGCTGACGAATTTACTGCTAAATATAAATAAAGTTTGTTACCAGAAATAAATAAACGATTGCTGGTTATCGCAGGCACCAAATGTTGATAATTCGTACTCGCACTTTCGGGTCGCGGAGTGAACGTTCGCACGTCCTTGCGGTTCGAAAGTAAAGCGCGAACTCGAAATAATTTTAGAACTTGTATAAGGGTCAATAATTAATGCCAGAAGATAAATATATAGAGAAGATAAATATATAGATAGAGATATATAGTCATTAGAACAACTGTTGTAAAATACTTTATCTACTACGTTCTCAAAGATATGCTGCTAGACAAACGTTTCAATAATAAAGTTAGCTACAAAAATACATAAAATGTATTAATCAAGTAGACCAGTTGACAAAAAAAGAATTACATACACCTAAACGTTGTGGAGAACATTATATGTGAAATTTAATTATTTCAATAGTAGTTATCCATGATCAGAAATCAGTCCAATCGACTTTTTTCAAGTTGAACTTTCAGGATTAATTTTATCAGTATTAAAGGTTCTTGAAAACATCAAAAGAAGTACATACCGCATTCATTAAAAAGTATCAAAAAGATATATCTCAAGAGGATATCTAATATATCATATCTCAGGTGAGGATGTCACAAGTTTATTTTAACCATATCTATTAGTTTTGATATACGTATATATACCTATATTACTGTACAGTACAAAACCATTAACATTAATTTATACGCTGAAATAAGAATAATAACATTTAAAATAAAATGTTTAAGTACAGCAGTAGAGAAAATTAAAAGAATTAGATCAATAATTCGTAGTAAAAAGAAAAGCACCTTATACGTGTGAAGATTAATCCATTCTATTTACACAATAATGGCCCAAAGGCAAAATGAAAGACGAGGATACCATCCTAATATTGGCAAAGGTAAGCAAACAGGGGTAGGTCGAGAAACAAATAACATGCTGTTCTTCTAAACCCTTTTTTAATTCATTGAATCAATAGATATATAAAACTGTAGAAAGCAAAGAATACTGTCTAAAATTTTTAACTTTAAACAAATCAAAATTAGCTGTATAAAAAACCACAAATCGATTTGTAATTTAAGACACGAACAGATCAAATAATTTGGTTTTTAGATTGTAGTGGAAAACCATTTTGGAGATATGAAAAAGTGGTAATACATCGAGTTAACTTTAAATTTGCCTCATTTGTCATATACATGATCTTTGAAAAAAACGTTATAGATTTTTCTTATTAAAAAGTTTTAGGGCGAAAAAGTCTTGTTATTGACAGGTCCTAAACCTAGTTCTACACCTTAAAGATGATTACAAATATTAATATATAAAATATTATTTATCAATATGACTGTTTTGTATGATACAGTTAAATATATACAAAACTGCAAAGCACTATAGCCTGATAAAATTTATTAAACATATCAATTAAAACACACTTCTGGACCATCTTAAATGACAGAAATAGATGAAAAAGTATGAGTAAACGGTAGCTTAATTCTAGTGGTAACCAATATATCCACCAAAGATCCACTAATCCGTCTACGAGTTAAACAATTTATTTATCCTAACAATGTATTTTTTAGAAAAAAAATGTTTTGTAAAAGTTGAAGCCAAATTTGGGATTATTGGGATAAAAACCATTTTAGTTTAAATACTTCCAAGACTGTGTCTTCATCTCTAATTCAAACATAAAAAAAAGACATAGATCCTAATGTTAATAAAAAAAGCAAGTTAGGCAAATATTACCTTTTGGTCATTGATTGTTCTTTTAATTTCAGTGGTCTTAAACTAAGCTAATTAAGTTATATAGTATAGTATAAAACATTTAAAAAAGTACACAAAGTTGTTTATTTATTCTTAGTTCATATTAAAATAATATGCAATAATGAGGAAATACCTTCAACAGAAATAAACAGGAAATAATGAAAGATGACAGTGTAATCGAAGGAAATTTAGAATTCTTTTAGGTTATATTGCGGCGGCTTGCTCAATCCTATATTAGGTAACACATAATCAGAAACTTACTACTGTCCACAAAATAAGTCAAAAATACGACCGCAGAGCTAATTCACTCGAATTTCTTTAGAAATTATTGCGTGGTTTGGTTACAAAAAGACCCAAGTTGACTAACAGGAGGGCGTAAATACCGGCAGGGCAACTCGCAGCAACGATCTGATTGCAACAGAAGTGATGATTGTATCAACGAATTGAAAGAGAAGATCTGACAAAAAAATGGACGTAGAAAGTTCGATGGCCAATCTAGCAGTGCTTGACGACCTGCACTATAAGTCTGTCTTCCTGGGGAACCGCCAACTGTTAACTGGGAAAAACAAGATAGATAAAGTTAAAGGCACAAGCACTGCTGAATGACACCAAGCACAACGGCGCTGGTTTTCTAAAATTTTTTTTGAACGAAAAAATATCCAGGACAGAAAGTTGAATCGCTGAAATGATTCTTGGATCTTTCAAAATGCTCCCGAAGTGCCTGTCGTCGTGCATACATAGTTTCCCGCTTCTATACTGATGCTGGAGCTTGTGAACAGCGAAATGGATGTTATAGCGACCCAGTTCTTTGAGAAAGGCGTGAAGGTGTACGCCGACAGGTATATCAACGTATTGGAGATAGCTGTCAAGCCCTAGTTGGAGAAATTGGCCGCTGTACGGGAGTACGTGCAGCAAGGAAGGCCCAGACACGACTACACAACCATTTTTTTTTACTACTGGTCACCCTTTAGCCCAGATTTCAATCCGCATGACTACTACGCGTGGAATGTGGTCGAAGCAAAGATAAATGAGAGGTAACGACACTTATGGGCAATGAGGAAGTTATAGTGATCTGCAGCATTCATATTCATTCTCAATATTACTTGAATTTTGCTAAGTTTCATTAAATAAATTTTATTTTTTTTATTCTAATATTATTTTCACAAAGGGTTGCCCGCAACAAGGTATGACAATTTTTTATCCGCCTTTCCTCAAATTTTTGCAAGATAGAAGCGTGGAACAATTTATTTACAAATGATAACAGTGGGATAAGTCAATGCGGTGACCTTACAAAAGTAAGATCTGCAAAACGATCCTAAAGATATACAACCAAACGTACGTTCAGAGCTCAACCACGTCACATTTCATATCAGCTGTCTGCTTACTTTCTGTTCAAATGTATAGATAGATTGTTCATTCATTTTTCGGATTTACCTCGAGTATTCTTTAATAGTACTCTCAGTATCTGCCTTCCAGTAACATTGTCATCAGAAAAGCGAAACAAATGCAGTTGTATAGCGATAATACCTCAGTGATTATAAAACCTATGATTATGATCTACAAGACGTTGGATTTAAAATGAAATGACAAGTATTTGTGATATACAAGTCTTTTTAATACATTGAATCAATAAAATTTAATCTTGTAAAAGGGTTCAAAACCTATAACAGCGATAGTCTTATTTACCATAGATTTATTGCAACTACAATCCAGCATTTACGGTTGCTAATTTCTTAGGGCAGGTTTACTACCGCTTAATGCAAATGAAATCGGAGCGATAAATTTCAAAGAATAATTTGCAACAAATTAGCAGCCACGGGGGGATCAATTTGTTGAGTATCCATTTAGGGTGAATATCTATATCGACAAAAACAATCCCAGATACAGCGATAGCGCGGTTGTTTCTCGTGACCATTATGTAAATCCGCGGCTTAAAATATTGGTTTTCGACTAATCCGTTCTATTAATTGGAAATTACTGAAGGGAAATACACCGCCAGTTAAACTATCGAATTTCTCGAAATATGATCTGACGACCCTCTTCATTTCAACTGAGCAATATGAATTTTAAGTAGCCGTGGTGATGTTTGCTAACGTCGAAGTTATACGTCAATGTTATAGGTATACAGGGTAATACAACAAAACATTTTTTATTACGTTTTTCTGTTACAATCAGTAAATATTCCTTTGGAAAAATATAATAACACAACGCTACACAAACAAATTAAATAAAAAAATACGAGGTAGCATCGAAAAAAATATAAAATCTTTATTAAATATCTTTTAGCCTCACTGCTGTTTGGAAAACATAAAGGTATTGAATAAAAAAAAGGAAGATAGACCACTTAAATTTTAACTTAAAAATTGTATCATTACGCCAAAAACCATTGAATGTCTTGATAAGGTTAATCTAAAATGTTGATTGATGCATGTTTGTCCTTTGAACAAGTTGACAGTTTCTGTTAATACTTTCTGCCATTTCAGTTACATGTGATACAAATTTATTTTCCCAATTTACCAACCATCTTAACGATCTCAGACCAATTACAATGTCAAATAATCAGATGTGTGAAGTAAGTATAGATAACATAGTAGATGGTTCAATAAGCTTAGAAGTAATTAACTGTGTCTTTGTATTGTCAAATAGTTACTGTTTAGGATTTTTCGAAGCTTCCACGTATATACAAAATTCTAAGATTTATCTAAATGCGACATTTTGTTAAATTTATATACAGACGATCTTATCGAAATATAATTAAGTAAATTAATTAATTTTTTATTATAATTAAGCCACAACTAAATGCATTAAAAAAATTGTTCTCTTTAAAGTAGTTTCTCATTACAAAATTATACGGCAAATTGGCTTCTCATTTTCTTTAACGCTTGGCCGCTGCTTCGACTGAGTATTTATAACCACGTCAATAATGACCTTCGGCAAATCGGTTACTTATTTGGATCTACTCGATTTGGATGTCTGGGGAGGTAATAAGGTCAGCATCTAATTAACCCGGCGCTATCGTGTGGCACAGGCGAACTGCGAATTAAATTCCTTTTCGCATTTAATACATTCCCAGTTCATGGATGATGTTACATGCTAATAATTTATTCGGCCTCATGGCTGCGTAATTTCAAAACTTTCTCGTTATTGGTTATTTATATATTTAAAAATACCAGGTGCTTCCGTTAAATAACACATTTTTTAACGTTCTAGTAATTTTGTTGGGAGACCATATATTGTATTAAAAATAATCTTCGAGTTTTTGAATACATTGTAATATTTGCAATTATTAATTTGCTAGCGTAAATGTTTAAGAGAAATATTTAGATATGGTGGAAGAAGGTTATAATATGCATATAGTCATCTGGAAGTAATTGAGCCAAGGCGAGCATATAGTATACACATCAAGATAAAACAGAATTTTAAGTCGGGAAAAAATAGTTAAAATTTGAAACACGATATTTTAAAAAGCCAATTAAAGTAATTATAAAACATTAAATTTATGTACAAATTCTATAGTATTTGTTTTTATCACGACAACACTGTGGTGTTGCAAATATATTTGACGTTTGTCATTCAACAGTAAAACTGGTAGAGTTAAAAAATATAAATACATATTTTATTAAAAACATTAAGAAGTGATTAAAGATAGCGAAAGTACCATAGAACAGTGAGGTATGTATGTTTTAAAGATCTGAACAGTTCTCTCCATTTACGAAAAATTTGATAAAGTCCGTTTAAATACTTTATCCCACAACGGTCCATCTCAGTCAACCCTATGTTGAACTACATAGGAATAATCAACATTTTTAGATTTGTCATACTGCCTTCTGCTTAGAGTTGATATTATTGTGATCACATTACTAAAGTTTGAACTTGATAGCGTTATTTTTCTTGCTTTTTTTCAGTGCAAACATGATCGCACCCTAGCAGTGTACACTAAGGAGGAACAAAAACCAGTGATACGATTACTCTGGTCGGAAGCTATGCCAGGGGATAAAATATATCGGAGGCTTATAACACAATACAGGGATAGTGCTTTACCACCTAGAAATGTGCATAAGTAGATCAAAAAGTTTAAAAGTAACCGAGCAAGCATAATATATAAAGAAGGAGCAGCATGTTCGTCATTCTTTGCCACGACATTGTAGCATGTTTCCTACAGATGAGTCATAGTTTTGTTTATCAAATCATCCATGACGATCTGAGCTTCTATAAAGTTTGTGCGAGATGGGTGCAAGAGGGCTTACCTCAAACGATCAATCACTACCGTTGAAGTAAGGATAAAAGCCGATAACATACCTTAATAAATAATAAAATTATTGTGCAGCAAAACTGCGCTGTGCAAAATGAAACAAACCCTATCTACCTAACCAATGCAATAAAACCCTCAATGATCTCCCAAAAAGTGTAAACTGTACTGTATACCATATAGCTAACTACAGAGGATGCCTTCATCATATAAAACTTCAAAAACAACGGATAACAAAAAAATCTAAGAAAATTTTATCGACAAAAGTTTGCAATTCCTAATTTATCATCCTCCCAAGTCATAACCTAAATAAAACCCAAATAACCAGAATAATAAATTAATTCCACAACCCTCTTTTTTACGACGTAATCACGCAGCTACTCACTAAATTAATAACTCTTTTGATACCCTCTATAAATCCTTTGTATTGACACATCTCCCTCAAAAAATTTTCCAAAATGTTTTCTACTGATAATTTACTTTAAACCATTCATAAACTTACATAAATTGGAACGCTAATGGTATAAAATCTTAAAGACTAATTTTCATCTCCTTTTTGGGAAAATACAATGTAGATATGCGTGTGTCGGTAAGACTAACTTATCAGAAGACGAAATATTTAGGGTAAAAAGCTGTCAAAGCTATCGTCAAAATAGACCAGCGAATCTGCATGGAGAGGGGTCGCCATTACTATCAATAACATATAAAATACACCACACTAGTAAATATTTTCATTAGCAACCTAGAAGTAATATCCATCATTATTAGCACAGCTAATATAATCTCCGCGGTAAATCGGCGGCGCGAATATTCGAGGTGGCAGTATAGCCGGCTATGTTGTACGCTGCTGAGATATGGGCAGAAGGGTATAAAGTTAAAGAGTGTAGGAACTTCCTGAGCGCCCAAAGAAAACTCGCAGTCAAGGCGGCAAGTGCTTATCGCACTGTAGCCACCGAGACTGTCTTAGCATTGAGTCAGTTACCGCCTTTGCGTTTTGTTTTGGAGGAGGCGGCAGATTGCAGGAGGCTGACGACCGGGCCGGAGCAGCAATTTCGAGAGGAGTTGGGGCTGCGGCAGGGCGTCATTGAGCGGAGGCAGTCCATGGAGGAGACGGGGCACCCGGCCGAGCGTGACGGCATCCCATTCAGTGTGGCGGAGCCGGAGGAGTGACAACTGTGCTGCTACGTAGACGGATCGCGGGCGGACGACGGGAGAGCAGGGGCCGCGTTCGTGGTCATGCGAGGGGCGGAATAAATATACTGTGGTCGAGCAAAACTCGCAGACTGGAGCACCATCTTCCAATGCGAGTTAGTAGCCATCCGAGAGTACCTGACGTATATCCATAGGCACAGAGCAGTAATCCCAAGACGCTGTCGGCCGAGATCGATGTCCGATTCCATTGGACCAAGGCACACGTCGGGACTCCAGGCAACGAGCGTGCAGACCAGTTGGCCAAAGAGCCAGCGGCAGGAGATGGAGCGCTTATATTCGAGACGGTACTAATGGGGCTCGTAAAGAAACGACTACGAGCTAGGACGAGAGCAAGATGGGAGCAGAGATGGCAAGCAGTGGAGACGGGACGACATGCGCGGATATTCATCCCCACGGTCGACACGGAGCGACAGGCTGCGGAGTGCTTTAGCCGGCACACCGTCCAGCTTATCACTGGGCATGGCAACTTCCGGTCCTACCTAATTCGAATCCGGAAGCTGGTGGAGAACCAAAACAGATGCGCGTGTGGGGAGGTCGACGACGCCATGCACGTCCTGCTGACCTGCAACGCGGAGGAGGAGACCAGGGCCAGGGCGGAGAGAACCCTGATTACCAGCGGCTGGAGATGGCCACGAACGCGGGAGGAGCTCGAGGGACTTTCAAACGTGCGTGAATGGTGGACGGCTCTTGCGGTTTTTGCGGAACGGTGCGCGAGATTACGTGTTGACGCGAACTTGTGATGGGCGCGCGGGGGTTGGGAAAAATAAGTGCTGGTGCGAGATGCGAACTCTGGGACGATGAATAACAGACACTAAGCGCGGCGTAGGTTAAGGTAGTTGTTTAGTCTGTTTTTGCGTAGCATTGTAAAAGCTAGGAGGACTCGGAGCCATCAGGGGTTTTTGTGGTTTTCCCGGGTCCTGCACTAAGGCGAATGCCGGGGCAGGTAAATTTGCGGCCACAATAGTTATAACAAATTCGGAGCATTGTTAAATACAGGTCTGCGGAAAATTGTTAATACGGTTGCGGTAGTGCTGATGTAGTTCCGTAAGGCGGAGCACCAGTCTTTAGTTATAAGCATTTTCCTGTAATGCTACTGTATATTAATTCATTAATAAATTGTAAGCTAATATAATCGCCATCAGAAGCTAAGCAGTCTATAAACAACCCAATAAAACACTGAAGAAAATAAAGTCGTCAACCTCCTTAACACACGAGGATCGGGTATGCAGACTTAAATATTAAGATTACTTTGTGGAGATGCCGCGTAAGAAACCCTAATCGTAAAAAACTCAACGATTTAGCAGCCCAACACCAATTACAAATATTAGATCCAAATGAGTATACACATTATCTGAATAGAGATAATCATCAACTGAACATTATACTCACCAGAAACTTCCATTTAGCCATTCAACAAAAAGTAATGCCTGAACTAAACTTCGATCGCCTACCTGTGTTAATAAGATTTTTCTCCTCCTCACTCTTCAGACCGCCAGTTCCTAGAATGATAAAAGGATACGTCAGAATCAGAAGGTAATATTAAGGAACGAAAGAACGTAACCCAAAATCAATTAAACAACTTAGACCACCAAATACCACGTGAAATTGACATAATCCAATATATCTTTACAAAAAAAAACCCTAGACATCATTGAATCTACGAGCTCAAATCTTTGAAAAGCCTTGAAAACTATAACCCAAAAAATAGAAATTATCCCGACTCTAACGCTTAATGGTGCCTACGGTACTGATGAAGATAAATACAGCCTAATTGCTACTCATCTCGAACACATTTTTACACCGATCGTCACCGATGAAAACCAACACCACACTTATAGTATAATTGCGTATTTGAAAAACCACCAGTTAGATGATTTTGATCAACTCGCGACACTACAAAAATTGAAGGGATATATTAAATTTCCACCACTAAAGAAAACTCCAAGTAAGTATTCAATCCTTAATGTCGCTCTATAAAAATTAAGCCCAGAAGCGATTGCCTTCTTGGTCATACTTCTCAATGCATGCTTAAAAATGGAAACATACCCACATACTTAAGTTCTCTAAACCAGGAAAAAACAAAATTGACTGTAGTTCTTACAAACATATGAGGCTTCTCTCAGCTTTACCTAAGCTACCTGAAAGAGTTGTCCTTGTATGTCACATTCTATTGTCAACTCGGTTTGAGTTCTGTACAGGCCACTCTGCAGCACAACAGCTACAAAGCATTGTAGAAATCATAGATATGGTACTAAGCTAAATACTGCATAACGGCAACATTCCTAGACATTGCCTGGGCTTTCGATAAGATTTGGTTACATGAATTAAAATATTAAAATACTTCACTTCCAATTTTCTCATTACTTGATTGGTGTTATCTTTTTGCTTTGGAGAAAAGATTCTTGGTAGTTAAAATTAACACTGCTGTTTTACCTCCAAAGCAAGTACACGCGATAGTACTTCAAGGCAGTGCTCTTAGCTCCCACATTATTTAATATTTTCATACACGACATGTCTAACCCACAGCATAAGAATCTCGCATTATTTGCGAACAAATCCAGTTTTTAACCCAAAACGAAGATATACTCACCGTCATTAACCGTCTCCGAATATCCATTCGTACATTAAATAAATGGTACAATAAATGATTTATATCACTTAATGTTAACAAATGTACAACAAATGGATAATCCGATTTTATAAAATACTTCTGGACCGATTGTCACCCACAGTTGTCCAATATGGATCACAACCTTAAAAAGTTATTAGAAATATTTCAAGTTTTTAGGGATAAGATTATCAGAATATCTATTAATGCTCCTTGGTGTACCCGCAATAAACAGATGCACAATTAAATATAGAAGTATCGACAGCATAAAACAGTTTATCAAGAGACTTACAAAAAAGTTCTTTGATGACTTAAGTAACTAGAATAACCATGCGATCCTTCAAAAACTAGGCCAAAAGAATATCCATACTCGCCTAAAGAGAAACTTATCTCAGAACTTAACATTGGATTCGGAAGGCAACAGTAGTGTGTGAATGTCAAAATTATAACCTCCGTAGTGCCTGCATCGACAACTCCAGTGTGCCATATGTCCAAATGGGCTTTAAAATAGCTTTGTACAATAGTTTACTAGAAAATCCAGCCAGCTACGCTTGGCTATTATAGAGAATGCAAATGTTACGAACTTTCTGTAGCAATCTTTACTATTGCTGCCCTCCAATGATTGTGTCTCACTATGGTGCATCGACGTAATGGGCGTTGAAGTTATGTTCATATATATAGCAACGATCGTTCGTGTATTTCCGCATGGCCCCGAACGCGTTACTCTGGTAACCAATGCTTCTCACACGCCCGGGGACCGGGGACCTCCACATTGTGCTTTAAAGATATTTTATTTGCAATTAACAAACTCGAATTCCTTCTAAGTATCCAGTATATGTGTTGGAAATTTGCTCCTAGTTGTTTTCTCTTCGTTAAGATGTAGGTTCACCTAGTTAGTCTTCTGTACAAATGGAGACCTAGATATTTTGCTACATCTGCTTGGGAAATGTAATTTCCATTTAGTGTAACTGCAGGACAAATTATAAATATAATATAATATATATAATATAAAATTGTGATCGTGATGAAAAGCTAAGATTGTCGTGTCATCATCGTATGTAGCAGTGATAGTGGAGTTGGTTTGGGGTAAGTCTGCTGTATAAAGGGATTGTAATATGGGTCCTAAAATACTTCCTTGTGGTACTTCGGATTAAACTTGACAGAGATCGGTGTAGGTTTCTTGGTATTTAACTTAAAATGTCCTCTTCAAGTGGTAGAATTTTAGTAGTGCATAGAATGGATGTGAGAGTAAGAGCTTAAATTTCTGCGTTAGTCCGAGATCCCAGATTTTATCGAATGTATGACTTGTATCAAAAAAGACAGCCGAGCAGTATTCTCTGTCTTCCATATCGTTTCGGATTTGTTTAACGATGCGGTGGATTTGTTCCGTGATTCCATACTCTTTCCTGAAGCCGAACTGGTGCTAAGATACGAGTCCACTTTCATCTATAATTACGGTACGTCGTTTAAGTATTAGTTTTTCAAGGATTTTTGATAGGATTGGGAGGAGACTTATGGGTCGGTATCAGGTAACCTCATTTGGGTTTTTACTAGATTTGGCAATCATTATAACCTGTGCTATTTTCCAATGACATGGGAAATATTTGTCTAAAAACAGCAAGTTTTGGATTATTTCACCAGTGATGATATCATAACCTGAAGCTCGTTTTATGTTGATTTCGTGTTGTATTACTGCTTCTACCTCACTTTGTAAAACTTTTTGTGTTACTAGGGTCATCTAGAAGAAAGCCTTTAGTTGATTGTACATCTCTGCTTTTTCTGCAGCCGTTAACTGAGAGGGAAAAGGTTGGAAGACTGTAGTAAAGTGTTCTGCGAAGACAGTGGCCTTTTGCTGATCAGTTCTTGTCCACTTTCGTAATAGAGGTAATAGATATTGCTACTGTTTGAGTGTACGAGCAGTTTACTACAGATAATCAGTTGCATTAGTTGGTGTTAAATAATTTTGGACAGATTTATTTTTTATCTTGCGCAGTAATTTTTTAAGGTCATTAATACCTTTGTTTGTCTGATGGGGCTCTTGTTATCTGCCATCGTTTCTCTGATATTTTGTACTTCAGTATTATTGGGAGTTCTACTTGGGTTTTTTCTTTGTTTTTGTCTGGGGTCGCTTGCTACGCCTCACTTTGTATTTCTCGTGTTATATTTACGACGAATTTTTCTATATTCAATTTAGTGTTAAACTGTATTGTTATATTTATCTGTTCATCTAGTTTGTCTCTGAAATAATTCCAGTCTGTCTTTTTGCTGTAAAGTGATGGTTTCTTCAGTTTTCCCAATATTTGTGTAGATGGTTTTCAGAATAGAAGTGTGATCCGACATTAGCTCTAAACAGAACACTACTAGAAATTTTTTGGAGTTAAGGCCATTGACTATGCAACAAGAGCTGGTATCTTTTGAGGGCCAGTATGTGTATTGGAATGTTAAAAGATAGTTTATGTTATTAGCTTTCATACCTTTTAATAGTTCCCGTCCCTTAGTTATTGTAAGCCTAGATTCCCATATCGTGTTTTTTGTATTAAAGACTCCTCCAACTAGGAATCTGTTTTTCAAAGTCCGGAAATATCTGTCATAACCTTTAAATTTATTGTTATGCCTTGATGGCCAATATATCGGAGATATTGCCTGTAGTGCCTAATATAGTGACGTTGGTGGCTTGTATGTTGTAACGCTCTTTCATAGTGTTTAATATTCTGCCTAATTATAACTGCATAATCTCCATGTGCTGTTTTATCTGGATGGCTAGTATTATATATGTTGTAATTTGGTATTTTTATATTACTTCTATTGATTGAATGCGTTTCTAATGTGAGGATTCTCTAAAGGACTTGGTTATTATATAATGTCTTTATTGTGTCTTTGTCTTTAGCTAATTTGTTGAATAACTGAATTAGTGGTTGTATGTTTTCTGCGCCCGAAATAAAAATCGAAGCTTTTTGTGGTTTGATCTATATTTTCATTTGTGAATATGTCAAATCTATTACCGAGTCCAAGCTAGTAATTATTCTGTTTGGAAATATTAGCTTTCAGTTCTTTTTGATATCTGCCTCTGTTCGGGCTTTACTACCGGGCGCCCGGGGCCTTTACAAAAGATACTTAACTTGGCGCCGCCGCTGTATCGGAGACGCTGGACCCCTCTCTCGGGCCACTGGGCCTTAGAGAGAATGGGGTGCACGCGCTCGCGTGTGGCGCCGCGCTACCAGTGTGGCTAGAAATTCCTGTAGAGTCGAATATGCGCAGTGCGTCAGAGCGTTAATTGGCTGGACGGTTCGCCAATGCCAATGAACGCTCTGACGCACTGCGCATATTCAACTCTACAGGAATTTCTAGCCACACTGCGCGCTACATTCAGCGCGGGGACTTGACTCGAGCCCGTTGAGCCTTCCAGACGTTAGCGCCAGTACGCTGCTTTCAAAGGAAAGAGGACTGCGTGACAGGGAAACAGGTCAGTGTGGAATCGTGATGATTGATGTGTATGCGTCCTCTTGTGTTGTAACGGCAGTATGTGTGCCTTGGGGGAAGGAGTTACGGAGTGCCGTGGCCCTTCTGCGGCGTAGAGCTTTGCGGCAGCCCTGTGTTGCCCGAGCCTGCATGACAAGGACACAGCTCAGTGCAAAATCTGTACGTTTGTTGCGTATGCGTCCTATTGTGTTGTAAGGGCGGTGTGTGACCCTGGGGAAGGAAGCACGGAGTGCCGTGGCCCTTCCATGGAGCCCTGTGGGGCAAGGACTCGTCCAGCTAGCTGGTCATCCTCACAGGGGTGCGGTGTCTGTGGGGGCAGGATGACTAGCTGGTCACCCTCTCTGCGGAGCGGTGTCCGTGGGGGCTGGACGGGACGGCGCATACGCACGCCCAGCTAGAGATCTCTCATTGCGTGCGGAAAGGTACCTTGCGACTTGCGTAATTGCGTTAGCGCCACTATCGGCGTTGCGACACGATGATTTGTATTGTCGTTTACTATTGTTCATTGTATGAATTGTATTTAGCTTAAGTTTTACAACTACCAATAAATCCTACTCTTGCCCCGGCTTTCCTCTCTAATCGCGAGAGGTTTTATGCCTAGGCAAGTAGTAACTTTCGCGTGATCCTTTGTGTTTTATTTATTGATTGATGCGCTCACTCAATCTTTAACTAAGTCTCACCCTCACAGTAATTCTAATTAACTTTCACTGTATCTTGGTCATTTGGAATCAGACAGCCTCGTTTTCTGTTGATATGTTGTCATGGTTCACCAGTATTTTGATCTGCAGAATATTAGGTAAAATGCGACTGCATTATATTTATCATTGGAAAATTGTTGTGTGGTTGACTGCTGTATAAGGTTGCATTTTGTAGGAGTGTTTGCATTGGAGCTGGTTGAGAAAAGTAAGTATTTATTAGCATTTATTTGTGTGTTTATGCTTGAGCGTAGTGGTGCGTATATAGTTCGCTGGCTGATACATGTGTAATAAAAGCGTAATAAAAGTCGCAGCTTTTATATTGTTTGGTTCTATTCTTGATTTTATTGCTGCTATCAGTCAGGAATTTGACCTGAAGGTCGCTATCCGGATCGGTTGGGTCAGCAGATGGCCCGCTGGGCAACCCGCCGCCTTAAGCTGCAGTGTTTATCGCTGCGATAGGGCAGGTATAGATAGCTCGCAGCACATCTGCTTGGCTTCGATGCGCGAGTGGTTAATCATGCATGATACTATAAGATGTATAGCTGATTAACTATTAATATAAAAAAGTGGTATATAAATAACTGTTGAAACGCTGCTATATCATTAAAAAAAGTCGAATAAAACAGTGCATACAAACTTCTTTATCGCGACTTACCAACCCCTGCTTATTGTGATTACTGCACAGCACAAACTAATTTTATTTCATTCTGGTACAAAATATACTATTTAATTAGCATTAGCAACTCCAAGTATCTTAGTACCCTTTTATGGGGTGAACAGTTACAGTTACCATGTCCGTTCTAAGAAAAATAGATACTATTCATCCGATCAGCTTGTACCTTAAGCTACAAACGCAGCCGATGCAACTAAAGGGCCAGTTAAAATCAAAACACCACCTATTTTTTTGCACGAGCCACTCAATCTCAAATAAATAATCCACAATATTAGAATCCTCGTCAAAAAAGTATTCTCAACATCCCTAAACTGAATAGCATTAAAAGTTAGTCTAACAAGCCAAGACAATTACAGAAGCTTGCTTAAACATTATTTAGAAAATAAAATGAAGTTTTACACATTCCAAAACCCCAATAGTAGACATTTTTTGGTAGTAATAAAGAATGTTCCCTTTTTCTTAACCGAAGATGATATTTAAGAACTCGCATCTTATAACCTACCGATAAAACAAATCATAAGTCTTTTAAACAAAGATAAAACACCTAGATCAATGATTTTAATATTCTTTACACCACTGAAAAGGCAAACGAAATATTTAGCATTAATAAAATTTACCACTCAATAATAACCGTAGAAGCACGGCAGAATAAAAATAAATACATCAATGCCACAGATACTAAAATTTACTATAAATTGGAACTAAAATGCGCAAGATCCAAAGGAAATCGCTTATATACTAATTTTAACAAACCACAAGCTTCGGACATGTACTAACTGTAGTGAAAACCACCCCGCTAACTTTAGAGAATGCAAATATATCTCGGAAACACAAAATAATCAAAGAGACGACCCTAAAATAAATCTCACACTCAATAACAATTCGAAAAACCTTATCTTCTACGCAATACCACCCCTTTCCTGCAAATCAAACAATTTTTATTAGCTAATCTTTTTTCCCCTCTTTTTAATTGATCATAGATTCAATGTAATTTCTCAAATAAAAATCCTCAATTGAAATTCAACTAAACTTATTTAAATAATTTCTCTCAAGACATTCCATTGATATAGTATACGTCTCTTAAACACATAGCTGGATACCGGATCTACTACAGAGCTAGAGACGTCAACACGCATTAGAAAGTGTGACTATCATCGTTAAGCACAAAATCATACATCATAAATGCCAACCAATCAACACCATAAACCTTGAGCCTGTTTGAACAAAAATAAAAATACATGATGGCACTGCCGTAAATATAATGTATTTATAAGCAATCCAATAGGGATTACCAGAGTAAAATATCTCAACAATCTTTAACACAAATGGACTCATCCTACTTATTGGAGATAAACTGCAGATGTCGAGTAAGAAATCTCTCTAAAACCAAACTCTAACTATCTATCTGATTTTTATGAAATTTGAATAAGCAAGCACTTCTACAAGCGCTCACTGAACTAGACTTTTTCACATTTATAACGTCAGCAGAAACTGCGATTATTACAGCTCTCGACCAACAACTCAAAGCAACTTCAGTCCTTAATCCAAATTGATAAAACAATCACATACATAACGAAAAGCATCTCTGACAGAGTCTACGGAGCTACCATAGAGAAAGTTAACTTAAAAGAAAACTCATTATTAAAATATATATTTAATTTGATTAAGCAAAAAAAATACGCCAAGAAGAGAATGTCAGGAGACCTAAATATTGAATAATTTATCTCATTGCATAAAAAAGGAATTCGACGTTTGTCAAAACTACTCATATCAAAAACACATCAGCAACCTTAAACCTCTCCTAGTTTGGAGGTCGAGAATTATGAAGGATAACTAAACGGATGCTATGTCAGCCTTATGAGATACCTCCAATTTCCTTGAAAGCTCAGTTGTTTAACTTCGATAAATAAAAATGCAAAGCCTTTGCAAATCACAATGAGAAAACTTTTACTTCCCATAACCACGATGATCTGGTTGTCAGTAATATAGTTAGCAACTTCGTTGAAACGCATCAAGCAACTAGTGAGAAAAAATTTAAGTCAACATACTTCTATACCAAAGGCATATTAATACATAAAATCACGAAAAGCATATGTATATTTAGCAATAGTTCTCAACGGATAACTAAGAAACATGCATTATTTTGCAAACCAAGAAAAAATAAGAAGGGTTTGGAAAAGTTATTCACTTCTGACTTAGCGAAGAAGTTGGAAGACTAAACATTCTTCCAACTTTCCAATTTAGTTTTACAGAAGACCACTCTACTTGCCATCAATTACAACGTGTAATCGAGACATTGAAAGAGAATCTGACAGCAACCTTGTGTATTGACAGAACAAGCTTCGATCGCGTATGGACAAACGGCCTCAAAGATCAAATATCACTCCTATAAATATCTTATTACATCAAAACCACAATATTCTCCTTCCTAGACAATTTTTTTCAACATTATTAATGCTAATCTTGCAATGTCTGCAGATGACACGGCTATAGTAACCAAAAATGAACGTATAGAACTGACGATTTGTAAGCTACAAAATGTTATTAATATACTGAGCAATTGGTTCAAGTAATAAAATCTATCTATCAACTAGGCTAAACATGTCATTAAGATGTTTATAGTAAGACCCATCCGAAATCTCAATTAACGGCGACTCTATGCAGTGGAACTCCAACCAGACTAACATGGAAATGTCATGTACAAAAAAACTAAAGTAAAAACCCAAGAAATTAATTATACCCACTTATAAACCAAACTTCTCCTTTTGAACCAAATGTACCACTATTCTGTGCAAGTCACCGATACGCCCGTTAGTCCTCTGCAGGTGTATCCTTTGGAGCAACACATCCAAAACTAATTTTCACCGAGTCCAGAACAAAGTCCTTGGAATTGCAGGCAACGCTTCCTGCCAACTAGTAACTCTATTATAAATTGGACATTTCCACCATCGATCAACATATTGCAAGCTTGTTAAAAAAATCCAAGCCAATTTTATTAACTGTAGTGGTGGCGCTTACGGCACACTAAGTCAATGAGGAATCTATGTATGACTAAAACACAAAACTATCACAAGACATATCTGAATCACAACAGTGATGTTTTTTAAGTACTCATGTGATCGTTCATGTTATTTAAGATATACATCAATTGGTATTAATGGAATAGGGAAAAGGGGGAAATACTTAGAAAAGCATACATCGAAAAATACCAAATAATAAAATTTAAAATAATTCATTTTGACATTAGTAGAGGTTTGCAAGTTGCAAGTTGTCCTATTTTCTAGACTCTTGTTTTTGGTTCGCTTTATGCCAAAGATTATTAAGTTTTTCTTTCTTGATTTCCTTTCTAGTTGTTCCGTTTTCTTGTCTTGATTGCGGATTTTTTCTTTTAATTGTTCGTTCTCCCGTTTTCTTTCTTGGCTTTTATTTTTAAGTTTTGTTAGTTTTAATTGTATTGCATCCATCTTTCGTTTTATTTTCATTTCTCAGTTTATCTTGTAACTTGATTAATGTGTCCCCAATCTCCTTCAGAATTTCTGCCGTCTTGTTCTGATTTGTAGATGTTGGTGTGTTTTATATGCACTAAAAATTTTGAGTCCGACTTTGTTTAGTTTAGTTTCTTGTTTCAATTTTTCCTATACATGATTGCCATATCGTTCTGTGATAGGAATCAGAGGTCAATCGACCCGTCGGACCTTGACTCCTAAATCGCTACAACTTTTAAATTTAATTTTATTTCTATTCTTCTCTAATTAATAAAATTTGATAAATTTTTATATTGCGTTATAAATATTTGGTGAAACGATATTGAGCAATCTCTGATAATCTAAAAGCTCATTTTTGTCCTTTCGCGCACTCCGCATATACGGCGGAAAATCGTCGGCCCGCAGGCAAAGGTGCCGTTCTTGTTTGTAGCTACAAATATTTATATGTATAAAAAACTAGACTAAACTTTTGTTTGTTGCTGTTCTGTTAATATGTCCCAGTCGTAGTTTTATAAGCTGTTTATCCTTCCCTGATGATTTTAAAAATCGTAATTACCCTGGAAAATGGAAATTATTGCAAAGCACACTTAATCAAACGATTCTTGCCTTTCGCCAGAACCACACTCTCTTTATTTAAAAATAAAACAAAATAAAAGTTGTTTGTCACAACAAACATAATAAAATATATTTTCAAGTATAGACAATAAAAAAACAATTCTAAAACAAAATAAATATACTGTATATAAGGCAATGTTATATAAACAAAAATAAACATAAATTCGTGCTTCAAAATAATTTTTGATCCACGTTGTCAGAGAGAGGGGAATTCCTCGGGCCCTTGGTTTCTAGGGGACCGGTAAACCTCCAATATATTGTTCTTTATATTATTTTTACTATTTTAAACAACGCCCCATTAATCCGCAATTCGATTCTGTGCAAATTCAAAGAACTGGTTGGTACTGATATGCAATTTTATCATATTTTTTTACATTTGCCTAATTATAATAACAAAAAATCTATTATATTTAGTAAAATTGGTACAAGATACAAGTACGCAGCCTCAGTCACCCTTAAAGGATTTTACTTTTTGGAGGTGGTAAACCAAGAGACTTCTATTGGACGACTGAGCTGTTTCTGAATTCTATCTGTAGGCCCAAGTTTTATCTCCGACTAAGATCTTTTTGATAAATTTGATAGCAACCTTTAGATATTGAAATTGCTGGTTCACCTTCTAATTGTCGGACTTTCAGTTACTGATCCTTGCCGATTGTAGCCCGTACAACTTTAACGTTTTTGGTGATCTACTTATTACCGGTCTTTCAAAACGCAAATCACTTATAACAGATTCTCGTCCATCTCTGAATCATTAGTACCATGCCTTTATTTGTACTACACTCATTGCATCGTTCTGCAAAAATATGTTTCAGATTTACATAAAATTTATGCAGTTTTATTAATTTAAGTTGTCCTTTTTCATGCATGCGCATTGCAATCGACTCTCATCTGCTGCCAGGTTTCATTGCAGTTGCACAAATTGTTACATTATATTAACATTAGCTCGTTCTTTTCAGGAAAAACCTTGCTCGTCACCTGTGCAACTGCATGCAGTATAGTTTAAAGCAACAACAATTTAAATTGGTTTACTATATATGTTGTAAAACTTGGAAAAAGTGACATTGATTAGTAGCATAATGTTATTTAACAATTGTTTTAATGTTAGTAATACGTAAATAAAAATATTTTGTGAAGGCCCAGTACAATTACTTTTTTCGAGCCCCTGCTCACAGAAAAAGAAAAATTTTGTGTACTATGACCTATAAGTCATTCTAGGATATTAGTCTCCAAACTAACTCTCACTTATTTATGAATCCTAGAAGCTTATCTAAACGACCATATGCCGATAAAATGTGTCAGCACACAGGTTAAACTAAATTGGAGTCTATAGGATGCAATCTTCAATTGATTATTTTAATGGCTTCTATAATAACTATACCTGACCGAAGAACTACCGCTATAAATAGTCAACACTTGAAAGCCAACAGCTTTGGGTGGAGGAGTTGTCAAGTGAAAAGACACTCTCTTGTCTTGAGATTGAGAAACTGGTCTTAAAACCGAATGAACCTCTGTAGAGGTCAACGACATGAAAATGCATAAGCACCAAGAAACCACTGCAATAAAGATTTGCATGGATATCTCTAGTACAAACAGTATGACAAAGTTCAGAATAAAATATTCCGGAGCTTCAAGTTTATCATTCGGATCTCCGGAGAAAACGGTTGTGAGAAAGTATTTTATAAAACCAATTAAAATTGCAAAATTAAATTAGCAAATACTACAGTAGAACAAATAGACTTAAACCGAGTATACTTGAAATTAATGATCTACAGAGGACCAGGAAGATGTATAAACGATAAAGATGTTTTATATTATGCAGTTAGTGATGACCAAATCCATAGATATGGTGTTGTAATTGCCATAGAAAAAAATTAAACAAATCAGTAGTAAGTTTTACTCGCTATTCTGAACGTATAATGATACAACTGAATTCTAATAAATAAAAAATGGACATAATCCAGATATATGCACCAATGGCAGACAAAGAAAATAAAGAGATTGAAACATTTTATAAACAATTACAATCTGTCTTAAAATCTACTAAAAAAACATGACATAACCCTAATAAAAGGTGATTTCAATGCTAAAGTGGGCCAAATGAAAACTGGAGGATGTATTGGAGAACATGGGTTAGGGAGGAGAAATGATCAAAGAAAAGAATTTTGCCAAAGCGAAGAATTATCAATAATGGACGATGTATAACCTGTTAAATAAAAGGTTATATACACGGAGGCACATAGGGACAACAGAAAGAGAACTGTCATCAAATAGATTAAATAATAATTAAAAACAGTTTTAAAAATGCCATTATATCAGCAAAAACATATCCCCGAGCTGACATCGAGTCAGATCACAATCCTGTAGTAGCAACATTAAATATGAAGTTAAAGAAGTTAAAATTTAGTTATAACAGGCAAATAATAAATGCAAAAGCACTAAACGAAGAAAGTACGTACAATAACGCAAACGAAAAAGTTAATCATAATCTCAAAAATGTTGAACAACAAAACAAGACCACTGATAACGTAAATGAAAAGTGGAAAAACGTAGAGGCTGTTTTATTAAAAGTTGCTAAAGAGACTTTAATTCTAGCTAGAGTTAAGACAAAAGCTTGGATGGCAGAAAAAAATTTAGACTTGATGGTGAAAATAAAAATATAAAATAACTAATCGAACAATTGAAATAAAAATAGAAGCAAAGGAAACATGAACGATTGAAAAGTGCAGAGAAATTGATAGTTTTAATATCCACAGAAAGACTAAAGAAGTAACAGGTATGCAAAGAGCAAAGCAATCTAATATATTGAAAGACGAGAATGGAAGAATAGTCACTGATATAAAACAAAAATTACAGACATGGAAAAAATACGTAGAAAAACTGTTTAAGGAAGACTGATCTAAGCGAATGGAAAACGAAACGGTAGAGATAGAGCTAGATATATTAAGAAGTGAGATAGAATATGCTATTAAGAATGCAAAAACAGGAAAAGCTCTAAAGCCAGATGGTTTTTAAAAAGATGACTGTTAAAACTTATAAACGATGATGCAACAGAAATAATGGTAGGCCTTTTGAATGGATTTTATAGAACAGATGTTATCCTAGAAGAATGACTGACGTTAACTTTTATACCAATACCAAAAAAAAAAACAATGCAAAGAACTGTACGGAGCATAAAACTATCACACTGATGAGTCATATATTGAAAGTTTTTCTTAAAGTCATTCATAAGAGAGAATAAACTTGAAGAAGGTATCAACGGTACACAAATGGAATATATTAAGGGATTAGGAATGAAAGAGGCCTTATTTGGAATAAATATATTAATACAACGACGTTTATACATAAACCAAGACCTTTATGCATGATTTATCGATTTTAAGATAACGTTCGATAAAATGAAACATGAAAAGCTACATGAAATACTTAAAAAGGAAAATATCGATAGTCGTGACATAAGAATAATAGTCAAATTGCACTGGCATCAAACAACTAAAGTAAAAATAAAAAAAAACAAAATAAAAAAAATTAAGATATCCGAGGTGTCCGCAGATGATTTGTAAGATCTGTAACGTTTAATTGAAAACATAAACTTACACACAAGTAATAACTATGGCCTGCAACTAAAGTTTAACAAGACAAAACTAATGATTATATCAAAAAAACTAAATGTTGACGACAATTTGACAATTTCTAATACATTAATAATATATACATAAAAAAGTGATCAAACTAAAGAAATTAAAACAAAAATAGAGATAGTAAGACAAATGTGTATAAAACTGGTGCTATAGAAGAATATGAAGGATAGCATGGACAGAAAAAATAACTAACACAGGATTATTACGTAAAACGATAAGAGAATACGAAGTAATATACACAATTAAAAAGAGGAAATTGGAGTATTTGGGCCACATATTAAGAGGTGAAAGTACTCATTGCCGGGGCTAATAATACAGGGAAAAATAAAAGGTGTAAGAAGCGTAAGGCGAACAACATCCTGGCTAGAGAACTTAAGAGAGTGGTATGGTTGTACTACCAACGAATTATTTAAAGCTGCTGACAACAAAATGCAAACCTCTCATAGGCGACAGTACACTATGAAAAAGAATTTCGTTACCCATCATTGACTACCTGAAAGACATCATAATTTGTCACAAGTGAGGATTAAAATAATTATCGCTATATATAACTTCTACATATGCAATAGCGTCTTTTTTCGAATATCTGTACGTTTATTCAATGATAGAGCCATAGAGGGGAGTCGCATTCTTAAATTAGAAATTCCATAAACTCAATCTAAGAGGTAACCATGGTGCTATATAACAAAATGTCTTTGATATCACTAATTCAGAAAAGCAAAAAATCATTGATGCTATACTTAGATTTGCCATACACACTTTTAGAAAATTAAACCTACTATTTCTTCAAACAGCATCAAGATATTTATGACATTCACATAAGGTTGCAATTGTCAAGTCTTAAAGCTGTAAGTTACATTGTGTTTCTTGTCAAGTTTGATTATTTACGAATGGAGTGCGGTGATAAAGAAAAATGTATTACTGTAATAGTATTGCATAAGTGTAGAACTGAAAAAGTGTAATATTTAAAATCCTGAATCCTGTAGGCGTTTACCGTGTGTTTATCGGACTATAAACTGAGACTAGAGACGTCGAAGGTCGTCCAAAATCTGGAAGACCACATTCAGTTCGGAATTAAACGAAATCCTCTTCCTAATCAGATGATTATATCTTGGGCGATAGAAATTTCCAAAACTTTGACGTTTCGTATTATTAAGCAAGACCTAGGACTAACTGCTTACGAAAGACATACAGATGCAGATGCCGTTAAGAAAGTCAGGAGGGAAAAGTAAAGAGGTTGTTGACCGAGTACGCGCATGGTGAAAACAAAAAAAAAAGTTTACGGATGAAAAAAATTTTACAACAAACAAAATGACAGGGTATACGTTAAGTCATCCAAAGAAGTGTCTGAGCTAGTACCAGTGGTTCAAAGAGGACATCATCCAGCATCTATAATGGTTTGATTAAGAGTCTGTTATGATAAAGCAACTGATATTTCTTTTTGTAAAAAGGGAGTCAAAACTTCGGCTGCTGTGTATTAGAATATTTTGGAAGGTGCGGTAAAAGCTCTGAAGCACACACTTTTTTGCGGTGAGGCTTGAATCTTTTCAGCAAGACTCCGCACCCGCTCACAAAGCACGATCAATTCAAACTTGGCTGAACGACAATATGCATTATTTTCTAACAGTAGAGGATCGGTCACCTGGTAGCCAAGATCGCAAATTATGGGCAGTTTTAAGGAAATACTTTACACAAAAAGACACCTTCATGCTGATTCTTTGACGTGAGACCTGACAGTTGCGGTCAGCAGACAGTGCCGTAGCGCTCAACGGTATTCCATTAGAAGTTAATGTTTGTATCACTATTATCAATACTATATTACAATTGTTAATTTTTTTTATTAGCAGCAGCTTAAATTATAATTTATCTTCTTGGAGGCAAGCTTGGAAAAATTGTTTATAAGCGGTTAAAACCTTTGAGCTAATATACCCATCAGATTTTATAAGTAGTGAAATGCATCACAAAGAACTTAACGTGGTTAGGCTGTAGAATAACATGATTTTTTTATATAATCTTGCCGTTCCAGATTAATGTCAGCAGTTTGATAATTGTATCTAGGCCAAAAAACAAAAATTGATTATTGAAGCTTCAGTTTCTATTATTTAAATTGTAATGGCGATAAAAGATTTATATTTTCTGATAAAAGTTGGTTTTTTAACTGTTTAAAGAATCGTAAAGACAGTTATTGTAGTTTTGAGATTGTAAACTATTTAAAATTGAAACTATACGTATTGAGAGTCACTTAGCTGTTAAAAAATAATTAATAAACTAATGTTTTTTTGGTAGCTTTGATTTGATGATGTTTTTTTCTAATGTCCTGTTTTATATGAGGTATAGTAGTTATTGTGACGACTGGAAGTAGCAGTTTTAATTAGTGTAGTTCCCCTATATCATTTATGCAAATTACGCAACCACGATAATCTTCAATTATCATCTGATCTTTGATTTTTGTTTAATTATAATAATGAATATTTTTCTTTCCGTATAATTAATATAATTAAGAATATGTTGCACTTGCAATTTTTTTCCATCGTTATATGGTTCACCCTCGGTAGTTTTAAGAAACGTTTTTAAATTCATATTTCAAGTGCTCCTGGCTTCTCAATAAATTTTTTTTATATCCATGTCTTCGTAGCATAAGGTTAAGAAAATAAAGCGGCTGTAAAAGTCCGTAAGTTACTAATGATTTATGGGCAGTTTGCTAATTTTACGAAAGCTGTTTTTACTATCCATAGATAAATTACCATTTGTTTATGTATCGCAAAGTTATCGTTGCTACCGCCCATTAACGTTTTATTGAATCATAAATAAGATAAGTGTTACGCAACCGACTTTTAAGAATTAGCAATTGATATTGCACAAAAATTTACTGCACTAAATAACAAAGCACGACACGAGCAATATATTTCTTATGCCGTTATCTGGTAGAATAAACAATTCAGACTATTTATGAAGAGCGTGTTATGCAGGAACTGTTTTTAATGGAAAATTTTCTTGTGGGTTATTTGCAATGCATCAAGCGGTTTCTAAAAGTGTTTACTGTTTTTTATTAGTAAAATTATTACAAAGGTTGAGTAAAGGAAATAATAAGAAGATATACGCTCTATAGAATTTAAACTTGTCTCGGTGTATCAACGTGCAATCTATCATTTTTTCCATACTGAAGACTATGATTTATCTATATAATGCTGTACAACGCAACCTTCACCTTTGACTAATGTAAAGGCTATATTTCATTGGAATATTTTCTTAGAGTTTATTCCGTTTAATTAATTTTTGTAATACTTAGAAAACCAATAAATTAAACGTAATAATAATAAAATCAAAGTGCACAGACATTTATTTGATTGGAAAATTGTGTTATAAGCAAAAACATGCTGGTGCGATTCACAGTGGGTGTTTCATGCAATGTAAACCACGCAAGCTAAAACCTCTCAGATATGTTGTTCTTGTAGATAAGCGATTGGAAAGTTTTGTTATCAATTATGAAGGTGTAAAAACTGACGTTTCGATAACAATAACATGTTCAGCGAAGTGTGAAAGGATGAGTTTGAAGATGTTGTTTATCACAAAATAATTACGAATGCATTTGACGTTACCTCATCATTCCAACTAATTAAAAGGATAACTAAAAATCTTAGACTCTCCCTTTGTTAAGGAAGGTCACAGGGACAGTTTAGGGCCAATTAATAGATAACCAACAGTAAAATCTAACAATATAGGAAAGCATCGCAGTTTCTACCTGATTTGGTTCTCAATTTAAGATAATTAGCATTACAAAGTTTTTTTTATTTCTTTAGGTTGATTGCTGTTTGGGGTGCCATTTACACAAATTCCCAAAAGAGTAGTCTCTTCCTCTTATAAGAGCATAGTTAGCAGAAAGTCATCGTTCCAAACCAATAAACGATACTTTTATCACGTGAGAAAAACTAGTTCAATTTGTAGCAATAATAATGGGAAAGTCTTCGTTTTGGTTTCGATCCGTAAAGACGCGCAAATGTTCACTTCGCGTCTCGGAAGTGTGGATCGGAGTTATTGACTCCTGATGGATTCTTTTCATTTCTAAGAAACTCTATTATATAGTTAGCACTAACAATTTTTATTTTTATTATTCATTTTTGGGGATAAATTGCACAAATTACTATGTTTGTTGTAAAAAAAGCTCTGATCATTCACCTGCACTGATAATCGACTTATAAAATACTTAAGAACACATGAATCTAAACCTGAAAAATAACTGCTACCTACTCGAGCATATTAAACCATCAGCCCCAAATCAATACGACAAGACCAAGAACCAGTTAAAATTAAGATATCACTCATCTTTCTCCACAACCCAGTCAACTACAAAGAAGTGATTAAGGATTATACCAATCTCTTAATTTTTTGACATTTAAAGTTACTTTATCAATCGAAGATACTATAAAAGCTTGGCTAAAAATTATTTTGCACACAATGAGGATTTCAGACACTAAAACCCCGACAACAGGCTTCCGTCTGTTGTTAAAGAACGTCTCTCGTTTGTACACTGATGAAGAAGGAAGAATAAGTAGCAGCAGTTACGGCCTCAAAGTGAAACTAATAAGACAGCAAGAACAAAAAGTAAGTATCTACTTATTAACAACACAAAAATTTTCCTCATTTCTCAAGCAATGTTCCTCAAACCAACTGATACTAAAAAACAATTTTTTCGGCGCCCGAAACCTTACTCTTACCCAATACCTTATTATTGCCTTTCTTAAAACTAATTTTACCCTTTACTGAATACATTAAAACACATATCCCCTGCTTCCCTTTTTTTATTGAAGTATGTATTCTAAACTGTGGTTTAATTAAAAATATTTAATTGAAATGCTAGTGGCACCAAAACGAAATTAAATTATTCCTTGGTATAGTATGCGTTTCGGAAACACACAACGTTCTAAAAATCTTAAAATAGCTGGATATCAGATCCACCGCTCAGATAAAGATAGTAGAATTGTAGTTGGATATGCATCTATCATCGTAAAGCGCAATATAATTCATCATAAATATATTAAGCCTTGAGACAGTTGCACCCAAAATCAAAATTTACTATGACACTGACATTAACATAGTACGGGTTCTAGAACAGATCATCTCAATATTTAACACGAGCGAACTCCCTTCTCATTAGAGACCTAATCGCAATATAGGGATGTAGAGTAAGAAGCCCGACTGGAAAAATATGTTTTCCAAATAGAAGCCTCTGATGAGACCAATTACTACTGGTATAGAAGAGATCACAAACTTGATATATTAGACATAAAAACTTCAATTCACAAGTCTTTCAGAAAGTGTTAATTAAACTATACTCGAACTATTTACCTGTAATCATTTCATTTGTAATAAAATCAGCAACACGCATTTCTGATCCCAGATTAATCAATAGGTTTGTCAACTGGAATATTTTTTGTACAACGCTTAACCAATACTTCAAATACCCAAGCGATTTCTAGACTTCCAACTACATTGATAGAACAATCTTTACATAAAAAACATCTACGGTAGTACTGAAATAAAATATCAGAAATTTGTTTTTACTAATTCATTACCCAAACATATACTGAATTTAATTAAGCAAAAATACCCTAGGTAAATAACGACAGAGAATCCAGAAATTCTATAACAAAAAATATGGCGAATAATGTATCTCATTATATCGAGAATGATCTCGATTCCTATAGAGTCGACTCATATCAATCACATTAGCAATCTTAATCTAGAAGCCTCTAAGTTATGGAAGACAACCAAATAGATATTACGCTAACCACAAGGACCTAATAAATAAAAACCTAACCATAAATTTTGTCGAAACACATCAGCCAACTCCAGAGGCAAACTTTAAACAAGGGTCACCTAGGAAACTCATTTCTATAATCAAAACTTTCTCAATAAATAAATCGCTGGGCTATAATAAAATCCCTAATATAATTCACAAAAAAACACTAGCAACTACCTTAAATGGTTGTTTAAGTATTAAGTATTTTCCCAATTTATGAAAAGCTACAATTATATTAATGTTCTCCAATGCAGGAAAAAATAAAAAGATACTGCCAGTTATAGACCAATCAGCTAATTACCAATGTATTCTTCACTGCTGAGCTTATATAGGCCCAGAACCTGCTTTAGGAATTTTACAAAGTGCTGCCCGAAGCTTTATTAAGGAGAGGACACGCTCTCATCATCGAATGTACTGGAAGAACCGACCAGGACATTATTTCACCAAAACCTTTAATAAGGGACCTTGCCAAAAGAGAGCTTCAGAACTCCTTAATCTAAGTAGGTCACAGCTAAAGATAACCATACAGGACATGCGACTGTAAAAAAACTCCTTTGGAAAATTGGTAAATTCAATGGTGACCTTGCATGCAGACTTTGTAGCAAGGAACAAGAAACAGCCTTACACATCCGATGCAAGTGCGATGCGCTGTGCAGGAAAAGGCAACATATATTCTGGAAACCAATCCTGGGACCGGAAGATTTTGCAGACACACCTTGTAAAGGACCTGTATCTGCTGATTCAGGGGACATCAATTACAGATTGGTTGTGAATTTACTTAATTAGGGTAATCACAATAAGCCATAGGCTGCAGTGAACATGGATCCATAAAGGAAGACATACCCTGAGCGTAAAAAAAATAAAAAATTCTTCACTTCTAACTTAACGAAGAAGTTGAAAGACTAAACATTCTATCAAATTTTTACTTTGGTTTCAGGGAAGGCCACTCCATCTATCAATTACAACACAACTCAAACCAGAGAAAGAGGATTTGAAAGAAACAATTCACAACTTGTTTATAGAAATACAGAGTTTGTCCGGAAAGTAATGCAATTTTTCCGAACCGATTAGGTTCAGTGGAGGGGACTATTAGCTTCACAACGCTTCCAAGCTTGGTCTGCTATAAGATCTAGGATTGCTGTGTCCGTAAACCTACTGTTAGTATCTGGGTTATAACGTGCAATGAAGAAAACTATCGAACAACGTTACGCGATCAAGTTCTGTGCTAAACTATACAAAAGCCTCGCCGAAACCCACCAAATGTGGGTGTGTGGCTAAGCACAGCTTACCGACGTTGACCCAGCCTACAGTTTTGATCTGGTTTTGACAGACTTGCTTTTGTTCCCAAGGATCAAGTCCGCCCTGAAAGAAACCCGTTCTGAAACTATTGAAGCTATCCAAATCGCCATGATAAGGGCTCTAAACGAGGTTCCCGTCGGCGCTTTCCAAGATGCGTACCGTGCATGAAAAAGTTGCTGGCAAAAGTGTGCGTATGCTCAAAAAGAGTACTTTGAAGAATTTTAAACGTTTGTAACAATATCTTAATATATTTTATATGAACTTAATAGAATTACTTTTCAGACCAACCCTATAGAGCAGGCATTTTATGCGTGTGGGCAGATGGGCTAAAATATAAAATTTTACTTCTTTAAATTCCTGACTACATTAAGTTTATATTATGATTCTTGTAAAGAAGAATAAACGTTGATTAGTGACAAAGCTAAAGAATTCAAATATATGGTAGAAAAACTCTGAGCAGTTCAAAATTGTGATGTATTTTCAAAGTATTTTATTCAAAAACAAGTAAGAAACTGATTTTGTATAAAAATTGTATGTAAATCTAAAATTTTAAAGAAAACTTTTAAGTAATTCAAGTTTGTTTGAGTTTCAAAGCGATTGTCAATAAAGTGTTCCATAGTCACCGAGTTAATTTAAAAATTATTTTTACAATAACTTAAAAATTGAAACAAGAAGTCTAGCTGTTAAACACAAATCTAAATTTGTGCCACAAATCGTGGAAAACACTCATCGTCAGGAGTTTTAACATTAATAAGCTACCAGCAAACAGCGCTAGCACATTTTTCTAAACATTCCTAAACTAGCTCGTATTAACACCATAAAAATAGTTGGTAACTACGATATAACTTTAACTTCATCGAATATACGAGAGAATTTCCAAAAGACATTTTTGTTTGCACGCGCGTGAGAAATAAGCGAAGATAACGATTTTAAGTAGTGCGAAGTCCAAAAAAGGTCGTGTTGCAATGTACTAGTCCGACAGATTATTTTAAAATAAACGCGGTCATAGAAAATCCTCCATATGTGAAGTGGGTGCGGTAATACGATTTCTGCGTGTGAAAAACTTTTGGCAGCTGCAATTGATCGTAAATTGTGTAATGTTTAAGGACTAAACGTGATGAGTGAAGATATCATACGTCATTGGTGTCGCATGTTTAAAGATGAACACATTAATGTCCATTATGCGGCAAGAAGTGGCCACTCATTTATAGTCAGCGATAAAGTTGTGCAGGAAATTGACATAAAGGTCCGTTATACACATGAAACAGCGGTTTGCATCGCACCGCTTTGACGATAACACTGCACTTCAAGCTGTTGTTACAGGGTGGTTTTATTCCCATACAGGGGCGTTTTTTGTAGAAGAAATTTCAAACCTTGTAAGACGTTATGATAGATGCCTCAGTTTGCCTAGTAATTATGTTAAAATTTTTCGGTTCCTAAAAATAAATATTCTGTATCTACGCGTATCTCCCATTGATAACCAAACGGACCTTTCCCTCCGAACTGTTCTCGTAGAATTTTAAAAATTTGAATTTGTTTTCCTGTGTATAGAATATTAAGATTATATTTTTAGGTTTATTAGTTGAAAAGATAATAATGAGAACTACACATGTTTATTTGTATTTTCTCAATGAAGTTTATTTTTTTTCCTCAAGTCAAGTCGTTTAGAGGTAAAACAGAAAAACTGAATGTCACCCAAATTGACAAAGATAACATTGTCACTTCTTGGTTGTTACTTCTATTTAGTATAATTCTGCTTCAAGAAAAAATTCAATTGGAATACTCTAATAACAAGAATATTTATCTTTAATATTGTGTGATGCATTTTCCAGAGAATATGATGCTATTTAAGGCTATTATTGTTGTTGTAATGAAGACACAAGGTTTACTAATCCATATGCATTAAGGACAGTACGACAAAAAAGCAAAGGATATAAAATAATCTATGAATATGCATTTGTCACAAATCTGTATGTTCTGTGCAAATAGTTAGGCAAGTATGTTTTTGACCTTCTATGATAAGCTTAGGGACACACACCTGATTTCAAGGCCTTTTTGTAAAATTTGGTGACACTAATTAATTGAAAAGTTTGTTTTTTTAGAATAATATTTGATATTTCGGCACGTAAACAACGCCTTCTTGTAATTTAGTTACATTTACTAGAAGTATAATAAAACATTTGCAAATAAAATACACAGCTGCTATGTATTCTGTATATAAAAATATAAGATAATTACAGCATATAATAGAAATACAGTCCTTCCTTTACCCGCGTCAACACATAGTAAAACACAGTGTTAGTAAAAGTGAAATTAAATCCAATTAAAGTATTGTTTAAATAAGTGCAAATGTGGCGAGGCCGCTGATAGCGATTCCCAGTACACACTCAGACTAAAAGTAAAGTTAAACGTTTTAACTGCTAATAATAATGAAGCCCAAATACAGGATAAGTTAAATTAAAGTAAAAGCCTCAGCAAAGTTTTAAACAATTAATTAATACACAATCTGGGTCTTCCAAAATACAATCACCAACACTGTCTTAAATGTACCTTCTTAGTCAACCGCCAATAGGTGCACAAATATCGCAACCACAGCACACTCCTGAATAGATGATAAGCAATTCTCACCTCCCACCAAATCAGGAACAATATTTCCGACACATGCAAATGCAACAACTACAAAACCAAACACAAGTTCAACAACAACCAATTCAAAATACCCAACCTTTAAGAAAGCTCTTAACTAGTGAAAATATACTATAAAAATCATTTGATTCGTTTTTTTAAGATTCTAATGCAATGAATGAGACTACAATAATTACATATATTTGTCGGCATCTCGTGTAGGATACCTAATTTTTTATCGGGTGTCTCCCCAGGAGGCAGACCTACCAGATATGGTAAGTACCGGGAAAATAAGATACTCGAGATGGATCAAAACATGTGTATTGACTGATTCGGAGTGAGCGGGTACATAATAGTGTTGACACTTCAATGAGTTACTAAATTTAATTCTAGCAAAAGATATAAGATGCATACAAGTTGTCTGGTCAACTAGACCAAATACCTCTAAGGTCAACATGATGACACGCAGAAGGAAATGACTCCCATGTTCTAGTAAACCTCAAGCTCCCACCCAAAACAGCTTGCCGAAGTAAAAGGAAAACCTAATTTGTAGGCATATACAATAAACAAACTGATGGAAGACGACAGATTAACAGAATTAGAAGAAGAGCTAAATAATATTAAATGGAATATTATTGGAATAAGTAAAGTAAGATGAAGGAGCAAACAATTTAACTTAGGACACAAAGATAAAAGCCCAGAATTAGTAGCTTTTCTAATAAATAAAAAAACAATTGAAAATAAAACGCATTTTAGAACCGTCACGCATCGCATAATATATATCACAATACAGATATCGACCAAACATACTCTTAAAATATACAAGATTATACACCTACCAAAGAATGCAATGATAAAAACATGCAGCAACTGAACAAAGAAATAAATAAGTGCGTTTTAGAAAAGCTTACAAAATATCTACTAATCATGGGGGATTTCAATATGAGTGTACGGTTAAAACAAGAAAAAAAGGTATTGATGAACAGGGGATAGAAAAAAGAAATAGAACGTGGCACATCTTGCTATGTTTTCTAAGACAACAGCAAATGTATGATACGAATACATTCTTTAACAAGAAAGATGGATGTGGATATGCCCCGATGGAAAAAAAATTACCCACATATATAGTTAAAATGTGTCAGTACTAAATAAAATACATATATATGAGAAACGACTACGGGTTAGTGAAAAGTAAAATCGCCATCAATACCAAAAATTAAAAAATAAAAATATATATATAAACTAATACCAGGACAAAAGGAAATTATATAACAGCAAATAAGAATATAAAGCAGAATTAAATACAAAGCTAATAGAAGTAGAAATGAAATACAAAGATAATCTAAAAGAAAGAAACAAAAAAGAATAACAATCTAAGAGGCTGCGTCTAAAACGAGAGGCAGAACAAACAGAGATATCGAGATTTCTAATAATAAAAAGAAATTAATGGAAAAAAGAAAAACTTACTAATGATAAAAAATCTAGAAGCTTTTAGAGAACTTAATAAAATAATAAGATAATTGTTTTTGTTTTCCTATGTTTACGCTTTCCAGAAACCATTATCTTTTTTTATATTACTTTTGCACTAATATTATTTGTTTTAGTTTTCATTTTTATTTAATTTTTGGATGTTCTAGAAAGTCATCATCATTTTTTACTTTATTTTCCCTTCTCTTTGATCAAGTTTACTATTAAAAATTTGACTTTTTTCCTCTCATACTTGTTTTCAATGTTTAAATTGGTCGTAACTTAACTCAGTTTGTTCTTTTGTCCATTCTATTTCTAGCCTTTTCCATTAAAAAATGATGTTTTTATAATTAATTTCAACTACATTTCTCTTTTCTTTCTTTTCCTACATCTGCTTTTATTCTGTATTCCTTTTATATTACAATGTTGACAATCATTTTTATCTGTACTCTTAAAACTTTATTTAAAGTAGCCATATTTAGATAGTTATCGCCCACTACAAGATAATTAGGCAATCTAAAAATAACTAAAAACAAAATGAAAAAATAAAACAAAATAAAGTTTTGCGGAAATATATTCAAAAAACTAATAACTTGCTTTGTATACAATGCTTAAAGAATGTTTTTGTTTATTGCAAGTTCAAAGTTTTTTTCTTATCTGAGCTTTTCTAAATTATCGTTATTTCTTACCAATTAAAATATTTAATGTTATGTCAATAGTAATCTCAGAACCAGGAATAAAAAAGTTACTATATCTACAATTGTGCGCAAAGAAGGTATGTTTAACATACCAAAAAACACAATCCATGCTACATTTACTTTTATCAGTTTTACTTTCTCCGGAAATAATAATAAACCTTCCATTTTAAAAATGAACCGTTAGAATCTGTACATTCCGTAAGTTTATTCAAAAGGAAATTCAGTATTATGCAAGAATTTCATTAAGAAAAATGGCAGAGCAAGTTGGTATTGTCGAAAAACTACCTACTTAAGAGCAAAGATTCAATTGACCCTATGCAAGTGGGAAAACGGTATTTTTAATACCGTCATCTGGCGAATACCCTTCTTACAAACGAAAAAAAAAGTTACATATGGGCAAGACCACAGTAAACATAATGGTCTCGTGAATGCTAAAGTATCGTTAAAGTGTCATAATATCAAATCTGTCATGGTATGGGGTGGAATCTGTTCTACGGGTAAAATTTCATACCGAAAGATATATACTGCAATAATACTTGGAAAGCTGTTATCTTGCGCTCAGGAACATTTTGACGAACATTTTTGGACATTCCAATAAAATCTTCCACTCTCCACAAGTCATGTTTGACGCAAGTATGGTGTAGGAGCATTTTCACTCGAAGTTGAACTCTCCTGAGGTGAAACTTGTGCTTATAACATTTAGATTAGTTTTGGAAACTAGATTTTTTGCAAAGCCTCAGAAGTTTGAACGCCAAAGTGATTTCTTCTAGAGCAATATGACGACATAACAATGGATGAGGTACGGAATATATTTCCCACTACTTTATTGAAGTGTCTAATAGGAATATTAGGAACTCGATCATATTGCATAAGAGTTTTTTGTGTTTGTGGTTATTTAATAATAAAGTTATAATTAAAAATCCTTATCTTTGTAATTTATTGTCATGCTGTATATTTTAGTTACCTAACAACAAATGACTTTTCCATCCCGACTATTAATTCACGCACAGTTATTTCATCAACAAATTCGCATAAATAACAATTAAATTAAAAACTCTTTAAAAAAGCGATCAACCTTTTTATTGCTTATTTTTATACTTTTGCATAACTTTTTCTACATCCCCCATCTCAAATTGTCCACGATTTTAATTCCTATCATTACCTTTTTATTGATTATGCTATTCTTTATCTCTATATTTTGTAGATACTACATTTTATTATTCATTCTGGATTATAGAGGTTTTACATTTTGCTCCACTTTTCTCAAACGTGACTTTTACTTCTTAAATTTTTTATTTGAAAATTTTTTAAACATTTTTAATATATTTTTACATTTTTACACCAAAAGTACATAAAAAGTCATTTTTTGACAAAATATATGTTTAGTATCTGAACATATACGTTTCTATCCATGTAAAATGAGATTTTGCAGATACTTTTATCTCTTCAAAAATGTAAAGAATTGTTTTAACCTATCGTTATGGTCGTCTGGTCCAGAGGAAATATGGTTTTAGTAAAGCCCGGCACGGACAAACTCCAGTTTTGCTAACGTTTTTAGGTTTAAGTTGTTAAGTTGTACACAATAGTGCTGGTATTATACCGGGGCATCGAGGTAAAACCGGAAAATCAATAAATATTAAAAATGATTCTTAAATACAAGAAAAATTACATTTATTTATATGAAACTTAGCACAGTTAAAGTAAATGGTACTCAATGTAGTCCCCATCAGCGACTACGAATTTCTCGAACCAGAACCTAAATCTGTTGCAGGCCACTTCCTCCTTGTTCATATGTGTCATTACCTCTATGATGGAGGCCCTTAAGCTGTCATTAATGCTGTGATACCTCTCATTGCAATCGGAACTGAAGGGTGGTCATAAGTCGGTAATACAAATTGTTCTTCATGCCTGAAGCGAAGGCAATCCATGGAGGACGGCATCCCACTCAGCGTGGAGGATCTGGAAAAGTGACAACTGTGATGTTACGCGGATGGGTCGCAGGCGGATGACGGGAGAGCAGGGACCGCGTTTGTGGTCATGCGAGGAGTCCAAGAAATTCACTGCGGACAAGCAAAACTCGCAGATTGAAGCACTATCTTCCAGTGCGAGTTAATAGCCATCCGAGAGTACCTGGCGTATATCCAGAGGCAAAGAACAGTGATCTCAAGATGCGCTGTAGTATCTGATAGCAAGTCAGCGCTACTTGCTCTCAGAAGTATGAGAGCGCCGACGGATTTGCAAGTCGAGGTTTGGAGCCTTGCAAAGACGCTGTCGGCCGAGATCGAAGTCCGGTTCCATTGGACCAAGGCGGTTAAAACACCAGTCAACGAGCGTGCGGACCAGTTAATCAAAAAGGCAGCGGCAGGACCAGGACCACCTATATTCGAGAGGATTCCAATTGGACCAAAACATATGCATGTGTGACCTGCAACAAGAAGGAGGAGACCAGGGCCAGGGCGGAGAGGACCTTGATTACGAGCGGCTGAAGATGGCCACGAACGCGGGAGGAGATTGAGAAACTTTCGGGAGTGCACGAATGGTGGACGGCTTTTGCGGTTTTTCCGAAACGGTGTGCGAGGTTACGTGTTGACGGGAATTTGTGATGGGCGCGCAAGGGTTAGGAAAATAAGTGCTTGTGCGAAATGTGAACTCTGAGACAATTTTAACAGACGCTAAGTACAGCGCAAAATTGTTAATGCGGTTGCGGTAGTGCTGGTGTAGTGCCGTAGTGCACCACTCTATTTAATTTACCACATTTTCTGTAATGTTTTGTACTTTATTTCAATCAATAAATTCGTAAGTTATAGCTGGGTCTTCTTTACTTTGTAGGCGGAATCGGAGTTTTGCTAGAACACTTCCTCTATCCAGAGCTTAACAGCTGTTTCTAGCATTTTGATATAGCCGACTGTGGTTACGTTCGAGCCTTCCTCAAAGAAGTGGAGTACTATAACATCTCCTTCGCTACTCATAACCCTCAAAACATTACAGAGACGGGATACTTTATATGTATCTTGGCAAATCCAACGGTTACTTTGGCGGTTCACCTTCCTGTCCTGAATAAAGTTCGTTTCGCGTGAAAATAATCTTAGAAAGCCAGTTCTTGTACTTGATGTCGTTCAGTAGTGCTTCGACCTTTAACTTCCCCCCAATCTTATTTTTTTTTCAATCAACAGTTGGTGGTTCCACAGGGCGAAATACTTGTAGTGCACTAGTAGACTGGTTATTGACCACGCCACGCCAGTATCTTTTCCAAGTCAGTCGTGCTGCATACAAGGTCCTGATTGATCTTATATTTAAATTCGCAGACGAATTCATCACTTTCTTGTCATTAGATCTCTTGCTATTATTCTACCAGTAGTTATCTCCTCCTAGTAGGCAAATTTCCTGTACTTCCTGGCTACGTCGTAAACTTATATCTTTTTGTAGCTAAACCACGCAATAATTTTAGTCGACGTTTTTCCGGCGCAAAAGAATTTGAGCATAGCAGCTCTGTGGTCGTATTCTCGGCTCATTTTGCCGACAATCGCAGGTTGCTGAGTATGTGACGCGAACTTGTGTTGAGTTCGGCTCGTGCCTTCAAACAAAACAGACGTGTTGCGTGTTGCATCATTAGTTTGCGTTGTGTTACAAGTGATGAAATTTAACAGTGTACTCTGCCCACATTGTGAATATTACATACAATTTTCGCCAGTATATTGGTGGGGCCCCGCCGATATGACCTAGTTCGGCTAGCCAGTGGCTGCTTGCCGCCGTTCCTGCAGCCACTCCTGCCGCCGTTAGCCTTGTACATCGAAGCAGAGTGGACGTGCATGAGTTGACTTTACCTGCGTTATCGCGGCGGTGCAGCTGTAGGCTTGCATAAGGATAGTCAGCGTACATCCTTATTATAAAGCCACTATGGACTATTATTATTCGCCTACCACAACACCAAACTCAGGACACCAGCTTTGCGCTATACAAGTTAAACAAATTTACCGACCGCAACATATACCACCCAATTATCAGCAAATACACAGCCAGTAAACAATGCATACACATCGTATCCTACGAATGATATTATATAATTCTCAAGCAATAACCTTGTGGCTACAAATCTATCTTGCCAAAACAACATTATATATCAACAGCCTCGAATACGACAATTAAACCAAGAGCCATGGATATTGGTAGATAATAGAAAGCGTACTCTTAAAGAGTTCGTTGAAAAGTCAGCTCAACAGAACAAACAACAAAAAGCTGTAGAATACTGGTTGAATCCTAAAAACAGATTTGATCCGCTAAGTGGCAAACAATTCAGATAAAGAGAAACCTCGAAAACAGTTTCGAAATCTCCACAGATCTTTGTGCCAGGAGTAAGAATAATTGAACCACTAATTCGTCTACTTGAAACAGTAGCTAAAATTGAATATGAGCTAAAATTGTTACATAATGAAGAAGTGAAAATCCTTCGGAGAAATGTACAGCCATAGTTAAAGCTTTAGGAATAAGAAATACGAAATTTCACACATATCAAAGGAAACAAGAGTGTTCCTTCAGAGTGGTACTTAGAAATTTACACCCAACTACTAATGTAGAAAAACTAAAGGAAGAACTCTTAACTCATGGTCACGCAGCGACCAACATCTGGAACGTTAAATAACGAGTCAGAAAGAAAGAATTGCTTTTTCTCGAACTTAAGCCGGTTGATAATAACAAAGATATATACAATATCACAAAATTAGTTTATTCAGTGATCAAAATTGAACTGCCTCACCCAAAACACCAAACCCCCCAATGTGCTAATTGCCACGCGAGAAATTTTTGTAGCAGGAGCCCAAGATGCGTGAAGTGCACCGGCAACTACCTAACCTCTAACTGCCAGAGAAAGCAAAGAAGCAAAGACGTAAAATGCGTTAATTGCAGTGGGAATCACCCAGCCAATTATCGAGGTTGCCTCGTTTATAAACAGCTTCAAGAAAAAATATTTTCCTTACTCAGAGTCAAGCAGCCTGCAGTAGCTACTCAACATATCGGGCAACATGTTCGTCCAAATCTTACTCATGCCCAAGTTCTGAAGAACAGTAACTCCAATACCGCTTTACAGTTGCAGCAAGCAAACAACCAGACAGACAATATAAGTGAGTTAAAAAAAAATAATGAAATATTTAATAGAACAAATGGGAACAATGTTAAATCTCCTAACAACCATTGTCTCCAAAATTGGTAATGGGCCAACTCCTTAGAATAGCTCAATGGAACGTCAACGGGCTGTCACAACACGAATATGAATTGCTATCCTTTCTTTCAAACCAATGCATAGACATTATGTTTGTGTCAGAAGCATATTTCACAGACAGAAGTTTTATCAGAATCCCAGGTTATATACCGTACGTAACGTAACATCCGGATGAAGAAGCCCATGCTGGTACATCAATTATCATTAAAAGTAGTATCAAGTACTATAAACTACAAAAATACACCTTCAAGCTACAAGCGTAATGGTAACAGACTGGACGAGACCATTTGTAATCTCAACAGTTTATTGTCTACCCCGCCACAATAACAAAGAAGATCACTGTGAACACTACTTTAGCACTACTGGGCACTAAGTTTTTATCAGCTGGAGACTTTAACACCAAACATGTGGCGTGGGAATCTAGGTTAACTCTAACTAAAGGCCGTGAGTTAATTAACGCAATTAATAGTAATGGCATGTGACATTTATCTACTGGTGAGCCAACATATTAGCGCCAGACCCTTCAAATTTACCAGATCTGCTTGATTTCTGCAACTTGAAGATAGAATCTTGCTTAGATCTATTAGCTGATCACTCGCCTATTATAATTAAACTAGGGTCACATGTGTTCATTAACAAAAAAGCTCTTACTCTAAGCAATAAAACCACAAACTGGGACTTACTCCGAAAAATAGCAGATAACACATTATCGCTAGACGTTCCTTTAAAATCAGAAAATGATTTAATTTTAGCTATAGAGCATTTTACTAACGTCGTTCAGCAAGCTGCCTGGCAAGCCACTCCCGGCAATATATTGTATATTCCAAATACTCTTTGTCCTGTAATTGTTAAACAAAAAATTGCTGAAAAGCGGAGACTACGCAGGCGATGGCAAACAACAAGGCATCCAAGTGATAAACGTATGCTAAATCAAGCTGCTTCTGATCGCTACCTTTCGACATCAGAAACCAGTCGATACAAAACTATCTCGAGCAACTGTTACTAACGGAAGCCAGCGAATATTCTATCTGGAAAGCAACCAAAAAGCTGAAGCAACCGCAGCAACTCAAATCGCCTCCTAAAGCCAATAATGGAACTTGGGCCCGAAGTCCTTGCAAATCACCTAGCCCAAGCATTTAGACCATTTCCATCTGCAATCTCAAACGTAAAAGAGACTGAAATATAGCCATTCCTTGAATCTCTTTTCCAGTTGAGTCTTGCAATAAAACAATTTTATATAAATGAAGTCAAACTCAAAATTACTACTAATCTAAATCCTCGTATAGCACCAGGCTATGATTTGATCAATGGCAAGGTTATAAAGGAACTGACGGATAAGCCATCTAGATTTATAACGCATCTATTCAACGCCATTCTAAGACTGCATTTCTTCCCACCACAATAGAAAGTTGCTATCATTATCTTAATTCCCAAACCGGCGAAACCCAAAGAAAACGCCTCATCATATCGACCAATCAGTTTGCTTCCAGTGATGTCCAAAATTTTTGAAAATTTACTTCTAAAAAGAATAACATCGTTACTCTTAATCAACAAATTAATTCCTGATCATCAATTTGGATTTTGACTACACCATGTCACCATTGAGCAAATTCACAGAGTGATAGACAAAATTCTTGGTGATTTTGAAGACAAGAGATATTGCTCAGCTGTGTTTGTTGATGTTTCGCAAGCATTTTATAGAGTTTGGCATATCGGTTTGTTGCATAAAATCAAGCGTGCATTGCCTTTAAACATCTCTGAAATTGCCAAATCTTACCTTGCCGATAGGCACTTTATGGTCAAATATGGCGAATTCTACACAAATTTATTTCCTATAAGCGTGTTCGTTCCTCTACTGTACCCCCTATTTACTGCAGATCTGCCAACAACAAGAGACACACTAACAGCCACATTTGCGGACGATACCGTCGCCGTCTTAGCCTCTCACTCTGACCCACAAATAGCATCGCGTATTCTTCAAAGTCACCTGAACACATTACAGCTATGGCTTAGAAAATAGCGCATCAAAATCAACGAGACGAAACCTATTCATGTAACCTTCACTACAAGAAGTCCTCCAACTTGTCCTCCTGTCTGGCTTAGTAATCAACAAATCCCTTTAGCAAAAAGCGCCACTTAGGGATCCATTTAGATAGACGCCTTACTTGGAAAAAAACACACATGGATAAAACGTAAACACCTGGAAACTATGCTCAGCAAAATGTATTGGTTTATTGGACGCAAATCCCAATTAACCCTGAAAAACAAAATACTATTGTATAAAGCCATACTTAAACCCGTTTGGTCATATGGAATACAGTTGTGGGGAACGGCCAATAACTCCAACATAGACATTTTGAGAAGATGTCAAGCCAAAGTATTACGTTCACTGGTCATTGTTCAGTACTCGTTACCACGACCGGCTCGCTGCCCATCCAAACACACTAGTAGTCCCTGTAGATGACAAAAATGGTTTTTGTAACTAATCACTTGTCTCTAATTAATGTTTTCTGTGATTTTTGTTCTGTTTTAGATTTGGTAATATAAACTTCATATTTAGTGACATTAAAGCAATAGTAGTACTCATTATACACAACTTTTCTGATACTGTTAGTGCTTTTGGATCGAGTATTACATATTACGAGTGATGCTATATTATCAGTGAGTGATGACTGCCCTCAAAATCATTTAGTCCAATTTTTAACAAACGATAAAAAGATATAATTTTTTATGCCTTAGTTATAGATCTTTTGTATCTAACACATTGCAGTGTTAGAATGTAAATTACCATTTGTGGTTTAACAGTTTAATACATTGCACCGTGCACTATCACAAAGTTTAAAGCAAAGCTAATCTGGTACTTTCATGAATGGTCTTATTGTTAGAGCGACTTGTCGGTGCCGTATAATAATTTGATTTATTTTTATTTCAATGTCTCATATTTTATTACAAAGTATTTTTTTTTTATTTATTATTTAGCAATCGGAATTACAGGTGACAAGTAATAGAATACTAACTGCTAATTGACATGATAGGTTAACATCCAGTGATGCAATCTTTGGATTTTATATATATATATATATATATATATATATATATATATATATATATAAACACTATTAAATTAAATCTATAGGCCACTGTTTTGTAAGTCGTTTATTAATTTTGGGTTCCAGCAACTCTTCTAATAACAGGGGTTGGGGTGGGTTGCTATGGTGTCGTGGTGCTTGATGGCTCTCTCGTGGATGACTTCTTGGACTGTTGGGACGTGAAGATCCACATGAATTGTTTAATTAGTTACCAAGGTTATCAAGGTGCATTTACAATTTTGCGAAGGATTTTGGACTGTCATCTTTGGATGATTGCTGTATTAGACTTGGAAGCACAGCCCCATATTTCTGTTCCATATGTCCAAATTGGTTTGATGATTGTCTTATAAATTAGTATTTTGTTTTCACTTGACATACGAGATTTTCTACCTATAAGCCAATACAGTTCTTTGTTCTTTAGATCCAGCTGCTTCCTTTTTTTAAATATATGTTGTTTTCACGTCAATTTATTATCTAGATGTTGGCCCAGATATTTTGCTGTCGCACTTTGTAGTATCTGCACGTTGTTTAAATTGACTAGTGGACACGTTTGGTTACGAAGTGTAAACGTTATGTGAGCAGATTTGTTCTCGCTAACTTTAATTTTCCACTTGTTCAACTATTGATGAAGGCTGAGGAGGTGAGATTATAGATTTTTTGAAGCTATCTGAGGGTCAGCATGACTAGAAAGGATAGCTGTGTTGTCAGCAATGTTCTCGTTACTGTGTTTGGTGTGACTGGTAAATCGGAAGTATACAGGACATATAATAGCGGGCCAAGCACATTTTCTTACGGTACTCCAGAGTTGATTAGATGGTAATCTGATTTAGGTTCGTTCAATTTGATTTAAAATGTTCTTTCGCTTAAATAGGGTTGTAGCAGACGAAAGTAGGCTGGAGGAAATACTTTTTTAAATGTTGTAGAGCAGTCCTGGATGCCAAACTTTGTCAACTGCTCGACTAATATCTAGTAATACTGTTGAGCAGTAGTGCTTATTTTCGAATGCTACATTTATGACTTGTATGACACGGTACACTTGCTGAACTGTAGAATGGGCATGTCTGAACCCGACATGGTGATCTGGAATCCAATTTTCCGGTGGGATGTCCTCATTTATTTTGTGAAGCAGTAGCTTCTCAAGCAGTTTGTAGATGGCTGGTAGCAGACTTATTTAGACACTTTTATTGGATCTTTTCCTGGTTTTGCGATAATTATAATTTGTGCCACTTTTAGGCATTTTGGCCAATAGCTAAGTCTTAATATGGCATTATAGATGTACGTCAGTAAAACTAGGTCTTTTCGTGGGAGTTCCTTTAGCATTCTAGTTGTAACGAGGTCGATGCCAGGAGTCTTTTTCAAGTTTAACATTTTTATTTCTTTAGATATCTCCTTTGGAGTAAATAGTTTAATAGTTGTATCCGTCTCCATGGGAGTCATCAAATCGTGTTCTAATTCGTAATCTGTCTCGTCGTTTATACGCTGAAAAACTGATAGTACGTGGTCTGCAAATAAGTTAACTTTCTCTTTGTCACTTTTCGTCCAAGGATCATTCCTACTTTTCCTTATTGGTGGCGCTGGTATCGTAGGTTTCTTAGAGATCTTTATGCAGATCGAATTGTCAGATCCATTTAGTTTAGACAAATAGTGTTCAAATTGTTCAATACGTATTTCTTGTAGTTTGACTTTTAGTCTATTGCTTAGATGGTTGTATGCATTTTTGTCTGCTCGTGTATGGCTTCGTTGCCATTTAGCTCTGGCACGTTGTTTGTCTGCCACCGTGTGTTTAATTTCTAGCGTATGTCATTTTGTACTTTTTTGTGTTGTATTATGGGTGTAACCTACCGTGTAGAGTATTGTAATTTTGTTATGAATGCTTGATTAATAGTTTTCATTTCATCAGGTTTCTTGAGAGTCGAACTTTTAAATTTATGGCATAGCTTAAGTTAGTTCGGTAAGTTTCCCAATCCGTTTTGGAGTTGTGTAGTCTTAGTGCGAGTTTTTCCCTATAATGGATGCGCCAATGGTTGCAATAATAGGCGAATGATCTAATGACAAATCAAGACTGGGTACAATATCTGTACAGGCAGAATTTAGTTTGTTGCTAACAAAAAAGTCTAGCAGATCGGGTATTTTGTTCTGATCAGTTAGCCAGTATGTTGCCGTACTAGTTGAAAGGAACAAATATTTTTTGTCTTCGATTATTTTGAAGAGTTCTCTACCTTTAGTTATAAGTCGTGAACCCCACCTGGTATGATTGCTGTTGTAGTCCTCCCCGGGTAGGAATTTTGGTCCTAGTGTTTGAAAAAATTCTGTAAAATCAGTGTTTTTAATATCATGCCGTGGCGGGCGGTATGGGATAGTTGTGACTTTAACCGTCGTAGCCTGTAAAAAGTTTTTTTGATATTTTAATTGTCCATAGTGTAGAAGTGAACATTTGATGAGAACAGCTGAACCTCCATGTGCAGTTCCATCAGGATGATTGGTATAATATGTTTTACAGTGAGGTATTTTAAAGTATGTTCTTTGTGTAAAATGTGTTTCGCTTACTAAAAGTACATCTATTTGATTTTGCTGTACAAATAATTTTATTTTTTCTTTCTGCTGTACTAATATATTGGCGTTCAATTGTGCTATTCTTATAAAATTACCTATTATTTAACTAGTTCCGAGCCATAACGGATGCGCCGTGGTATGTCTCGAACCATACCTTACATACAGATCTCAAAATCCCATATGTCAGTGAAGTAATCGGAGAAACAGCCACCAAACATCACACCAAACTAGAATTCCACCCAAATCCACTGCTACAACCCCTGCTTCATCTTCCAGAAAATAGAAGACTCAGAAAATGTTGGCCAATAGACATTAAAGAAAACTGAAGCAACATCACTGGATGTTAGCTTCTCCAAGCCATTATTACTGTACATTATTTATACCATTGTACTAGCCATCTAATTGGCTCATAGATTGTGTTTCATTCTGATTACGAATAAAGAATCATAATTAAAAATAATTTAACTAGTTTACTTAATAATGTTGTGAGCATGTTTAATACCATGCTATTTTGTTGGATTAGCTGATTGAACATAGTCTTGAATTCATTTAGAAACTGTGCAAATGTGTTGTTTGTTTGATCTGTCGTTGCTCTAGTGGTAGATAAAAGATTGTTGACTACATTTGCATAAGATCGATTTGAGTTTCGGAAGTTAGATGAGACAGGATTTATATTATATACATTATTGGCATTTGGAGCTGGTCGTGTGATATTAGCTTTTGATGGAGTACTTTTGCGAAGGAGTTTATGGTACTGCTCGCATACTTTGTAATTTGTTGGATGCTTACCACCACATAGGGCACATATGGCGGGAGTATCCTTAGGTTTTGCACAACTTATGGTACTGTGCTCACCACCACATTTGATGCATATATAAGGTATGTTGCAATATGTTTTTGAATGACCATATTGCTGACATCTCATGCACTGTACGATGTTGTTGTTTTTTATTTGGTGGTTCTATTTTGACAACACTGTTTAGAAGCTTTTCTATTTTATATACATCTTTGTTGTTTTTGGCAGGCTCCAAATCAACGAAAAATAGATTTAACAGTTGTTTACTTGTTCTATGCCGTGCATTTATAATATTTCTGACTTTATGACCTAATTTGGATAGTTCTGCTGGGTGTCAAAAGAGTGATGCATATATTTGATGACAATTCTATAAGCTCGTTCTTCTAAATATCGAGATAATTTACGATATCCATCTGTAATGTTACAGTTTATTTTGTTTGTATTGTCAGCTAAGCTTTTAGTACTATATTGCTCTTCCTCTAAATACCCTGCTATTTGTTTTGTCATTGCTGGATAGTTTGTTACGCCATAAATGAATATTGGAAATGGTTTGCTGACTCTTGCTGTAGGGTTACTTTGTGAAGAATGTGGATTGTTTTCGACTGTTAGGGGGCTGTACCTATTTTTTGTTGTGATCTCGCCTTCAGTTGTAGTCCTGGTTACCTTTTTACGTTTGGTGCCTTTTATTTGCTGCTCTGGAATATCGGTAGTCTGGTTCGTTATTTCTCGATCGTCATAACTGGTTGATGACATTCTTACTAGTTGTTGACGTTCGTAATTTGGCGGCATTTGCATGTATGAAGTATTGGACTCTATCTGCTGAGGTACCGCACCGTGATAAAACATTGGTTGTGGTTGTAGTGAGAAATGTAAATTTTGCATCACCGATGGAAAATTGATAGGATGCGCCCCTGGCATATTAATTAATTGAGGTTGTAAATACATACTTGTTTGTTGCTCGGTTTACTTTTGTTGTTGTTTGCTAGGGCTTTTAATCACTTGTATATGGCTGGAGGCGATAACGCGGCGCGGTCACCGATACCTCGCCAGGAAAACGCACAAAAACTCTGATATCACATATCTGCGCTGCTTGAGCTACAAAACTCGAATTTGATTACAAAGTACTGTTTTACTGTTTTACAATGTTTGACATTTTTATAACAGTTAAATCTATGTTTTTATTTTTAAGTTTTGATGTTTATAAATCATTTTTATCAATATAATACATCATTCTTATAATTTAATGTTCGTATTCTTTGCATTTTCGTATCTCTGTTGTTTTGTGATTTGGTATTACATTTTTAATTATTGTCCTTTCCTCCCAATACGACGTCCCCAAATAAGCTTTGCAACTGCTGTTTTCAAGTGATTAAATTGCTTATGTTGTTGCTTAGGTCAACAACACAACATATTGATTTGCAAAAAATTAAATTGAATTCGTGTTTTTAATCCAAGCAATTTTTGCTAAGCATTTCAGCTCAATTTTAATTTTTTTTAGACCGGCACAAAAGGGTTATTAAAATTCAACATAAATAAAGCCTACACAATTCTGAATAAGTTGAAGCTCGACGTCCAATAACTCTTTAGCGAAATAAATGTTCTTTAAGTGAAATTATTTTTTGAAAATACTGGGTATCCTAAAAATCACGCCGGAGTTTTAAATGTCTATAACTGTTTTAATAGTTACAATATATTATGCAATTTTTTATTTTGAAAAAAGCATTCAATCATTGCCACACAAGGAGCTTACCTTCGACATTTCAATGTCATAAATGGACCTAACAAATCAACGATTCGTCGTTTAGTTGGACGTTTTATGGAACAGAGTAGTGTACATAATTTTCCACGTTCCGGTGGACCACGTTTTTTTAGGAAACATGACGTCAACCGTGTGGAAGAACCCAGGAACGCCGACCCAGAGCGGATCTGCCAAACGTCCACGCAACGCATTTTAATGCCGTTTAAGTTGTATTCCTATAAAGCACGACTCGTTAAAAAACTAAGGCCTGTAGATTTCTAATCACGCCTCCATTATGCTATTCAGTTAATAAACAAAACCGCAAGTTTTGGTCCGGGAAAAACCAAGATTTGCTCACCAACATGAACTTAAATGCTTAAATGCACAGTGTAGAGTGGATTTTCTTTACAGTTCATTTTTAGACTTGGTTTCTTTGATGATGACGCCAGTAATGAATAACGGTAATTGGGAAATTTGGTTTTCATCATGTTCAGTAATTTCGTACGGTCTGTAATTCAGGACAGACAGACCCGATAAGTGGTTTCAATAAAATGGGGCCACTGGTCATTCCGCTGAAGCCACAAACCGTTTGTTAAGGGATATGTTTAAAGACAGAAACTAATTGACTGCTACGGCAGTCTAAATTGACAGCTCCATACTTTACGGGGCTATCTTAAAAAGAAAATCTATATAAATAAGCTCCAAACTATTTCAAACTAAATTTTGTTATGATTAAAGATAAATAAAATTGTTAAACAATAAAAAAAATTATTAATTAGTTACACCTGTATATGTAATATAGAATAGTCTAAAAAAGGAAAGCAAATTTGAAAAAATGTAGGTGAATAATAGTTTTTTTATGACTTTCTGTAAATAAATATTTTATACAAAATGAATCCTGAATGATCCTGTTTTTCAAAATAATATTTTTTTATAATAATTGTAACAATATAAGTGCAGAATTGTATAAATACATGCTATAGAACGGGACGAATTATCACCACAAATCATTAGTCAAAAACAGTTTTTTTTACAATTTAAAGATTTCTCTTTAAATCTAAAAAAAAATTATAAACTAAAATAACTTCATTCAAAACATTAATTAAAAAATACTTACTAAACCGATTGCATAATCGACAGACGTGTTAATTGTACTGTCAATTAGAAAACTCATAACAATACTTAAATACTGGAAATTACAGTTTTATTAGAAAAATAGATTAATTAATTAGATAATTATTTTATTTAAATTAACACGTTACTTACGGATTTTCCTACGTATTATATGCATTTGCAAATCAACAGTAGCAAAGGATAATACGGTTAAACGGCAAAAATTACGGCAACATGGCATGAAGCTCATTTTGCTATTTGAATGCGTACAAAAACAAACGCTGCACCCTGAAAGTTATCTCGGTAGTAATTTCATTGCTCTCGCACACAACGAAGTTAAATTACAGCAACAGCCTGTTGACATTCCGTTGACAAATCAGGATTAAATGCTATTTGCCTCGGTTTCCCGCTGACTGAGAAAAATGGTTTTCAATTGCGTGTGAAAACACTAACAATTATCCCACAAAAGTGTATTATATTCTATTAAATGCAAAATATCGTTTTAGTTTCATTTAATGTAAGCCCTATAGAACGGATTATTACACTGAAAAAAATTCTCCATTAGTTAGGTTTTTAGAAATAAAATTTTTCTTAAAATATTTTTATTAAAAAAAATAAAAAGTATTTAATAGGTCTAAAGCTGCACGTTTTATAAGTGAAAAAAGGAAAGCAATACTAATAAAAATATAGGCAAACAGCTGCAACTAATAATACACGATTGTATCCTATTACGTCACTAGCAAAATTCAAATTATAAACTTGAATTAAATATTATTTTTATAAACTTTTAATTTTTGTGGAATAGCTCATTAAAATTGTTTATAAAAAATAGTTGTATTAACATTTTGTCTATGCAAAATAACTTAAATTACAAATGGGTTCTTTGTTAACATTTTACTTTTTATCAAGAACATTTAATTTAATTAAACAATTTTCAAATGTATTTAACATATATCGCATGCCAGCGTAGTCCCGTGGTTGAAGGGCGGGCTGCGATGCTGACGGACTTTCTGATGCTTATTGAGTAGCTTGCCCAGTCATTAAAAATAATTGAGTACCTAAGTTCACTCGAGCAAAGGGTAACAATGGCGGTTGTCTAAGGTGCGGTGCTTACCACATCGCCCCGCATCAGAGATAGTGCGCGACGACCGGGCAGAGAGAGCGAACATATAAAAGCCTTAACCTCTCAGTTCACAGACCGTGCTTCCATACGGGAAGTTAGAGCCGTACCATTATTATTATTATTATTATTATTATTATTATTTAAAATATATCATTTTTGAGCATTTAAAAAAATTGAAGGTTTTGGTACAAAATTTTAACTTCTAAGTTAATATTATCTAGATTCATAGAACCTATTGCTCTACTATAAAAAAAAGCTAAAACCTTATTTATCAAATTTTTTATTGTTGTTTATTATGAGTGGTATGTTTTGAATTTAATGTAACGACAATACTAGAAATGTTAGAAATGTCACCAGCTATTCTTTGTGTTTAGTATACTCCCAAAATTCATCACGACAAAATACAACCTTAATGTTTGGCAATTATTAAAAAAATATGAAAATCGACATTCCTTTGCGAAAATAATGATCACCACAAACGACCTACTGTGCTTGCTATTTGTTGAATCATTAGAAAAGGGAACCGGCAAAAAGACATTGTATTTAGGCAAGACTCAACACAGAGGTCTTCATTATTCAAAAGTTCAGTTTGGAAAGTTTACTATTTTTTATCCAATTTAATTCGATTTTCTTTTACACTACGCAGACACAGGTGACTAAATTTTTCTAACCCTATTTCCCCAGTAGCAGAGATCTAAAAATGGTTTTACAAGTTAAGTACATAATGAGGATGATATTGAAATTCTGATAAAATGGTTATTTTTTGTTTTCGAGATAGAGGACTTCTAAGTTTTATCTAAGAGAATAATAGAAATGCATATGTATTTTACTATTATTTATGTTGATATAAAAACTGAGATTGTACCTGATATATTTAAGGTTGTAGTAGACCAAGATGGTTTCTCAACATCGAAGATCATAGTCATGAAAGGCATCAAAACTAAATCTTAGTTTAAAGCTGTTCCAGAGAAAGATAGTTAAAATTATACATGTCAATCTGCACATCGGTGGTCACCAGAGGTTAACATGACATCATCAACTTAAGTTCAAAGTTAAAGGTTATTTTAAAATCATTAATAATTTCAATTGTGCCGAAGGTAATTAACGTGATATAATCAACAACACATAAGTGGTCATAAAAAGTCAATGTGACACTGACTTGAGTTGAAGGACATTTTTAATCATCGATGACGAGTTGAACTTGATCCAGTAACACATTTTTGCTAACATTAACTCTGACACACTGAAAAGCTGCTCACTGATTTATCGGTTTTTAAGTCATGTGATATTGTGCTGAAGAGGCCACAAAAATGATATATAATATTCACATTAATACTACGTTGCAGAATAAATTTTATAAATATATTTATATAAAGAATTAAATAATCGAATAGGGGTACGGGTTGAACCGCGTCGGTTTTTGGCAAATTACCGACATTTTGGCATCCACTTTGATACCATTTTCAAGAGATTGGAATTAGTTCTTTACTTGGGGTCTCAATCTAATCACTCCCAAAGGAGAAATATGAGTCAAAGAGGAAGACTATTTATCTATTTATCTATCTATCTATCTAAAAAGACACATATGTATATAGTAGTACTGTAGTTTGAATATAGAACCAGTGGATAGAAGAAGGTTCTCATTTTAAAAGATTGGGGTACGCAGGACAACCAACCGGGAGAATTGTCAACTTCAAAAACCGTACCGCAACTTAAAGTAACCTAGTGCAACAATAGTAAATTATTACACAGTTCCGATTGTGTATTGCCTCTGTTCAACGCAACGAAGGTTACAATGTGGCATAGAATCATTTTTTCTGGTAAATTCAAATTTAGATATTGATTCGTGGAGAAAGGGAGCAAAATGATTGTATTTGTACTAGGCATACAACGCTAACTGAGGATGCTATGCTATGAGGAGCTATTAGTTATGATAGCAGGTCACCTCTAGCCATAGCTAGAGACAACTTTAATGGTCAGACCTACATTAACGTAGTCTTACAGTCCACGGTGCTTTCTTTTCTTCATACGATACTCCAACTAATCTGTCAATAAGAACGTTGGACCACATACGGTACGTAATACATTAAATTTCCTTTAACAAAACAGAATGGAAACCCTTTCATGGGTGGTCCCATCAATTGACCTTTTAGCGATCAAAAATATCTAGAATATCATTGTGCCAAAGATACAAGGGTATTTCCAATCTCTAAGACTGCCTAAATCGTGGAAGCGTGTCAATAATGAATAAAATGTAGCCCATCAAGAAGAATGGAGGTAGTCCAGAGAACCCGAGGTGAAGCCATTGTTAAATATAGGTGACAAAATAAGTTTTACGAATAAATCGAAAACCAACAAGTTTATTGACCAGACTGTTCAACTTGTCCTTGGTCAGACGTGCAGTGTGAGGTTTGTCTTGAAGCAGGGTGATATTGGAACGACGCGACGTGGCAAGGCTCGATTGCAGCGGTCCAAGTGCTCGCAGTAACGTTCGGCGTTGATCGTCTCTTCAGCCGGCAACAAGTCCGAGTGAATCGGTCCAGTTTGTCGCATTATGGCATTATCAAAAGAGGTCGTTCGCAACTTCCTGCTCTATGAGTTTGAATTGGGACACAATGCCAGTGAGGAACTTCCTATCCACGTTCAAACCGATTCACGCAAAAAGCCATACTCATCATCTTTTTGGACCGAACTGAACCGATTTATTGCGACTTGTTGCCGGCTGGAGAGAGGATCAACGCCGAAAGCTACTGCGAGAACTTGAATCGCTCCAATCGAACTTTGCCACGTCGACATCGCCCCACTATCATCCGCCCTACTCTTCCGACCTGTTGCTGCTCGACTTTCATCTGTTCCGGTCTCTCGAGCATTTCTTGAACAAGAGAAAGTTTCGAGACATCAATCATTTGAGTGGAGAATTGACTTTTTGGTTCTAATTGAAGGATGATGAACTCTACGAGCGCGTTATTGATTTGTTGCCGGAGAGATAGTAGAAATGTGTCTAGCTCGATAGCGCGTACTTTGAATAATGCTTTTGAGTAATTATAATTACTGCTGCTTGGTTTTTGACTTACTTTTCCACCTAATACACTGAACAAATTTCAAAAGAAATCTATAATGCAATGAAACAATATTGTATTGTTAAATCGTGGTTAAATTTTAGAAAGTTTTGATGTTTAGTCCATAAGGAGGACATCTTCAGAAGAAAATCTTTAAAAATTTAACTACTGTCTCATGTGATTTTGCTTTTATACTCGTACGCGTGTAGTAGCAGTGGTGGTGAAGAGCCTTTGTTGACGCTACTGGGTTAGTTGTTGACGTAATCGGGCTAGCTATTGACATAAATCGGGTCGTTGCAAACAAAATCTCGGTATTTGCTAACGTCGCTGGCTTTTCGACCCAAGATTTGCTTAAATAGAAAATTTTTACCGTCTCTTTTTGTATAATCTCGGGTAACAATTCTTACAATTAGACATAACTTATGTTTGTCCGAACTCTATCTCGTGGTCAGGATTTTCCAAAGCATGTTCAGCAACAGTTGACTTTTAGGATTAATGCTGTAGGTACAATGAGTACGACTCGTAGTCTCATTGTAGATCTGTCGACAAGAACAAGATATGCAGTATAAACCCGGTGTGTCCTGTGGATTTCTTTTATTTTTGACTAGTTGAAGCAAGTCTCGCATTTTGATGATATTAGTTTAGATGGCCTCTACTTTATATTTGTTCAGAATTTTCCCTATCCCGTACGTAAGTCTGTTAATATAATGTAAAAATGCTTTGCATATTGCGACCAATTCCGGTTGTGTTGCTTGCCTATCTGTTAGGTTTCATTGCTCTTTTTGTCTCCGTTCCTAAGTAGCAAGTCTCTTAGAATTCCTGTTTTGATTGTTTTAATTCCGTATATAATATTTGAGATTGACATATTAGTCGTGCTCGATCTACTAATGCCTTTACAACTACTATTTTTTTTATTTGGATAGTGATTCGACTGGTATAGGTCTGTATACATGGGTTTTCTGTACACAATATGTCGTAAATGTTTATTATCCAATCTTGACACCTATACGTCTAAGAAAGCAGTCCTACTGTTGGATTTTAAGTTTATGGTAAACTTTTTGCTCCGCTGTATCGAATGAAGCTGTTTAAGAAATTGCGGTTATGTCTCTTTGCCATGTTAATGGTGACCTCTTCAAATTTCTCCATGCAGTAGTTGGCGATTTTAGGGTTGAGTGGGCTTTTAATTGCTATTCCGTATTTTTATTAGTAATGTACGTTTTGCCAAACAAAGTAAATGAACGCAAGGTACTGGCGGAAGAGCTGCAAGATATCGTCAGGAAAAATTTGCTTTATGTGGTTTAGAGATCTTGGATCGAAACTTTGATAAATAGGGATGTTACATCAAAACTGACCATTAGATCTCTCTCCTGTGGCTGGATGTCTTCAAGGTGATCGACAAAGTGTGCGGAGTTCTTAATGCAACTAATGTGTGATTGTGAAATATTGGATAGGTATTTGGGCACTTTATAGCTAGGGCATCGATCACACTAACAATGAGTCGCAGAAGTACATCGTTCTTGTGGATATTGTGGAGCCCGCACATTCTTAGAAACAGCGCCTCTGACGTTTTGATTTTTTTCTTGCTAAACAAGAACCAATAATAAGCAAAATACAAAGAAGACAACTAAACTGGCACATGACAAATTGACCAGGACAGATAAGGGAACAAAAGATCACAAAAAAGCCAAGGAAAGCATGGTTAAAATAAACAGCAAATGTGGGAAAGAAAAAGGGTAAAACAATTTAAAAGTTGAAGAATATGGCATTAAATAAAAAACATTGGAATAAATGGATGGATCTAAAACCAACACCCGAAAAGGTGTAAGAAAGGAATAAAAAAAAGGAAGATTGGTACTGTGTGATGTAAATTTTTTAGAATAACCCTATATTCATCTTTCGACCGGTAAATATGGCAAATTACTTTTTCTTCTCGTAGGTATTTTATCACTTTCCTGTATAGATCTGAAGTTAAGGGATTGATTTTAACAGTGTTGTTAACTTACTACAATCTTACTACTTGTCTTATTACAGTACTGTTTTTCTTCTATTAGTTTGGCCAAACTTCAAACCATACTATTGTAGTTTAGGAGTTTTGAGAATCTGAGTATTATTAGATAAAATGAGATTATTGTTCTACATATTTGTTAGCTAGGGATTCATTATTGTTTGAGTAGTTGATTTAAATATGCTTTTTTAGACGCTTAGCAGGCATGAATATTGTGTGGTGTTTTTTCTGTTGTTTTATTGTAAGGTAATTGATATTCCAAAGCAGTTGATCTGCTTTGCACTGTTTTGATTAAATATTACAGTGGGTAAAGGCATAAATGATGCATTTTAAAGTTGTGGAGAATACAATAGTTTTCTTTTTGTTATTGTTGGAATAGGTAAATTATTTTTTGTTGTTATTTAACATTTGTTGAGGTTGATAATGTATTTAGTGTTGGCTGTTCATGGGGTTAAAGTTATTTGTAGTTAAAAGTATAAATTTTTACTCGTTGCAGCTTAAAATAGAAAAGTTCGTTGGATTTAGGCCAGAATCAGTGAAGGTCAGCGTACACTTCTACTCGATATAGATTCTATTTGAACAAGATTTACAACATGTTTTTTCCACTATCATACCTTACTGCTGTTGTTATATAAATTTCTAATATTTTCCCCATGATCATTTTCGCAAAAATGACGTTGTTACATATGGATTCATCCGCTGGTAGAACTGTACACCATTGTTTAATGTCCAGATCTTATGATATTGTAACTATTTTAAGCGTTTCTGATTATCTTCTATAAATCCAGCATTTCTTAATAGTGGCAATGACGATATTTTCTGTTTACACTTAAGTTTAGTTGCAATTTTTTCATTATGTGATTCTTCTTCTTTAGCCCTTCGTCGTTCTTCTTTGGGCATCGGGCTTTCCCAATTCATGCGAATGTTTTTAGTTTTGGGCAGTTCTTAGCCATCCGAAGCCAGCAATTTCTTTAGGTTACCATCCCATCTCATTTGAGGTCTTCCTCTACATCTTTTGCTCATATATCGCCTTTACCGTTACATTACAGCATTCTAACTTTCGTCACTTGGCATTGTGGTCTGCAAAGCTCCACTTTAGTCTTGCTACCTCATCAGCCACATCTTTTACTTTCGTTCTTTGCCAAATCCAGGTGTTAGTCTTCCTGTTTTTTAAACTCTCCATTGCTCTCTGCGTTCTTAATGAGTTTATCTATATTTACATTCGTGAGAGTCTATGTTTGGCAGCCGTAAGCCAATATGTCAGCAATCAGGATGATGTAGTCAGCAAATCGTAGATTATTTAAAATTGGTATCGCTTTCGTGGTTACCTATAGTTTTATTATCAGAAATGCCTCTTTGTAGGTATTATGTATTAGATCTTTATCTTCTTCTCTTCTTCTCCTAAGCCCAATTAATTATGTAATTAATTAAATCCATTTTTGGATGTAGGCCTTCCCTAACTCCTTCCACCTATCACGATTTTGTGCGATTTGGATCCAATTTAGTCAAGCTGTACGTTTAAAATCATCATACCAACGCATAGGTGGTCGTCCTCTTCCTCTCTTATGCTCGTACGGTCTCCATTCAATTATTTTACGGTTCCATCTATTTTTGTCACTTCTCCCCACGTGTCCTGCGTAACTCCATTTTAATTGGGCAATCTTAATACCAATGTCTGTCACTTTTGTAATTGATCTTATTCTGTCATTCCTAACTTTATCTCTCCTTGTTATATTTAACATTGCTCTCTCCATTCCCCTTTGTGCTATTCTCATTGATTTTATGTTGCTTTTTGTTGTTGCCCAATTCTCTACTCCATGTCATGGCCGGTAAAATACAGTGTTCGAATAGTTTTGTTTTCAGGCGTTGATTTATTTTTGTGTTTTTCAAAATGAAGGGTAGTCTTCCAAATGGAATCCATCCACTTTTTATTCGTCTTTTTATTTCCTTCTTTTCACTGCTTCGTCCTAGTTCTATTCTTTGGCCTAGGTATATATATTCTTCTACTCGTTCAATTTGAGAATCGTCAATTCTAATTTCTGCATCTGGACCAGGGTGCATTACTTTTGTTTTTTTTAAATTCATTTTTAATCCTATTTTGTTTGACTCTCTATTTAGATCAATGATCATTTCTTTCAAGTCTTCTAAATTTTCCGCGAATAGTATGATATCATCAGCATAGCGTAGGTTAGTAAGCCGCTCTCCGTTTACATTTATTCCTTTATCTGGCCATTCTATCTTCTTGAACACGTCCTCCAGTGTTAGGGTAAAGAGTTTCGGCGACAGTGTATCACCCTGTCGCACTCCTCTTGCAAGTGGTACTGGGTTAGTTTTCGCGTGTAATGTATATGTTGCTGTGACTCCCTCGTTTAGTTGTTGTATGAGTTGTATGTATCTTTGATCTATTCGACTGTTTGCTAATGCTCTATATATTGCCCAGTGTTCAATGGTATCAAACGCCTTTTCATAATCTACAAAGGCCGTGCATACGGGGGTTTGATTTTTCGATGATTATTTTTATTGTTAATAGGTGGTCTCTAGTGCTGTACTCCTTCCTGAATCCCGCCTGTTCCCGGGGTTGATACTCATCCAGCTTTCTTCCTAGTCTGTTGGTAATAATCTTTGTTAGCAATTTGTACAAATGTGACAATAAACTGATGGGTCTATAATTTTCAAGTTTTGTGTTTTCTCCTTTTGTATAATAATATGACGTTTGAGTTTTCCAGGTTTTGGGTATTTGAGTTGTTTTTAAGCATGTGTTTAATAGTTTTGCTATTTTTGATATTAAATTATCCCCAGCCTCTCTGATCATATCTATTGATATTTCGTCATCTCCTGTAGCTTTATTAAATTTGAATTATCTCATAGTGCTCTTCACTTCTTCTATGGTTATATCAGGGTTGTTCTTCGGATCCCACGTTTTGAATCTTTCTAGTTCTAATGGCATTGTCTTCTATTTCTTGATGTACTTTGGATTCATATAATTCGGTGTAAAACTCTTCTATAATTTTTGAATTTCATCTCTGTCGTGGATTATTATACCATCTTTGTTACGTAATGCGTACGTTTCTTTCTTTCTCATTTTTTGTTGAAGTATTTTCATTCCTTGGTTTTCTTTATTACTTCATTAATTTGTTGTTCTTGTATTTGTCTTCTATGTGCTCTTATCTGTTTTCTTATTTGTTTATTCACTTGCTTAAATTCTTCTGTTGTTCTTTTATTTTCCTTTACTAGTCGTCTGCGTTTTTCCATTAGACTCTTGATATCTGCATTAATAATATCTCTGTTCTTTTTGCGTGGTATAATTCTCCGTAGTTCTTTTATCGAAGTGTTAATTATTGTAGTTATTTTATTATTTACTTCATCTATTGTGAGTATTTTGTCATCAATATCATCATTAGCTAACTGTTTGTTTATTATTTCTCTATACGCCTTTCCCTTTCTTTTTATTTCTTCTGCTGTCAGTTTAATTGAATTTTTCCCGATTAATTGTTTTCTTTCTGTTCTTTTATTAATAGTCAGTACAGCTCTTACCAGTCTGTGGTCACTCCCCGTATTAAATAGGTTTAGTACGGTAACGTCATTTATTTTTTGTTTTTTGTTTGTCAAAATATAATCTATTTCGTTTTTTGTATTTCCGGATGGTGATATCCAGGTCCATTTTCGACTGGGTCTTTTTTTAAGGAAGGAATTCATAGCATATAGTTTATGCTCGTTCATGAAATTCATTAGCATGTCTCCTCTTTCATTTCTTTGGTCTATTCCAAAATTACCCATGTATTCTTCATCGGGTTCTTGTTTTTGCCTAATTTGGCATTAAAGTCCCCATAACGATGGTCCAACCTGAGGGATCCGTTTGCATAGCTATTTTTAGATGTTCGTAGAACAATTCCATCTCTTCGTCCGTGTGGGAGGAAGTAGGGGCGTATACCTGTATAACTTTGATCTTTATTGTTGCCGTAATTTTTAGAATTATATAAGCAACTGATTTCTGATACTGATTTAAAGGTTTTTATATATGGTGTCCATTTTTTGTTAACGAAGGTAGCGGATAGACACTCTCTACGACCCCGGTAGAGATAGGTCTGTCTCAGGAAGCGACCCTGCCTACATGAGCCTTGGTTCTCCCTCAACTCCCAATACCGAGCGAAATCATGTCCTAACTTTGTAATCATAACCACCACATTCAATCCTACCCATATCCTACCCAACTGCCAAGACGCCTGGCAAGCGTGGCGTTTTACTGCCAATTACTCCCTAATGATAATGATAATGTCGAACTCCAGAACGAAATTACCCCAGGTTAGTAGAGCGAACAGCTCACAATCTAACCCTGATGCGTCAGGCTGCCACAAGGATTCTGGGGGGGGGTCAAGATTTCGACTTTGAAATGTAACCACAAATCAATACAGATAAGCAAACTATGGATTGCAACGTACAATGCTCGTACACTCAGAACGGATGATATGATTATAGAGATGGAAGAGGAACTAACAAAAATCAATTGGGATATTGTTAGAATAAGTGAAATCCGAAGAAAAGGAGAAGAATGGATTAAGCTCAAGTCAGGAAACACGCTAATACACAAAGGCAGAATAGATGGAACCACGGCAGGAATCGGAATCTTTATAGCGAGAGTCAATTCTAATGTAGTTTAAGGCACATTCCACAGCCTGCAACTCCATTGTGTTACTCATTCGCTTTTTTTATTAGGGTTCTTACAGTTAACAGATGGTCAGAAATGCTGTAGCCTTTACGAAGACCGGCTTGCTCAAGACGTTGATATACATCTATTTTATTATTTAAATAAAAAGTAGTAATTTTCATAAATAAACTATAAAGTTGCAATAGTAAGGAGATCGGCCTGTAATCTGTTAGTTCGCACTTATCTTTCTTATGCAGTAAGATGGTCACTGCTTTGTTCCAACTAGTGGGAACCTTTTCATAGTATAAGCAATTGTTAAATAGTTGTTTCATTTTTTTTCTAGCAGTTCCTGCTCGCTTTCCTTAAACGTCTCTATTAATATTTCATCTTGTCCTATTGTCTTGTTCTTTTTCATTTCTCTTAGGGCTTTTGTTATTTTATAATCCTCTGTTAGGTAATTTTTTAAAGTTTACGTTCATAACCTTTCTCGTCAGTTGTTGTTTTGTCTCGTCATCTGGAATTGTCTTAGAGCTATATAGATCAGCTTAGTACTTTTCCGTTCCTGTGCCTATTTTTTGTTAACCCGTGTTTTTTACCATCTAGACTTTCAACGGGATTATTTGTGTTCTACCTGGTGTTGGTCGTAAGCTTTTCATTCCCTTACAATTTTGTATTACTTTTTCTATCGTTTGTTTGTTTTAATATCTTCTTTGAATATTGTCATTATTGTATTCTTTCTTTTCGTTTATTCCACCGTGTTTCTTTTCTTTTGTTCTATTAACCTTCATCGTTGTTTAAGCATATCCTTTGTACTGCTGCTAGTTTTCTCTTCTTTCTTTCCTTTCTTTCGGGATACTTTCAAATCCGTTTTTAAAATAGCGTTCGTTAATTCCTCATTTTTGTCATATATCCTTCCGCTAGAAGTTTCGTTGTCTCTCTCTAATTCTTGCTTTAATACTTCTTTGCATTTGTCGCCATTCTCTTTAAGTGCCTGTGTATCTATAAGTGCTGTCCTTTTGGTCAGTTTTAGTATTTCAAATTTTTGATTTACACGTATACTTGTTCTAACCAAGCAGTGGTCACTCCCTATATTAAATGATTTTATTATAGTGACATCTTCAAAAATCTCTTTGTTGATATAATGTAATATATTTCGTTTTTGGTTGCTCCATCTGGACTTATTCATGTCCACTTCCTCTGCGACTTCTTTTTAAAGAGGGTATTTATAGCATACATGTTCCGTTGTTCCCTTTATTCCAGTAATTAATTGCCCTTTGGGTTTCGAGCGTTATAGCCATAGTTTCCGATTTTTTTTCGTTTTCTTCCCCTTTCACGCTCAATTTGGCATTAAAGTTTCCCATAAAAATTGTTAGCTTTATAAGAAAGTCTTCAATCGCTGCTGTTACATATTCGTAGAATAAACCGATCGTTTCTTCGTCATTAGTTAACGTACGAGAGGAAATTTGTATAATTTTTATAGCACAGATTTTATTTAGTTTGATTTTAGTTTTATTTTGATTTAAAATTTCTTTACACATTTTATTTCAATGAAATGAAATGATGTGATTATTGATTAAATAAATAAATCTCCTGTTATTGTTGTTGAAAGAAATTTGTTACTTTTCCTGTAGTAAATTAACTCATTTTAAATAAATTATATTTTGCATAAATAGTAATCCTTCTTCCTGACAATAATTAGCGCAATTTTAATATTATTATAAACTTTAATGTTTTTTGTATTTTATTATAATCACAAACACAATATAACTCGCTCTTTGGGAATTATATATAGATATGTTAAAACAAAATTATTTTTTTATTGTATTTTCAAATTTTTAATGTATCCTCGTGTACCTTCCAATTTGCATAAGTAAATAATCAGTGCAGGGATGAAATATTACGTTTTATTACTAAAATTAGCTTTAATAAGGTACTTGTGAATACACGTAAGTTAATTAAAGAAAAATTAATTGTAGACAGTGTAATCAATTTGTCGAGGCAGCCTGGCATAGCTCGAACGCGGTAAGTTCAGCAAAAGCACGGTGTTTTAAATTTAATTATTAATGCTCATAAGGTACGGAATGAAGTCTTAAATGATTGAGGGAGATCAAAGGAAACCATAAATTATAAATACCAGGAGTGAAACTATGCTAGAACATAGCTGGAGGCTTAGTCTTTCTGCGATCCGCACAAACCGCCGAGTTTACCGTCGGCATTAACTCCGAATTCGCAAATTACAACTCCAGTTGTCTGTAATTATTGCAATACTTGGCGAGTCGTATTTTCTAGAGCAGTAATCAAAACGGCGAGCATGGAACGTAGGATGAGACGGGCTTCCGGGGCGCGCCGCTAATACGAGTCACCGCTGGAAAAATTCGCCGCCATACAAAAACCGCCATGCTCGCGCTAATTTTTGGATGTATCAAAATTGCACCGAAAGCGAGAGCGCAGACATAATTAATTACACCGCAGGGACAGTTTTAGCGCTCGCTTTTCACTGTTTCAGCTAAAAGAGAATTCCGCCGAGCATGAAAGTAAATAAGCGCCAACAGTTAATTGCATTGCACTATATCTTGACACAAAACTCAAAACTGAATCGCGAGACGCTGGACTGCTGAATAAATCAATGAAGAAAATTAAGTGTGGAAATACAGAATAATTCCATGGCTGGAAAAAGTTGGAAAAATTTTTATTTAACGTTGACTGAACTTATTTGTCCCACCCACACGACTGAATTTATATATAAAAGAATTTTTTATCCGACTTCAATACTATTATTGTTGCTATAGATGTTGGTTAACAAACAAGAAAATGTCATAAGGCACGTGATTAGGATATCTTAGGGGCCCAAATTCAAGCGTCTGATCTTTATTCTATTTCTTCATTTATGTGAGGACAAATTCGAGCTCTACACCCACGCAAGATGCCCGACTCGGATGAAATCCTAAACCAACCGCTGCAGGTTCTCCCAAAAAAGGCGATAGTCTACGTATTTACCATCATCAATTGAAAGGTTGCGGATGTTGTCATGCTCCCCAAGCTTAGAAAATCAAGGATTTTTCCTCGGGACTATTGGTCTATGAGTCTTCTATTCACCGTGAGAAAGCTTGTGGACCAAATAATCCACAGGAGAAACTGGACCACTAAAAATCTGGTACGACAGGTGGAGAATAGGCATCAATGTAGAGAAGAGTTCGGTGGTCGTATTCTCTACCAAAAGACCATTTCACTGGGGAGAAGCACCTAGCAAATATCAGGAACTAAAAATCAGCTCAGCTCTATCTTTCACCTTAGAAGCTGATTATCCAGCAGCAACAAGCTGCTTTTGTGTAAGTCCATAATATGACCTATTATGACGTAAGCGACGCCACTTTAATGCGGTCCAGGTCATCCACGGTCCGTGTTCGGCGCTCTGTGGTTCCTGAAAAACTACGACCTCCATTAAGACGCTAATTATCTCCAAATCCGCTCAAGTCCTCAAACATGCAAGGCCATTGTTCGTGGCATTTATAACTACAATATTCTGATTATGATCTCTTTGTGACGGCACAGAGGGTCTTTATGGCTTTTGCAGCCATCCACTATCCAAGCCAGGTCTTATTAAGACGATTTAGGTTAGGGGTTGGACCCAAGTCTTTCTGATTTTGCTAGTGAAGTCAACGTCAATGTCAATGGTTCCTGGGAATGGTTGTAATTCGCGTGAATACTTTTTCCCCTCTTGATTGCGTCTTGTATCTTATTTCTAAATTTGGACAATACTATACAGATAACAATTATAAAAATTATTGTTATAAATAAATGAACTTTAAAAGATTTTTAAATGTTATTTTTAAAAGTTATTAAAAGTATTTTCAAATACAATTCTTTTCAGAGATTAAAGCTCTATTCTTACACTAAAGTAATCGATTCTCTTAGCAAATTTATGAATTATTTTTACAAGAGACTAAAAATGAAATATCAAAACAGAAAATTAAAATTAAATGTAATACATCACTTAATAAGTTAGTAGAGTGACTGTTAATAATGGTAAGCTAAGGCCTATCGAACCATAACCTTCAAATGAGAGGTTAAGGTTCTCATATGTTTGCTTTTTTTTGTCCAGTGGTCGCGTACCATTTCTGATAGGGAGCGATGTGGCAAGCATCGCGCCCAAGACGACCGCCATTATTACCCCTTGTTCGAGTAAACGCAGGTAATCAATTATTTATAGTGACTGAGTAGGCCATCCACCAGGTATCAGAGAGCTCCGGAAATAGAACTCGGGTCCGTACGTATCGCAGACCGCGCTTCAACCGCTTAGACCACTCTGACGGTCAGAATGACTCTTAGATAGCACCAATATTAACAAATTCATATAATTTTTAGAAAGTATGAACCCACAAATGATACGTGTCAACATTTCATGACAATCTGACGTTTAGTGCACAAGCTACAGTGGTTTTAGTGACGCTACTTGTGTAATTTTCAAAACAATGGAAAAATCTGTGTTGATAAAGCATTGCTTTTTAATGGTAAAAAATACCGTTGAAGCTTGACAAGTGTTATTTGGACTCTGCTTCATCGAGTCGAATGGTAGAGAAGTGGTTTGCTGATTTTAAACGCGAATGTACAAACATCGATGATGCTGAACGCTCTGGTCGTCCAAAAAACATAAAAAAGTTCACAAAATAGTGAAAGCGAGAAAGGGCAGGCAGGCAAGTGTCTGATAACTCTTGAAAATAATAGTGGCGTATTTACTGAAGTAGCTAAGCAATTGAAACGCGCCCCGATGAGAATGCAGCAGAAGATCCTAAAAGATGCGCCTCGAGCTTTTCTGAACACTTTCTTAGACGTCAAGCTTTAGGGCGGCTACGCCCGCCCCCTGCTACCACCGCATTGCGTGCAGCGCCACGATACCGGAATTACGTGCTGGATCATTTTACAGCACTTCGTCTGAAAAACTGTCGGGCAGTTTCTAGTGATACCTAGTTCTATGGTGATCAATGATTGAATGATTCTAGTACATAGAATTAAATATATTATAGCCGATACTAGCTAGATACCCCTCTTAATATCGCTTTTAGTTAAAATAAAACTGTTGTTGCATAATAATCTCAGGATTATGGCTATGGGTAAGTACAATTACAACTAATTTTTTAATAGCCATCCTTAGACTCTACATAAGCTTTAAGACACCCGACTCACTTGTATATGGTAGCACGCACCACAGCCATTGGAAAAGTGTTGACTACAACTGCTCGCTTCAAGGAATCAACATTAAGGCGTCTCTTCGCGCAAACTATGCACTCTAAAATTGCCCACAATTTGTAATTTAATGGACTGAGACGTGGGTTACCAAAAGGTCAATCATCTGCTGCTAGAAAAGAAAGCCTATTGTTGCTCAGCCAAGTTTTAGTTGATCTTGCTTTGTGGGAGAATGTGGAATCTTGCTAAAATATCCAAGGCCTACCTCAAAAAAGCCTGCGATACAGAGGTTGCACTGTACCTTCCAAAACATTCTGTTGATACACAGCAGCCGAATTTTCGACTGCCTTTTCACAAAATGAATGTCGATTACCCCATTATGGCACACTCCCCAGCAAATAATTATAGCTGCCGAATGAAAGCCTCTCTGTATCCTTGGTACTAACAGAGATGTTATTTTGGATAACCTAGCGTACACCCTGTCATTCTGTTTGTTGAAAGATTCCATCATCCGTAAGCATTATGCGTGTACTCAGTCAGTAGCCTCTTTGCTTTTTCTCTCCTATCTTTCTTTAAACAGTCTCTTAGCAAATGTTCCGTATGTTTTTTTAAATAACTAGTCTTAAGTTTTGCTTAATAATACAAAATTTGAAATTTAGATTTCCCGAGATATAATCTCCTGCTTAAAACATTGCATATAATTCGGGCAGTTGCGACTTTGGCTGCCCGAACAGTCTAAACTGAAGGTGGTCTTTCAGATCTTACACGATTCTCGATACCTTCAGTCTCATTAGACAATTTTACAGCTCGATACACAAACATACCGCTAATTTCGAGAGGATGGAGAGGTCTTAGACATTACACTTTTTCAGTTTTATACTTATGTAATACCATTACAGCAATATGGTTTTATTTCTCATCTTACTCTATTTGTAAATAACAAAACTTGACAAGACACATAATGTAACTTTAAAGAATAAAATTGGGCTAAAGCTAAAGCATCAAAATTTCAAATTCTACAGTTAGTTAAGTAACAGCGCAAAAGCATTTTCAAATATATGGGTACGTTGTACTCCATCAGAACAAAGATGCTATTGTATCAATAATGTGCTCAGCCATCACTGGCGTCGATAATTACCCGCTGTCTTCAAGACATGCTTTTGGCCAAATTGATGGAGTATTTATCTGGCAAATTCTACGAATTTCTTATGTTAATTGCTTCAAAGTATACAATTTTCTTCCACAAAGCTTGTGCTTGATGTATGTCCACACATTCTCAATCGGATTTGCATCGGGCGACTGCGACGGCCAATCAAGTGTAACAAGATATCTGGTCTTTCCACTCGACGCAAAGCTTACCGTGGTGCTTGGGGTCATTGTCTTCCTGCAGGATTTAGTCCTCGTTTTTCTTGATGAACCAACGTTCGGTAGTCGGTAACAAATAATTCTTATAAATATATAGATATTCCGAAACTAAGTTTTAAGAAGCAGCCCCAAAGATGCACTTTTACTAGGTGTTTAACGATCCGCTGTACCAACCTATCAGTTGAAGTTGACCGGGCTCGTGAGACGGTAACATATTCCCAAACAGAAGCTTCGTCCGTAAACATTACATTACTTTAGTGTTAGTCCATATTGTCGAAGGTTTCTTCACTAGACTACATTTGCTATCGTACGCACGGAGACTGGTTCGGATAGCATAGCTAAGTATGATGTATCTACATCTGTCTGTTTCAATTTTGCTGGTCCTTGGCGCAATGTTAAGCCGGGGTTCCGCGAAAACAAATTCACGATCTGTTTTTTGACATTAGGGGACACTTTGCCTATCAAGCCATGTTCCGGCAAGTCATCGATTGTTTTTGTCTCCTTATATCGCTGCACCCACTTGCTGACGGATGTTTTTGACTTGTTTATGTACTTAGCAACCGTTGCATGAGACATTTTCAGACCTCACGGGTGGGTACAGAGGAACACAGCTTCATAGCGCGACGTGTACGCGGCACTAACAAAGCTTTACGCGTTGTTCTAGCAACAATTCAGTGATAATTGAATCTCTTGTGACAAAGGTTTTCTCTATCGACTCACGAAACAATTAGGATGATATGTTTTACCATTTGACGAACACGCTCATTCTTAAATGACTGTATATTTTGATGGTAACGTAATATGATTTTATCTTTCTTTTACATTTTTGTTCACTTTTTGCAAGTACTGCTAACAATATAAATGTAATAATTAAAACTTATAATGTGAATTGTTTGTGACGGATTGCTACAAACAAATCATTATACCATAATCTGAAACTCATCATGTAAACGTGTAGTTGTTCACGTGTTCAACGCAGCCCGAAGAAGAATTGCATTCTATTAGACGTCGCTTAGAATTAATAATAAGGTCTCGTCACCATAAAACATTAAATTGAGTAACATAACAACATAGATGTAACAGTCACCGTGCTTCCTGTTTCTTCAAACAGTTACACGTTGATTGTGGAAAGGTTGCTCATTGAATAATCTAGGTATTTGTGGACCCCAGTACCACAATTTCTGATTACTGACACAGTTTCGTTACCATTAAACACAATACCAGCAGCTGAAATATTTGCCAACGTGTCCGCGCACGTTCTTTAACTTCCCAGATCACCGTCAGTTTGCATGGATAGAACTGTAGAACTCTCCGTATGCTTTATTCAAATATTTCCAGGAGAGAATATCCTTAGCAGCGAAGTATTGTGGCAATGTGACAACAAGCTACCTCACTATGAGGTCTACTGGGTGATTTCCGTTTGAATGCTAAATCAGTTTGTCGGATATTGTGTATTCACAACATAATAATTTTTTTGGTCGGAACTTTTTCGTGACGCTCTACTTCGAAATGCATACAAAATAGCTGCTGCATCACAATTACAGAATCACAGTTTAATTAAAATAAGTCTTCAACACAAACACACAGTGTTTGCCACTCAATGCTATAATGGACACTAAAATAAAAGCCTTGTGCTGCTTAGAGCTGCCTACCAATATATTATCCGCATCGATCAATTCAATAACTTAACGAAATAACTTGCAAAATTAATAAACCTGCAAAGCTTGCAACGCATAGCGAAGTGGCGAACCAATCTCTCAAATTTGAGAACCCTCTAGTTGACCTTCCACCAATCAGTTTCAAAATCACTATCAAACAAGCCTTTTTGGTCATGTGTCGATTGGTGGAAACAGAATTTGGAAATTCCCAGCCGTTCTCGAGTTATTGCTCGGACGGACAGACGGACGGACAACATGAAGTTAGTAAGTGACTCCGCTTCGCTTCGCTACTTAATAAAACTGAGTAATTCATGCTTCACTTCTATTTGAATGTGAATTATTAGTAATAAAAATACAGTAAAAATAATTAAAATCTAGGAAAGAAAAATTTATGAAAAATAGAGGTACTAGTAAAGCAGAAACATCTATGATGCATCAGCAAAATTTTCTAATACCCTGTTCAGATAGTGAAGATTTTACAATATGGCGTAAGCGATGGTCGCACAGATCAAATGTGTTAAGACAAATTTATGTTATCATTTTGGTCAATAACGGAATACTCCGCAATTTTCACTATAACTTTGCGCGTGCTTTCACTGTTGATGAGTGATTAGCGTATTGTAAGATAACAGTCCTAATTGTATGATCACATTTAGGTGGGTTTGGAAGTTTGTTATTATAAAGAAAATACTCCAGTTTGATACACATGTGATTTATCACTAAATAAAATAGTGTGTTTGGATATTATTTCACTGGTAATTCATACTTAAATGCACGACAAGTGACAACAACTTGTACTTGAGTACTCTATGCCTTAGCCAACAGGCAAATAGCACAACGCTCAACAGATGACAAAACCAGACTATTTTTATGACGTACTCATTAAAGCTCAAAACAAAATTTTTAAATGAAGAAATTATTGCAATGACGTGGGATGAGTGTAGCCTGGGGAAACGTAAAAGAGTTAGTTAGATAAAGGCACCTGCAGGATGTAGTAGTGAACAAATCCTAGTGGAAAGTATTTTGGAAGATTATAAAAATTAATGGCGCAAATATGGTCGCGTGGTTGAGGCGCGTGATTGCGGTGCGGACAGCCCCGGGTTTATTCCTGGACTTCAGGTGGAAGAAGAATAGCTTGTTCAGTCACTAAAAATGCTTGAATACCTGTGTTCATTTCGAACAAGAGGTAATAATGCGGTACTTAACACTACGTCGTCTCGTATCAGAATTGACATGCACCGACTTGACAGTGAGAGCGAACATATGAAAGCTTTAACATCTCAGTTTCAAGCCGTATTGCAAAGCGTTCTTAGCACCCTATGTATAAATAGTTCATACCTTTAATAGTATTCCGCGAGCATAAGAAATAACACATATTTTTAAAGTAATAATATTCAAAAATCCTACTGCTTTATACAAGTAACACTTAAGTTTTGTCATGTGTATATGATTATGTTTACTTTATCAAAGTGACTGTAGTGTTTTTCCAATGTAAACACTATAACGTTTTTGTATGTAGGCTTGACGTGTTTAAGAAAGGGCATCAGTAATTTTGTAAAATAAATTGGCATAAATCCATGCACGATCAAGTGCACTAAAAGGAAGACTTTCTATTGGGTCTGTATTTAGACATTTAGGGACAGTTTTTCAGTAATGGTTTAAACTGAGGTTTAGTTATAAGTCAAAGCTTAAGACTTGCCCTACTACACTACTAGCTTAAACTGAATCCGAAGCTTATCTTATGGCTTAACTGAAGCGCCAAATTCAGTAGGTCTAAACCATAGGTTTTCTTAACGAGAAAATGTATTCTGAAAAAGAAGAAATGAACGATGAAAAATTTTATCATATACAAAGAATAATGAGAAGACCTAAAACAATCAGGCAGCGTGCGGATCATTTTAATAAAAGTGATGATCTAGATTTTTATAATAGATTTAAGTTGAGCAAAGAAAGTGTAGATACGGTTTTACAATTAATATATCCACATATACAACATCAGACTAACTGGTAAATAATTATGTTTATAAAATGAGCCAATATGTTGAGAACAATGATTTTTTAAGAATCATGCACTGCCCCCCGATGTTATGGTGCTTTTAACTTTAAGGCTCTTCACTACTGGATGCATGCTTATACCGACTGGGAATTTTTGTGATGTATCGAAAATTGTTGCGAAGATTTCATACCATATAGCATTATTAGCGCCAAGATTTATAAAATTACCACGTACCGAAGAAGACCGGTTAAGAACCCGTCGAGAATTTTTTCAAAATGCTAGATTCCCGAGAGTATTGGGAGCTTTAGATCGCACCCACATTAAAGTTCAATCACCAGAAGGTGAACAAGCAGAAGTTTATAGAAATCGGAAAGGATTTTCCTCAATTAATGTATAGACAATCTCCAATGCTCATTTACAAATACTTGATATTGTAGCAAGATGACCAAGCTCAAGTCACGATCTTTAATAATTCTGCGTTGCGGACTCTTTTTGAACGAAGACATGTTGGCACTAGCCTTCTGGTGGCAGATAGTCGTTACCAAAACAAATATTATATAATAACCCCGTTGAATAATGTCAATACACCAGCAGAGAATGTGTTTAAGGAGTCATTGATAAGAACTAGAAATTGTGTAGAGAGGCGCTATGGTGCATGGAAACAACGATTTCCTATTTTATCTACAGGTATTCGGCTCAATTTATCCAAAGTACAAAGTATCATCGTGGCTGCTGCTGCATAATCTAGTTTGTGAAAATAATGACTTTAACTTACCAGAATTACCTGAAGACTTGGAAAAAGCTGTCAATTTTGCAAACAATGTGCCTCATAATATAGATGTACAGAATTATAATAACTCTAATAAGAATAACTTAATAAACGATTATTTTCGTACTACAATTGTAAATTAAAATTATTGTTATTGCTGCATTTAGTAAATATTATATTTCAGACTTAAAATTGTTATTCCTTTTATCTTTTTGATAGTTTGTGAATAATACATATTATAATACTTTCTGAAAATCAATCAAGGTAAAATTATAAATAAAGAAATATTAAAAATATTAATTACTTTATATTTAATGTTTTATTTTTGTAACTTTTGTTTTAACAGAACCATTTTTAAATTATGTTCTTCGCGCATTTGCTCCATTTTGATTTCATGCTCTTCTCGCATATGAACCATTTTTAGATTATGCTTTTCTTGTGCGAGCTTTTTTTGTAGTTGTACTAAACTAACTTTTCATTCTGCTAACAATGCCCATTTTTATGCAGTTGTGTCTCTTTTACGGGGAGTATATCCACCTTCAATTCAATAATAGGAGGCAAGCTGTCTGAAGACGACCAATACATTGGAAGATATGGTTTGGAAATTAGGAATCCCAGAGGAGAAATGTTAGCAAACTTCCTCAGTAGCGAAAAACTATACTGTTTAAACACATTCTTCAAAAAACAAAGACAAAGAAAATGGACATGGAGAAGTCCCGACCAAAAAACAAGAAACGAAATAGATTACATCATGTCGAACGACAAAACACTATGTACGGACGTAGCAGTGCTAAATAGATTTAATACAGGCAGTGACCTTAGATTAGTCAGGTCGGTGCTAGAAATAAAACCGAAACTGGAAAGGAAAAAGCTACAACACCAACAAAACTTTCCAACCATACAAGAATTGAGCCTCAATCAAGAAAAATACCAATTACAACTACAGCGAAAACTAGAACCTACAGATAAGCTAAAGAACCTATACATAGATGCGCTAAATGAAAAATTAAAAATAGTATCCACGAATCAGTTAAAAAATATGTGCCAATAAGAAACCTAGCGATAGCAAACTAAAACAAGAAACCTTGAATTTAATAGAAGAAAGAAGACGAACAAATAGAAGCTCAAAATTTTCAAGAAATTAACAAGAAGGTCAAAGTGATGATTAGGAAGGACATAAGAGCACATAGAAATAAGCAAATTGAAGAAGCAATAGAGGACAACAGAAATATGAAGGTATTAAGATCGAAACTATCATAGAGTAAACAGAAAATAATAAAAATAAAGAATCAAGAAGGTACTGTAGTAGCAAAGAGAAGAGATATAGTACATACAATAGAAAACTTCTACACAAAGCTATATTCATCTAACATATCTATACAGAGCTCGGTTAATAAAACTATTTCTAACGTGGGTTCCGAGGAAATACCGAGATAACTAGACTTGAGGTTAAACAAACCCTCAAGCAACTGAAAATAGAAAAGCGCCAGGAGAAGACCGGATAACAGCCGAAATGCTGAAAATGGGAGGTGAAATAGTAGAAAATATTGTCACGGTACTACTAAACAAATGTTTGATTGAGGAAAGATACCAAAGGCGTGGAATAATGCTGAGGTAATTCTTCTCTTCAAAAAGGGGACCCATCAAATATTGAAAACTACCGCCCCATAAGCTTACTCTCGTGCATATATAAAGTATTGACTAAAATCATCACAAATCGCCTCACTCAAAATTAGACTTCTACCAGCCAGTAGAGCAGGCGGGCTTTAGAAAAGGGTTCAGTACCATGGATCACATTCAAACCATCAGAACATTAATTGAAAAGACAACGGAATACAACACCCCCATTCACTTGACGTTCGTGGACTATCGAAAGGCGTTTGACTCAATTGAAATACACGCCGTCCTCCAAGCACTAAATAACGCAAGAGTTGACTCCAGATACTCGCAGCTAATTAAACACATCTACGAAGAGGCTACATTTCACGTAAAGGTAGATGAAGACCTTCAAACTAACAAAATAAAGGTTGAAAAGGGAGTCCGCCAAGGAGACACAATGTCTCCAAAATTGTTCACGTCGGCGATGGAGGATGTGTTCAAGCAAATGAATTGGGAAGGGATGGGTATTAACATTGACGGATGTCTGCTAAACCACCTGAGTTTTGCGGACGACATCGTACTGATTTCTAGCAATATTGACGAACTTGAAGCTATGCTAATACAATTAAATGAGGCATCCAAGACCGTAGGGCTGGAGATAAATATAAATAAAACCAAAATAATGACAAACAGCGATGCAGTTGTTTTTATTGATAATCAATCGGTTGAAAGAGTGGACGAATATATTTATCTGGGTCATTCAATTAGGATTGGAAAGGAAAACCAAACATCTGAAATTAGAAGAAGAATAAGAGCCACCTGGTCAGCCTTTGGGAGGCTACAGCATATTCTCAAAAATTCCGATATTCCCAATAGCCTGAAAAGAAAGATGTATGAAACATGTATACTGCCCGTGGCAACCTATGGTTTAGAGACGGTGACGGTAACCCAGAAGAGCGCCGAGCAGCTAAGAGTTTGCCAAAGAGCGATGGAGCGCAGAATGTTGGGAGTGAGTCTAAGAGACTGAAAAACGAGGAAATAAGGCGTAGAACGAAAATACCCGATATAATGCAGAGAGTAGCTCAAGCAAAGTGGCAATGGGCGGGACATATAGCACGGCATGAACCAAACCGCTGGACCTCAAAACTCTTGAGATGGAGGCCCCGTTTAACGAAAAGAGGTGTAGGAAGACCACCAAAAAGATGGAGCGACGATATCCGAGACTTTGCGGGAAGAGATTGGATCCACAAGGCTCAAGACAGAAATGCATGGAAACAAATGAGAGAGGCCTACATCCAACGATGGACGGTTGCAGGCTGATGATGATGATGATGATGATATCCACCTATAAAATAATTCATTACTACAATCCTGTACATGACGGACATTAACTTATACATTCATTCAATTATTAATTGAAAATTACATTGAACAGAATTATTTGATAAATAATCCAACTTGCAAAACATATCTATTTATAATACTTTATATAATACTATATAATAATAGCTTTTCGCAAAAAATACTGTTTTACTTATGTAGAATATGGCACGATAACTTTTTCTAAAAATATTGATTTTGCTGATGTACTGCTTTTCGGATTAGTGGAAGACATATTATTAATATTGACTGTTTTCGGAATTTCCATCAGTAATTCCGATGAGGCAGCCGTTCTTAACATTCCAGGTGCATATTTTGACTAAATCGGTGAATCTGATGATTTGATACTTTCATCTAAAGCAGGTTCTGAAGTAAATAATTCAAAAAATTAAGCAGTTAATTTAACAAATAGAATTTTTACCAACTTTTGTCTGAATGCAAATTTATAATTTGGGTTTCATTCATTCTATCACTATCATAGATAGCTGGCAGTTTCTCGATTTGGGTGCTTATGAGTTCTTTAATTTTCTTATTTACTACATTGATGTCGGGTGATGTGTTCGGGCCACCACCTGTACCATATAACTTGCATTTCTCATCAGCAAACTTCTTTTTGGTCACCTTCTTTAAATTCTCATACTTTTTTCTCAGAACTTCTTTATTTTTGTGTATTCTACCGTTTATAACATTAAATTCTTCAGCTATTTTGTGCCATATCTTTAACTTTTGGTGCTACAAGACTTTATCTGGCTGCTTACATTCTACAGTTTGTCTATATTTTCGCACCAGTTCTAACAAAATTTATTTCCTCTGTAGTGAAGTTTAAGTTGATTTGTTATCACGACAAAATGGATAATAAGTTGTAAAATCAACTGATTTAACTACCTTTACTAACTCAGAATAAATGATGAACATAATAAAAATAAACTACACAAAACCTAAATATTGCAACTTCAACATGTCAAAAATGTAAGTTAAAACTCATAGACTATACTAAATTCTCTCATAAAACGTACTGCTATACATACACAGAATTATAGATGTAGATATTAGATGTCTGCACAGAATACACATAAAATGTATTACCAATCTAATAAAAGTATAGTTTCATTAAAAATGAAAAACTGAGCACACTGAGTTTAAGCTGTGGCTTAAGCCTAAGCCGAAGTTTAATTAAACTCTTACTTCAACCTTAAGTGTAAAACTGGCCCTAAGTTATCCATCGGTCGACGATTTACCCCCTTTAAAACAATTGAACCATTTTATACTGTATTTATTTCTAATTGTTTGATGAGGTATTTTGAAATACTTATGTCGAAGTTTTATCAAATTTGAGAAAAAAATTAACACAAATGTGCGTTTCTTCCAGATCCCCCATTTTCAGTTGTCGACAATCCGACGTAAAGTTATTTTTACTCTAATAGTTATAGCTGGAAAAACAACAACGGCAACGTGACTGGACAAACTGCGTTGTGTTTACTAATGTTGCCACTAACCAGAGCTGCTCGCTCGCACACGCCCTTTCCGTTGGTTGGCTAGCTGCTACAAAAATTCAGTTCCTTTTTAAACACAGCTTTCACATGTACAACGTATGTTGCACATGGACGTTGAAGCAAAATATTTATATCTAGTCAGCAGTATATGGCATCTGTGTTAGTCGACCGATAATAATACAAACAAATATTACAACAAATTTGACATGTATGTTAAAAATTTTATTGCTAAAAAAGAGACAGAAAGTAACAACATTTATTTTGAATACACTCTCTATCCATCTGCCACTCAGTTCTTGTATATTGTCCATTTGTGCCATCCTTTGTCTTTGAAAATAAAGAAATTTTGCATCTCAATCTCTGCTTTTTCAGTTTTCAAATTGCTTATCGTAAAAAGATCAGCGATTAGCCATAATAAGTAATACTATAAAAAAAATAAAAGAACTGCATTGACCGATTGATTTAAATTTTCAAATTTTGGTTTTTGTTTTTTGGAATAAATTAGAAAAAGTGTTATTCTATTGTACCAATACCCACTTTCTATATTTGCAAGGATGGAATAATATTAAATTAAGCCAACGTACATGCATTCCACTTGAGAAAAAATATACAATTACGTACGCTCCTGTTCGAGTTGCCTAAATTTTTTGGAATTAACCCTTCATCCCTTGCGTGATTACCGATAGAATGGTTGAAATTTACTTAATAAAAATTTCCGAACTAGTCGAATTTGACTTTTTATTTATAAGATTTTTAAAATGGATTAGCAACAATAATTAAAACATCCGTATATGGTCAGTATTTTTGTTCATTAATGTTAGCATTCCTTACAAAATGCACTAAAAAAGCCCAAGTAACAACAAATGTAAAATCATAGTTTATTCGACAGTTTCTGTCCCTCTCCGTGTTCCAGGTTGGAAAGGTCCGGCTCGTTTGCTATTCGTATTAAGTATTTCTTCAGCAGCAGTAATTCCTTGTCTGTTTTTTGTTTATATACAAAATACTCGGGAACCTGCAGTCCGCTTCTGGGGTTACAATAAAAATTCCGTGATAGGTCATCACAAATTAAGGTGTTTTTCTATTTTAAAATTTGAGAAACTTACTCGAATTTCACCCATATCGAATGTGTCAAAAACGGTCGTGCCAGATTTATCGAGATAGAATGAAAATTTCTAATTGCTTTTATTTTCAATCTTCATCTTTTTAACTTTTCGTTCGATGTATTCCATTCGGGTGGCCGACCAAAGTGCCAGGTCGTAATGGAGGTACACATCGGTTAAAAATTCTTGCAGGTAAGGGCCAGCGTCCAGACGTTTAATCCTGGTGTTTCCGTATAGAGTACCGTCGATGTCGAAGACCAACAATTTTTTGTGACAACGAAGCCTCGTTACACCAACGGCGGCATGGTTCGTTTTCGCTGCGGTGCGCTGTGACCAAGTGCTCTTCTTCTTGTTGGGTTTGAGGTTATTGCATAAAATTTTAATTCGATTAAGTAAAAACTAAAGAAGAATGAGGTCTCTCGATTACCGCGCCTTAGGCAATAGCATTATTGCTCTTTATTCGAAATGAACGCAAATACTTAATTATTTTTAGTAATCGAGTAGGCCACCTGCCAAGCACCTAGGCCCAAGATTGAACCCAGATCTATCTACACCGTAGCCAACTGCTTTGGCCGCGGGATCGCAATGGCGTCGCGAGACAAAATACTATCACATGACAGCAGTCATAGTAAATGCTTATGTATACTCTGTTGTACTTTTCAATAGTTTACAACTACAAGAACATAATTTAATTTTATTAGTCGTTACCCAAAGACCTAAGAAGGAGGCGAGGCATCAACATATTCAAATATCCGACTTGCCAGTAATGTAATTATATTTCATTTAACAGTTATTACAATTATTTTCATTTTTAGACAACGGTTTTAAAGTACACGTTCGACAAATAATAAATAAATATCGTGAATTGTTTAACCCCAGGCGATAAACAGTGCTAACGGAACAAGCCAACGCTCACATAACCTCAAACCCAGCATGCAGAAGAGCACTCGATCACAGCGCACCCCATCAAAATCAAAGCACACCGCCATTGGTATAACGAGGCCCCGTCGTCACAAAAAATTATTAGTCCTCGACATCGACGGTACCCTATACGCAAATACCAGGATTGAACGTTTGGCCGTTCGCCCTTATCTGCAAGAGTTTTTAACTGACGTGTACCCCCATTACGACCTCGGACTTTGGTCCGCCACCCAAATGAAACACATCGAACGGAAAGTTAAAAAGATGAAAATTGAAAATAAAATCAGTTACAAATTCTTATTTTATCTCGACAAAACCGGCACAAGTGTTGTTCAGACATTAGAGATGGGTGTAATTCGAGTAAGTTTCAATAATTTCAATAGAATCTTAGATTTACTCCACGGTTTCTTCTAGACAAAGCGACTGACGACAATATATGAGCGCTTTCCCCAGTTCAATGAAAAAAACACCTTAATCTGTGATGACCTATCACGGAATTTTTATTGTAACCCCAGAAATGGACTGAAGGTTTCCGAGTATTTTGTGCATAAACGAAAAACAGACAAAGAATTGCTGCTGCTGAAGAACTATTTAATACGAATAGCAAACGAGCCGGACTTTTCCAAACTGGAACACAGGAGATGGAGAGAGACTGTCGAATAAAGTATGCTGTTACATTTGTTGTTACTGGTGCTTTTCTAGTGCATTTTGTAACGAATGCTAACATCAACAAACAATAATACTGACCATATGCGGATGTTTTGCTTATTGTTGTTAATACATTTTAAAAATATTACAAATAAAAAGATAAATTCGACTAATTCGAAACTTTTACTAACAATAAGTGAATTTTTACCGTGCTGTCGCTTACCATGCAAGAGATGAAGAATTAGTTCCAATGGTTGGATATTTTGCATCTATGTTGTCTTGGTTTAATTTTTTTTTTATTCTGTTCTCGCAAATGTAGAAAGGGGGTGTTGCTACAACAGTAGAACACTTTATTCTAATATATTCTAAAAACAAAAACCAAAACTCGAAAATATAAAACAATTGGGTATTTATCTAATCCAGACTGCAGTTCTTTTACTATTACGTTATTACTTATTTAGGTTTATCACAGGCTTTTTGACAATGAAGTAAAACCTTTCTTGGTTTTCAAATACAAGAACTGACTGACAAACAGACAGAATCGGTTTTAAAAATAAATTGTGGGGGGGCTCTAGTTCTTCACAACGACGAGGCTTTCAATGCAACAATGTTTATTTACAAGACGTGTGGGCGCACCTAAACGACTGCCAGACGGCGAATTTTCTGGGGTCCGCGGAAGCGACTTTGCGCGGGTCGACCCCGATGTAGGCGCTCTGGATGCTGCTGACTTCTATGAGACAAGGCAAGGCCTGGAAAGGTGAACGCTGTTTCTTGAGCGAAGGGAAACGGAACGCCCTCCGGGGTTATCTTGCCTTCATCGGCGGGTGTTCTCGGTGAGCTTCTTCTCGGGTGACGGTGGAAGCGGTGATATGGGCTCCGGTAATGGCGAACAACGTAAGGCACTTCTCAGTGCGATCCGGAGAACTTTGGGCGGTAGTTCACCCGCGGACATCGATAAGCGCTTTTTACTCCGGCCGTGATAACGGCCCATTGATCGGAGAGCTCTGCTATAGTGAGCTCGAGCGCCTCTGATCGGTTTCGGGGACGACTTGACTATGGTAAGCTCAAGTAAGACGTTAGTTAGGTAGGTAGTGGTCATTCGCGTAGTGTGGCATCGCGCAATGTTGTGCATCAGCATGAAATACTCACCATCAAATCCCGCAAATAGAATAACATGTTTCTCCAGAATATCCCTGATGTAGCAGTCTGCTGTTAAACTTTCTCTGCGTCCTCCACTAGGCATAAAAACTATCCCAGTTTTTCCGTGTATGGAAATTCCACCTCCATATGCATATGGCAATGAGCAAATTACCCCCCTGATCTTCTATAAACCCGACATCTCCTGTCATTGTCATGTAAGTACATCCTAGACTCGTCGGTGAATAATAGCCGACTCCAATGGCCGAGGTTCCAATCGAGATGTTTGCGAGCAAATTCCAGTCGTCTTTGCTTTTGGACTGCAGTCAACTTGAAACACGTAGCTTTTTTTTGAAAGGGGGGGGGTCAGGTTAGCTGCCTTCGGGTTTCTTCTCATTGTCCAAGCGCTGACGACCACCTTCTGACCGCACTCTTGTTTGAGGTTTGAGGTTATGAGGCCGTCGTACCGACGTCACACTCTCGACGCATTCTCGACATTAATTCAGATTAAGTCGATTTGCCACGGCCTTCTGACTGAGGCCCTCTTTCAACAATGCAACTATCTGGGCTGTTACGACATTTTTTGCGATTCACTCGAGCACTTGCGCCACTTACTTATGTTAACTTCAGATAAGTGACTGAAATGAATTACTGGATTGCAAGCGACCAATCACAGTCGTCGGGTGGGTGCGTTCCAATTAACAAGATTTGTAAAACCCCGTTCCTAATGCATTTTTTTTTTGAATGAGTCATCCGATTAATACAGCAGCAACAGTTTTTGAAATCTCAATAATAAAGTCTTTGCAGGTTAATAATTTTATTTTCATTTTCCTTCGATTGAAGCAGAAGATGAAAATGCGCGTGCATCTAGTGAGTTGATTATTTTTCTCTCAACCCTACTCTAAACAGCTTTTTTCCAATAAAAGCAACGATTTCAACTTGAACGTAATGTGGTTTCAACACGATGGACCCACATGTCACACGGCTTGTGAAACACTCACTTTACTTGAAACCAAATATTCTGGTCGTGTAATCTCTCAGCGAGCTGAAATCGATTAGGCACCGCGGTCTTGAAATCTAATCTTGTTAGTCTTAAATCCTTGAGGTTATATACAACAAAAGGGTTTATGTCAACAAGCCTGCTGCGAATCCAGAGCCAAAAGAGACGTGTAATTGCGCCAATAGAGCCAATTACCTCCACTTATTACTATAAAACAGCACCGGTGTAGCACCGTGGTTGAGGCACGTGGCTGAGGTGCGGACGAACCCGGTTCCATTCCCGAAGTTTGCTGATGCCTGGCAGGTAGCTTATTCAGTCACTAAAAATAATTGAGACCTTCAACCTTTTAGTTTGCAAGACGAAGTCGCTCACGGGTGATTAAGATCATGCTATAATTACTAAAGATAATAAAAAACAAAAAAATTATTTTAAAAATTTAAATTTCCTATTATTGGGCTACTAAAATACAGTAATTGGCCTCACATAATGTATATTATTTAAATGGAAAAAACACTTTTTTCTCATGATAGCACAACTAATTATAAAATATCATAAATATAATAAAATAGATCATAATTCTAATTTCAAAAATTAGTGCGTAACATTAATAAATAAGCATCAAAAAGAAACAAAAGTTTTTGTTCTTTATGTTTATAAAGAAACGAGATATCTCTACAAAATAAAAAGCCAAAAAATTTAGTTTTCCTGAAAACAAAAACAAATTTTGTGTTTCACCATTAACTTTCCATGAAAAGAGGTAATCGAGAATGGTAAGCTTATTTTTTTATCTTTTGTAGTTCCTATAAAAATTTGTTTACTTCATACATTTACAATAGTAATGCATAAATGATTTGTTTTATCTCTTTGTTAAAAAAAGTATTTCGTATGAGGCAATGGACATTGCTCTTGTTTCCAGCTTTAGATTTAAAACAGTAGTACACACGAAATTAACTATTTTACTACTATGTAATAATTTTTAAAAATAGCGATTTTGTATTTCCCAATAGAATACAGCCAAAAAAGTACCGTATAATATGATGGTCGTAGAATTTGACTGTGTCATTTTTTTATTTTTTAGCGAACGAGTGTATTACTAGTGTAGTGTGTATATATCGACTTTTTAAAATATATATATATATATATATATATATATATATATATATATATATATATATATATATATATATATATATTAATTTTGTGTTTAAAAGGAGTATTTGTAAATTGAAAACATCATAATATTAAATTTTCTTTTTCTTTTATAGTTCGTGTTAAAACGTGCCACGGTACAACTATGCAACTGTTATCACTAAGTGTTTGTACGTTTGATATTTAAGGTACATATTTTCTTTATATTTACTTGCCCAAATAAAGCGACGCTAGCAAACAAAAGTGAAACATTCATGAAGGCCGTCGACAACAGTTTTGGTAATGGAAAATCTGGTTTTACCAATTTGAAAAGTTTACAATCATTAACGGAATAGCAGTTAACAATAAATATCTTCAGTCAATCACCTGTACACAGCAATACGAACCCTACTTAAAGTTCTAATTATAAAATCCAGTGTCGTACTTTACGTCCCAACAACTGTCAAACCGCGAACTCTCATCTTCAATAATATTGTCTTCCTCACAAGAAAATATGAAGAACAATACTCATCAAAACTATCTGATATTCAAAGCCATCAATTTGTGACAAAAAAAAAACGTACAACGAGCTCGCCTTTCGCTACATCTCTGGTGAACCCAATATAAAGTAACAAATATAAAATATTGTATGTTAATAATGTCTCTGCCGTTAGTGATAGCACTTATCAACACCACACCAACATTTATTTTTAAAGTATATAAATACTCCAAAATAGTTGAAGACCTAAGGTGTTGCTGAGATAGAACAATGTACTAAAAGAAAGGTTAAAAGTATTGTTAAAGTTAACACTAATACTTGAAACATCTATCACAAAATTATACAACATATCATCACACAGCCATTGAAGTCCACTGCAGGACGTAAGTCTCCCTTAAATTTGTAATTCAAGGGGGGATTCAAGGGTGGATAGGTTGTATGAAGGATAAGAATATGTAGATTATGGGTAAGATTAAGGAACCCAAGAATGGAATATATAAAACAGATAATAGAAGATGTTATATGCTAAAATTATAATGAGCTAAACCAATTATTAGAAAACCGGAAGAAATGAAAGTCTGCCATAAACCAATCTGAAGATTGATTGCAAGAAGAGAGATAATCGATTTACACTATTCCGTAAATATAGAAGGTATCTGAGTTTTTACAATTGTGTGATAAAGTAGAAATATTATTCAATATCAGACATCGTACTGCAAAAGTACCGTTACCTTTTTTGTAAACCTCGAATTTGCTTTTAACAATAAGGATATTTACAAAGTACAAAGATAGAAAAACAAATATATACAAGGTATTCCAAAACAAAGTCTAAAAATTTATAGAGCATGCAGTACGATCAAAAACAAGTTAAAAAAATTACATACAGTATCGGTCAGATATTTTGAAAATCGATATCTAGAACCATAATTCGCTCCAGAGAAGTGCTACCTCCCTAATTTTTGGATATGTGGTGGAGGATGACAAGTTCTCAAAATATACGTATTGAGGTACTAATATGATATTTTGGCGTGGCAAGAAAATTTTTCGTCAATTTTAGGGCGCTCTATCTTTTTTTCCGAAGGAGAAATGATCACAGAGGATAGAATACTGATATTAAAATTCATTAAAGAGGAACCAGGCATTGTAAGGTTTGACGTAAGATCACGTCATATAAAATCGAAAGATTACAAATGCTACGTAAAATACAACAAAGAAGGCGCAGGTATCGATGCGATACAACAATACTGTTGTACTTGTGCTAATGGACTACGCACTGTTGGATGTTGTTCACACGTGGCTAGTTTGATATATCATCTTTCTTACGGCCGATGGTTATCAAAAATAGTACGTCCCGCCGAAATGCTGTCCAATATTTTCGATATAGATAACTTTGTACCAGTGATTAATGAAAACAGTGATGAAGATTAAAAATGTAGTTTACATATATATTATATATTATTATAATTCAATTTACTATAATCACAAATTAAGAACTAACTATGTAATTTTTAGAAACTTATAAATAGATTTACACATAATTTTTTTGTATTAAGTATAAAAATGTAAATAAAACTAAAATTTACGTCTTAAAAAATGCTACAAAACATGTCTTATGAGTTTTCTCCTAAATATCCACCTGCGCCGTTATAATTGGAAAATATCGAAATCAAGTAGAAAAAAATTTTTAATTAGTCATAACTTTTTTAATATTCGAGCTAGAACAAAATTAAAAAAAACGAAATTTTTGTCTTATAAAATGCTATAAAAAAGTTTCAATTAGTTTCTTTGCTAAATATCAATCCTTACCTGTAAAATCGAAAAAATCGAAAAAAATGCGAAAAATTGGATTTTTAGGGGTGGCGCACCACACGAAATGTGTTAAGTTCCTGTTAGAGGTAAAATTAATGGACTTTTATAAAATATTAAAAAAAAAACTGTGTGCAACTCAACGCTTTCTAGCTCAAAAAACAAAAATTTTGTTTTTTTATTTTTTTTAAATACCAAATGACCTTGGATGACATTGAAAAAATTTTTACTGATAGGTCTATTCATAACCTACCTTGATGAATTTTTTCAGAATTTTGCATTAAACACATCAATAGAAAAAAAATTAAAACAAAAAATAACCCTTTTTGACCCTAGGAGGGAGAGGGAAGGGGGTTGGGACCATATGAACTATGTCCGCGTATAATTTTTACCTCAAGATAAAACATTATTAGGTTCATTAGAAATTCCGAATCTGGGGGCATTTCGCCTATCTTAACCTTTAGAAGAAGAGAACCTTAGGAATGAGTTGGCTTCTCGTGAAGAAATCAAGTCTTTCACTTGATAACAAAATTATGTTATACAAAGTAATTGTCAAACCTATTTTGACGTATGGCCTTGAATTTTAGAGTGCGCAAATAGTTCAAATCTAATTATTCTCCAAAACTGTGATTCCAAAAATTTCTAACAAATTGTAAATGCTTTATTGTATGTTAGCACTAGAATTTTACATTATAATTTAAAAGTGCTTTTTGTAAATGAAGTAATTGCGGAAAGAGCGGCAAGACAACAGCAAAGATTTTATTACTAGGCAAGTGAGTGCCAAATGTTTAAAACTAACTGGTCACTAGACATACATTTGTAAATGAGATCGTATCTCTCTCCCTCTCCGGGTGCCATCTTAGTTTTTGAGATTAGCTATCGTTTTGGTCTAAGCGTTTCTCTACTCATCCTCAACCAATTTATTACGTTTTTCTTCCTCTTCTCCCCCACGCCCTCCCTTCAATCGGCCTTTTTATTATATATTATAATATTATGTGTTTTTCGTGTTGTATTATGTGTCCAATGTAAGATAACTTCCTTCTTTTATATTGTCTATTAGTTCTCTCTTCGTTTCAATTCAGGCTGTCAACCGATCTGTCGTGAATCTTTTGAGTATTTCACACTCATACAATAAAATTGACCATACATAGCATTTTAGAAGGCGTAGTCGTAGATTTAGATTTAGGTGACGGCTAGTCAATGATGTTTTAAATTTAATAAAGGTTGCTCTTTCAAATCTCTATTCTTATTTTTATTTTGTCTTTGCATTCTGTTTTTGAGTTAATTAAGTAGACAAAGTATGTGTAATAATTAACTTTTTTGATTCTGATATTATCTAACTTAATATTAGTATGACCATGTTCTTGATCTTGTTTACATTTATTTAATTTTCCATGTTCGTACTTTTCTCTTTTACTCGATCTAGTAAATTTCGTTTCTCTTTCTCGTCTCCCGTTATTAAAGCGGCGTCGTCAGCATGCTTTATGTTATTCAGTAAAACTGCGTTCACATTTATTACTTCTGATTTATCATCAAGAGCATTTCCTATTGTCTTCTTTGAGTATATACTAAGCAATATAAGTTAGAGAAAACATATACTAGCTGCACTTCTCTTCTGATTGCATGTTAATTCATTTCTAGCTATTATTCTCATTTTTTTGACTAAGCCATGGATTTTTAATTATTCATATACTTTTTTGTCATGTTCGAGTTGGTACAATATATCTATTAATTTTTGTCTTGCATGGGTGACATTAAAAGATATCCATTTTCGGAGACATAATTTCTTCCTTAAAAACAGCATTTTATTTAATTCAAGGACTTACGGTTATGACTGCCTAAACAGTTTGAAATGAATGTAGTTTTTCAGCCTATTGCCGATACTTCTTTTTTCCACCTTAACGTTATTATTAAACAATACAAATACTTCGATAATAACACAATACAACTATTAACTGTATCAATTCACAATTGCAACTATAGTCACAATCATAGATAGTCGTTTTTTCGCATCTATAGAAACGTATGGAAAATATCAAAGGCGACAGAGAAAGAAAACAAAAAATTATTCTAAATCTAAGGAGAAAAAGCCTGAAATAAGTGTAATTAAGAAAAATATTACTTTTATGTTGGGAGAAACACAGAAAGAGTTAAATAAATGCAAAACTAAGGGAATTCTAAAAATGACAAAGAAAGATGATATCACTGTGGTTAAAACTAGTAAAAAGTGGATGATTCAGATAAAGTGAAAGTGAAGTATAAAACATTTCAGAGCATGAACTATTTACGGAAGTTGACTTTGTAACATTAAGTCTAGTGTAAAGAAAGACGCTGTATTAGACGATTAATGTTGCGTTGGATTTAAAAGCAGCAAGCTGACGTCAGAAAAAAACTGTTTGCGTTGATAGTAAGGGTGGTCTATCATTTCATGTCAAATTTAATCTGCAAAAAATGTTTGAAGAAAGTTTTGCGTTTATGTTGTTGTCTCACAAATAATGTCTCAAAGTCTTACTGTCCAAAAGAAATTCTTAGTTGTAGTTCGTTGAATAAAATAGCTATCTATAAAACTAAAGCAAAAGCACTTTAAAAAATTATAAAAATTAAAGACGTATTGTAAAACTTTTGTATAAATAAGTTCTCAGCTTTAGATTTCACAGGACGCAAATCACCGTTTACATGTAACGTATTAGTCCGCCCTCTCACGGTTTTAAAGCAATGACATTTGGCCTTTCGAAACATCATGCGATTTGGCGTTTGATGCACATAACCTCAATAATCAGCTGTGTTCACGATGGCAATCACAAAAGAGCATATTCAATTTTCTATCCACTTCGCGTTTAATCTTAAGAAAAACGCTGCTGAAGCCACCGAAATGATTTGTGCTGCATATGGTGAGAATGCTGTAAGTCATGCAACGTGCAAAAAGTGGTACCAAAGATTTCGCGGAGGAGAGTTTAGTCTTGAAGATCAACCACGCGCTGGACGCCCTCAAACATTTGACACGGATGAGCTGCAGACATTGCTGGATCAAAACAATGCGCAAACTGAAAAAGAGCTTGCAGAACAGCTTGGCGTCACTCAGCCAGCCATTTCCATACGTTTGCATGCAATGGGTAAGATACAAAAGGAAGGCAGATGGGTTCCGCATAAACTGTCCGAAGACAACAAAAATCGACGGCGTGACACCGCACTCCATTTGCTTGCAAGTAACCGAAAAAAGAATTTTCTGCATAAAATTATTACGGGCGATGAAAAATGGATTTTGTACGACAATTCCAAGCGCAAAAAATCATGGGTAGACCCTGGAAAACCTTCGACATCGACTCCAAAGCCCAATATCCACGTCAAAAAGAATTTCCTATGTATCTGGTGGGATTGGAAATGTGTGCTGTACTATAAACTCTTGAAAACAGGCGAAACAGTTACGGCGGATCGCTACCAACAGCAACTCATCAATTTGAGCGACGCAATCGAAGAAAAGAGGTCATTTACAGGACAAGCAAGTCGCAAAGTCATCCTGCTCCATGATAATGCCCGACCACATGTTGCGAAGGCGACGCAAGAACACATCTTCGAGTTAGGCTGGGAACTTCTCCCACATGCGGCGTATAGCCCAGACATGGCCCCTTTCGATTATCATTTATTCCGGTCGTTACAGCTTCACTTGGCTGATACGCACTTCAAAGTAGAAGAAGAAGAAGTCCGAAAATGCATCGATAACTTTATCGTCTCGAAGCCGGTGAGCTTCTATCACCAGGGAATTCGCAAGCTACCTGAAAGATGGCAAAAGGTCATCGATACCAACGGAGAATGCTTTGATACTTAAGCTTTTTTGTTTGTTTTTAAATAAAATTTTAATTTTGGGAAAAAAGCTGAAAACTTATTTATACACCTTGTAATATTTCGTGTCTTGTATTGCTTTATAAAAGCCACACGTATGCTTTGTTTTATGTATTTAATTGAGTATAATTTTCGAAAGTGACTGTAGTGTTCGTCCTTTAGAAAGACTACACCGTCTTTACCTGTAGATTTGGCGTGTTTAGGAAAGGGTGTAATCTATTTTATAAAATAAAATAACGTGAATCCATGAATAGTAACAATTGGATCAAGAGAAGAACTATCTGTCGGGTCTGTATCTTGACATTTATATACAAAAGAGATGATAAGAGGATCCTACTGTCCTACAACTGACCTCCAGTTTACAATGGTGTTTAGTTTTTCTGCCCTTCAGAACAATAATTTTTATATTTTAAACTAAAGACACGTTAATCCAACTTCCACAGCTTTAAACACTTTAATGAGCTTGTGCTTCATTTTATTCAGTTTCGGTTTTAGAACATAGAAATATTTTTTAACATTCTCTGCCTTGAATCATTTTGATTTTACTAAAGGCCGAAAAGTTCTCAAAGACAGTTAAGGGTGCAATTTTTTAAGCTCTTTCATCTATCTGATAAAGGATGGAATATGTTATTTCGAAATGTGTGTGCATGGAAAAATGATTTTCACGTCGTCCCAGTGTCCGCAAAAAAGTTGTCTGTATTTGTAAACGTTTTTAAATCAACTCCTTTATTAAATTTGGCTGTATAACTTTGTTTTAATCGAATATGAAAAATTTTGTTCTAAATCGTTATCTAGATAACCACTAAAACCATTGATGCATACAGGAAATTAATCACTCACTTACGTCAAGAAAGATTGTGCACCGTGCTTGTCAGATCAAACAAGAATGAGCTCACCGAATCGTTATACGCGACCTACACCACTCATTTTTATAAACATCCGACATAGAGTAAGCAAGGAGTCACTGCCAATGTTTTTCGTAGACCTTCAACCCCAGGCTAACAACAAAGATATTTATAAAGTAAAATTTATCCAAAATACCAAAGTTTAAAATTGAAGCACGCCGAATCAATAACAGCATAATACAATGTATACGTTGCCAAGCATATGGACACTCCAATGCCTACTGCACGAAGCCTTATAAACGCGTCAAATGCGGAGAATTCCGTGACAATAAAAAATTGCAAGAAAACGAAGGATATTCCCGTTACATGTGCGTTGTATATAAAGGCGCACTGTATACAGAGAGCTGCAGCTCTTTTAATATTACATTATTACTTATTCTGTCTAATAGCTGGCTTTTGATGATAAGCAATTTGAAAACATCGAGGAAGCAGAGATTTGGGTACAAAATTTTTTGGTTTTCAAAGACAAAGTATGGCAAAAATCGACAATACACACTAGAATTAATAGAGCGTGTTTTAAAATAAATAATATTATTATTTTGTATCTTCTTTGTCAATAAAATTTTCGACATGTATGGCAAATTATTCATGGCACGTCTTCCGTAATGTTTGTTTGTTATTATGCCATATACAAGACGTTGGTTAAGCAAGTGAGTGACATTTCATTTTAATCTGCTCCGATAAACAAGTCCAATTTTGGGGCTGTATTGGGGACAATTTTAACTTGGAAGCAAGTCACGACTTAAGAATATTACAAAGAGCAACGCTGGAAAGAAGAAAAAGTCTAAATACCAATTAATGGTGAGAAAAAAGGCTGAATATTAGTGGATGCTAGGTTAGGAAAACAGTCCTAAGAGCGAGAATTGCATGCAGTGATAAAGATAAGAACAGCAGAGTTAAAATTCAAGGTTCTGGAAACTCCCACTGCGTTAAGTTCTGAATAGGCAAGACAACAAACAGAAGAAAGTGCAGAGGGTTGCAGACAATAGCAAGAAATCACAAAATATAGATTCAGATGAATATCTCACAGGCGAAGGGAATAGAAAGAAAGCAGACGTAGACGAATTATTGAAGAGATCAAGGAGAACAATTAGGACACCGACAAAGGAGAAGAAAGCAAAGACAAAATGAAAAATCAAAATATTACTAATGAGGAATCTGGCGCAGGATATAAAAGAAATTAAAAACGAACAACAAAATAACAAGGAGGAAACAAAGAAATTACAAGAGAGATTAGGCGTTTAAGGAAAGAACAAAGAGAATTTAAAGACGAAATAAAGAGTTAAAGAACCAACGAAAAAACAATGAGGGAGATTGAAGATTTGAAAAAGGAAGTCGGGAGAGCAAATGAGAGAATGGAGAAAATGGAGGGAGATAGGAGGAGAAAGAACAAGAGTCATATAAGGGTTAAGAGGGACCACAAACAATACAAAAACGTTAAAGGAGGAAATAGAAAGATTTATCGAGAATGCTTTGGGAGTGAGCTTAAAAGTGGAAATAGAAAATTGAGAGAGGACAGGTGCCTGGTAGAATTGAGAAGTAAAAGTGATAAGAGTATGGTGATGTAATGTAAGAGTAAACTACGGAGTCAAAGTCAGAAAGTGCATATAAACGATGATTTAACGCAAAATGAAAGAAATATGTGATCAGGAGTTATGGACCTGGAATATAAAATCTGGCAAATTGGAAAAGTACAAGAATGAGCAATACATACAAGACCAAACAAGAGCAAAAAACTAATAAAAGAAAAAAGAACAGGGCAGGATAAATCGGTGACGACCAAGGCAAAGGATACAAGGACTAATGATTATGCATAGCACAGAATAGAAACATGTAATATTAGAAGTTTAAATGGCAAAGAGAAAGAACTAATCTAGGAAATTAAGAAGTATAAAATTTAAATAGTAGCAATCACAGAGACGAAGAGGAAAGAAGTAGGAGAATTAATAATAGCAGATTACGGGTTGTTATACAGTGGAGTAGACGAGCGAGGTACGGTAGGGGTAATTGTACCGTCCTACAACTGACCTACAGTTTACAGCGGTGTTTAGTTTTTCTCTCTCTTCAGATTAAAATTAATAAACAGTTTTTTTGCTCTTGCTGCAATAACTTTTGAATTTTAAATTCTAAACACATTAATGGGCTTTAAATTTAGAACTAATTTTTAACATTTTCCGCCTTGAATTATTTTGGTTTTATGAAGAACTGAAAAGTCCTCAAAGATAATTTAGGGTACACTTTTTTAGTCTCTTTCATTTTTCTAATCAAGAATGAGGCATGTTTCAAAATGTACTTCCATAAAAAAATTATTTTTACGTCGTCCTCAGTATCTACAAAAAAGTTTTCTTTCTATTATGTTGCGTTGGAATTTGCCTTCTTCCAATTTGAGATTAGTACTTAAAGTCACTCTTTGTAAATCTGGCTTCTCTTTGTAAACTGGCTTCTCCATGCTCGATATACTACATTGTTGCTTTTTAAAATATTCTATTACGAAGTCATTTTTATGAGAATACTATCAATTTTATATGTAGAATTACACAATTTATATTACTTCCAAACGTAAACTGTGTAGAAGGAAAGCGAAAACAAAATTAGTTAACAGACTAAATGTAGCATAAACTGTGTATTTAATAAAAGCGAATTCTTGTGATAAAAATGTTATTAATATATTATAACTTTATATAACCTAGTAATTTCCGTTGCGGACAATACATCGTTCAAAACGTTTGGTCCCTTTTTAGAGCGCATTTTTGGGGATGGTGCGCAGCTGTTGTAACGTATTTTTCTCAATTTTGTTTCTGGTTTGAAAACAATGCCCTTTTAAGTGTTATCTCGTATTAAAATGTTTATAAAAACGTATTTACGGACACGGGCACGATCAAGAAGATCCTTATCGGTAAAGTCGCCTAAATTGGGATATACATCGATCGACGATTTATCCCCCTTAAAACAATCGAACTATTTTATACAGTATTTTTTCTATTTGTTTGTTAAAGTGTTTTAAATAACTTTGTTAAAATTTTATCAAGTTTGAGAAAAAAATTACGTGCTTTTCTTCAAGTTCCTCCATTTTCATTAGTTGAAAATCTGATGTGAAATTATTGTATATTTTTACTCTAACAGTTATAGCTCGAAAATCAGCAACTGTAACGGGACTGGACAAACGGCATTGTGTTTACAAATGTTGTCACTAACTAAAAGCATATTGAACCCATGGAGACGGAACCAACCCAGGAGACAGAGTCATCTGTCAGACCTGAGGCGAAATCGCCAGATAAGGGTCAGGAAGTTGCAGGCAAGAAGACTGAGGAACTGCAACCTAAAAGACTTTCTGGGGCTCAAAAGAAAAGGGCCAAAAAAGAAGCTAAGATCAGGGAATGCACGTGGACGAAGAAGACGTGAAAACTATGAAAGGGGGGATAAGAAGGAAAGTGAGGGTACCAAGAGATTCTGCTCAGACAAAAACGATGAACAGACTGGTCAATACAGTGTCGCAATGAAAGGGGGTAGGATGACGGTGCTGGACAGACGCTATCCAAACATTCTACTGAATCAAGAGCAATCGGACTTGATTCAGAAAAACTTATTATTGCTTTGGACCAGACTCCTCCAAGAAGCACTAATCCACCGCAGTTTGAAAGCTCGAGGTACACAGGAGGTGTTCTATGGATCACGTGTTCCAATGAGCAAACTAGAGATTGACTGCGCAGAACCATCTTAGATTGGGAAGTGCTGATAGAAAGAGTTGAATTTTCAGCGGTAGGGGCTAAGGACCTACTCAAGCGCTCCATAGTTCTCGTTTGGCTGCCTGGGCTAGTCGACGAAAAAATTGCCAGGATCCGACTTGGGCTTCAAAACCCAGAATTAAAAACAGAAGATTGGCGACTTCTTAGCCAAAAGGTGGACAAGGAAGGAGCCATCCTGGCCTACTTTATCGATAGTGCCTCTTTCAAGGTCCAAGGAATTGGAGGAGAACTAATATACAGTAGATCCTCAAACAGACCCAGAACCTGTATTTTAGTTAAAAAATACATTAAATGTCTGCCGATACTGCAATTCTGTTCTCAGGATATGGCAGCAGTGATGCTAACAACAAGTGGAGGAGGACCGAGGAAGCTCGTACTAGGATCGGTGTACCCTCCAGTTGATGAAGCGGATTCTCCACCGCCTAGGGCAGTGGACAAGATTGTAAAACACTGCAGAAACATTGGTCTACAGATGCTCATTGGCTGCGACGCCAATGCACACCACCTCTCACTGCAATTTGATTGGTACTCTGGAATCTGAATCTGGAGAGTACACTAAAACAGGTAAATGAACATTGACCGAACTTACTCGGATACACTTTCCTGGATCTGTAATTATCAAACAGTCACCTTCAGACTGAAGAAACCAAGTATCCCTTAATATTGGTAACACAGCATCAGAGAAAGACTGGGAGACTGCAAGAAGAGTGGTAACTTTCAAATGAGCTATAAACGCATTTGAAGCCTATAAATCTCCGGGACCGGACGGAATCATTCCTTCCATACTACAGAAGGACTCGGAATTTCTAATGACAAAAATCTACATGGTACTCAGAGCCAGTTTGACCCTAAACTACTTGTCAAAATGATAGAGACTTACCAGAGCGGTATTTATACCAAAGCCTGGTCGGCCCACTGTTTGTAGGCAAAGAGCTACAGACCAATTAGTCTTATGTCTTTTTTACTTAAGCCGTCGTTTACTTATGCTTGATAAGCACATTAGGGGAGGTGTACTGGTACACTAACCACTATATGAGAACCAATTTGTCTATCAAGCTGGTCTTTCGACTGCAACAGCACTTCACTATCTTACCTGGAGAGTAGAGAAAACGCTCCACAACAAAGAGATCCTTCTATGTGCCTTTTTTGACATAGAAAGGGTCTTTGACAATACATCTTTCAATTTCATAACCTCAGCCCTGAAAGGGCGGGCCTGGAGGAAACCTGATACAGGTGGGGCATGCTCAAAGGAAGGATGGTTTATTCGTCTGTATATGACAAAACTATAATGGTCCAGGTAACGGTGTGTCCTCAGGAAGGAGTTCTCTCCCCCCCCCTACTATAGAATCTGGTAACGGATGGACTTTTAAAGAACTTAAAAGGCGAATGATTCTCTCCTATAGGCTACGCCGATGACCTAGTTGTCTTGGTGGAAGAGAAATTTGTAGGCACGATCAGGAAATGGATGCAGAGGGCTCTGAACGTGGTAACTGAATGGACTAAACAGAAAGGCCACAAGGTCAGTCCCGTAAAAACCACAATTATACCCTTCACGCGAAGGAAAAAATTAGAGGGGCTTACACCCCTTTTCCTTGGAGAAAAAGAAATCACCATATCGGGAAAAGTAAAGTATCTAGTAGCCGTTTTTGATTCTAAACTTACTTGAAACCGTCATATTGAGAAAGTGGTCGACAAATCGGGACAGCTCTAGCAGTTGTCAGGCGGATATACAACAAGTCGTGGGGGCTAAAACCAGGAATGGTGTACTGGTTGTACACCAAAGTAGTTAGACCCTCTCTTACATACTCAGTTTTGGTCTGGTGGCCCATAGTTATACAAGAAACCACCAAACTAAAATTAGGCAAGGTACAAAGACTTGGCTGTGTGGACATTACAGGGGCTATGAGAACCACGCCAACTGCACAAATGGAGACTCTTCTAGAGCTCCCACATCTGCACTTAGTGATTTAGGAGGAGGCAAGACTGGGTCACTACAGGCTGTATCATTCACTGTACAAGGCACATACGGGTACAGGTCATACTATAATAACTGATAGTCTGGAGGCCCTCTGCTTGAAATGAGGACGGACCACATGATTTCAAAAATATGTGACGACTCTTTATCTGAGATGATCAAGCAGGATCGAGGTAGGAGCGAGATATTTAGACAGGCAATTGCACCTGGTAGCCTAATATGGTATACGGATGATTCTAAAACCGAGGTGGGTACCGGAGCTGGAATATATACTGAGGCTCCCAGGATAAGGCTAAGCTTTTCCCTGGGTTAGTATGCTTCTGTCTTTCAGACAGAAATATACACCATACAGCAGTAGTAATTCCTTGTCTGTTTTCCGATTATGTACAAAATACTCGGAAATCTGCAGTCCGTTTCTGGGGTTACAATAAAAATTCTGTGCCTGGTCGTCACAGATTAAGGTGTTTTCTTTGTTGAACTGCTGAAAGCGCTCGTATATTGTCGTCAGTGGCTTTGTCTAAAAGTTAAACGTGAAGTATCGTCGATGTCGAGGACCGACAAATTAACGAAATTTAACGTTTGACTACTCAATTTATGGGTCTTTAGTGTTCTAATTTCAGATTATTACTTATTTTCCTAAAAGCGAAAAAGCAGTTTTCGTCAACCTTAACCATTGTTTAAAAATATCCTACTTGAAAGTTTCATCTCCTTCTTCTTCTTCTTCTCTAATACTTCATGCCCTTCCGAGCGTCGGAACCTCTTCCTATCTCTCACTATTCTTTTAATTTCCTCCAGTGTCACACCTTTTTCTACGGCTATTTCTTTGATTTGGTCCATCCATTCTTTACTGGGTCTGCCCTTTCGTTTTTTAGGTGGTTTTCCCGCTTCCATTAGTCTTCTCGCGATTCTGTTTGGTTCCATTCTTGTCAGGTGCGCAAACCAGTTCGGCTGTCTCTTTTTAATTTTTCCTTGTATTGGTTCTTGTTTAATGATTTCTCTTATGTCCTCGTTCCTCATTCTGTCCGACTTAGTCTTCCCTACCTCGCCTTCCTTCCTAAGTGTCCATGATTTTCCGGAGTAAGATATTGTTGGAAGTGTTATCGTATTATATATTTTCTTTTTCACCTGTAAATCTATGTCTTTATGGCCTAGTATTGTTTTATTCATGGTGTAATAGATTCTTGACGATTTGTTCGCCCTGTTTGCTAATTCTGCATCTATATCCCTGCAGAAAATATGTAAATTTTTATTCTAAACATAACTTCTATATAATGGCGTAATCGGTTACCTGTTAACAATCTTGTCAGATAAAATTTTTTTAATGATTGCCCCAATTCGTTGCGCACCATCTCTGATACGGGTCGATGTGACAAGCATCGCGCCTAGACAACAGCATTATTACCCTAGGTTCGAAATGGACGCAAGTACTTAATTATTTTTTTAACTGAGTAGGCTAAGCACCTGAGCCCAGACTAGAACCCAGATCCATCTGCACCGCAGCCAAGTGCTTCGGCTGCGAGATCGCAATGGCTCCGAGAAACAAAATACTATCGCGTAAAATTTAATGTCATTACTCTAGTGACAGCAGTCAAAGAAAATGCTTATGTATACGCTATTGTACTTAATACAAATATATATAATAATATAATACATAATGTAAATTTTATTAGTTGTTACCCAAAGACCTAAAGAAGAAAGCTTTCCATTCAGATCGGAGCCGAGGCATCAACGCTTTCAAATAACCAACTCGGCGGTAATTTAATTATGTTTTATTTAACAGTTTTTACATTTTTTTTTATTTTAGACAACCCATTTAAAGTACACGTTCGATGAATAGTAAATAAATATTGTAAATTGTTTAACCCCGGGCAACAAACAGTGCTAACGAAACAAGTCAACGCTCACATAACCTCAAACCCAATATGGAGCAGAGCACTCGGTCACAGCGCACAGCATCGAAAACGAAGCACACCACCGTCGGTATAACGAGGCCCCGTCGTCACAAAAAATTATTGGTCCTCGACATCGACGATACCCTATACGGATATACCAGGATTCAACGTCTGGCCCCTCGCCCTCACCTGCAAGAATTTTTAACCGGCGTGTACCCCCATTACGACCTGGCACTTTGGTCGGCCACCCGAATGGAATACATAGAACGAAAAGTTAAGAAGATGAAAATTGAAAATAAAATCAGTTATAAATTCTTATTCTATCTTGACAAATCCGACATGACTACTGTTGACACATTAGATATGGGTGAAATTGAAGTAAGTTTTACAAAATTTAAAAGAATCTTTGATTTACTTCGCTTTTAACTTCTAGACAAAGCCACTGACGACAATATACGAGCGCTTTCCGCAGTTCAATGAAAAAAACACCTTAATCTGTGACGACCAGCCAGAGAATTTTTATTGTAACCCCAGAAACGGACTGGAGGTTTCCGAGTATTCTGTAGATAATCGAAAAACAGACAAGGAATTACTGCTGCTGAAGAAATACTTAATACGTATAGCAAAGGAGCCGGACCTTTCCAAACTGGAACACGGGAGATGGAGAGAAACTGTCGAATAAACTATGATTTTACATTTGTTGTTACTTGTGCTTTTTTAGTGCATTTTGTAAAGAATTCTAATGTCAATGAACAATAATTCTGACCATATACGGATTTTTTACCTATTGTTACTAATATATTTTAAAATTTACAAATAAAAAGACAAATTCGATTGGTTCGGAAACTTTTAGTAAGTGAATTTTTACCGTGCTGTCGCTTATTACACAATACATGAAGAGTTACGTGCAAAAAAAATAGGTAACTCGTTAACGAGTATACATTGCATATTTTTATTCAGTTCTCGATTTGATTTATGTAGTGCAAGACGTGAGTCGAAGCGCTGTGAGATATCATTATCGCGAGAGTGCCTGAGCTCCAGTTATTTCTACTGCGTATTGGGTAAATTATTCTGAATATTAAATCCCAACCTCTAGCAAGCGCTAGTACCAGTACCAGCAAAACGAACTCCGAAACAAAACACAGATTCCGCCTTTCATACTTCACTATATTAAAGCCATAATTCCACTGATAACATTTATTGAAAAGCTAATTCCAAAAACAAACTATCAATATCAATTTCTGCAAGGCAACAAACTAAAAGTACTAATAAATAATTTCCCTGATTACAAAAAGATAAGAGATGTTCTAGATGCCAATAAAGTTGCTAAGCACACTTACAGTCTAGAGGAGGAAAAGAAATTCCGTGTTGTACTAAAACATTACATCACTCAACAGACAATGAAATCATTAAGACTGCGTTGGCTGGAAAAGGCCATGAAGTATTTAATATAATGAATGTTATGAATAGAAAAACCAAAGTTTAAAAAACCTATTCTTCATCGACATCAAGCGCAAAGAAAATAATAAACAAATCTTCAAGATAACAAACATTAAAAACGCAACAGTGGCTTTCGAAGAACCAATAAAGAAAGAACAGATACCACAGTGTAAAAACTGTCAATGCTACGGTCATACACGCAACAGATGTACCAGACCAGCATGCCGTGTCAAGTGTGCAGAACTACACGATTACCGCACCTGTCCTAAAAACCGTAATGACGGCAAACCACCTAAATGTGTACTGTGTCAAGGTCAACATCCTGCTAACTACAAAGGGTGCAGGGCACACCTTGAAATACTAAACAGAAGATGTCCAAACTCAGCAAACTCCAATTATGTCTCAAGACTTCAAATCCAGCAACAGCAGAAACAACCAGCTACAACAACAAAAACAGCAAAATCAACAAAACAAGTCAGCAAAACGATCATTGGGCCTCATGACACCAAAGACAGCAACTCTTATCCCAACCATCACTTCAGGAACAATCGCAACCACAAACTCATGACCTCACATCCATAATATTTACATTACAACAAACTATACTAGCGCAACAACAGACCATAAATGAACTATCAGCACAAATTAGACTTCTCAGAGAAGAACAAAAACAATAAAAATGGCTCTAATATATAAAATAACAGAGTGGAACGCCAATGGACTTCTAAATCATAAATACGAGGTAGAAACCTTTCTCACAAGCAATGAAATCGATACACTACTCATCTCGAAAACCGGTAGAACCCACTTTAAAATACGAAACTATTAAGTATACTGCATAAATCATCCTGATGCAGATAATCATGCTAGAGCACATAGCCAATAAAGCAACACATTAAACATCACACTTTACCTTCCTTCAAGCAACATCCATTGAGATAGAAGACTGGAATGGTCCACTAGTCATATCAGCCCCATATTGTCCTCCTAACTGCAAGTAAGCAGAGTTTCATTGATTACTTCAAAACACTGGGCAACAGATTTCTATCAGGAGGAGATTTCAATGCCAAGCATACCCTATGGGGTTCCAGAATCTCACCACCTGGAAGGGGAAGAGTGCTGCATTAAGCAGTTCAAGAATTACAACGTGGTTATCTATCGACCTACGAACCAACCTACTGGTTCACTGACCCAACAAATATACCTGATCTTTTGAATTTCTTCATAACCAAAGGAATAACCCCGAACTACCGGAAAATTACATCTTGTCTTGACCTATCCTCGGATCATACGCCAATTATAGTAATCATGAGCAGTGCAATTCTGTAACGAGAAATAGATCCCAGATTGCACAACAAAAAAAAACGGACTGGACTCACTACAGAAATCTCATTCAAAACCGCTTAGGCTTAAAAATTTCGCTCAAAACCGACCAAGACCTTGATCTAGCTATATATAACTTTAGGAAAATAATTCAAGAAGCTGCTATAGAAGCAACACCAACAACTACCAGCAAAAGACGACAAGAAGGATGTCCTATTGTAATTAAAAGAAAAATAGCAGAAAAAAGACGGCTAAGGCGTATATGGCAAAACACAAGATATCCATCCGATAAAAGAAGATACAATCAAGCAACGTCAGAGCTAAAAGACCTATCAAAGACCTAAAAAACAAAGATTTCTAAGATTATCTCAATAACCTGAGTGCTACAAGCGACACAAATTGTTCGCTTTGGGTAGCAATAATGAGAATAAAGGTATAAAGACAACTCATTCTCCACTTAAAAAAACCAGACAATACATGGGCGCGCTCCGACTCGAAAAAAGAACTCCTCTCCCAACACATTGAGAACGTCTTCCAACCTATACCTACTCAAAGCCCCCAGCAGATAAAAAAGAATACAAGAGTCCTTAGAAACACCCTATCAACTAACTTCGTCTATAGATTGCTTCACAGCAAAATAAATTAAAAATATGATCAGGTATCCTAAAAAAGCCCTAGGTTTTGACATAATTACTAGGAAACTAGTCAAAGAATTACCACGCAAGAGCTTAGTGATGCGAATTATGATCTTCAATGCAGTTATGAGACTGGACAGTGGAAAGTAGCGCAAGTAATGCAAATCTTTAAACCTGGCAAACCTCCAAATAAAGTTACCTCCTACAGACTTATTAGTCTACTCCCTGAACTAGGTAAAATCTTGGAAAAACTCCTAGCAAAAAGACTAATATCAATTCTAGAAGACAATAACATAATTCCAGATCACCAATTCGGCTTCCGAAAAGAGCACTCCACAATCCAACAAGTCCAACGGATTGTTGATAATATAAATCCTTCGAAGAGAAACAATATTGCACAGCTGCTCTTCTTGATAAAAGCAAAGCCTTTGACAAAGTGTCACACACAGGCCTCCTATACAAACTAAAGAAAATTCTACCTCACTCCTTTTACATTATACTCAGATCCTATTTGGAAGAACAATACTTTCTAGTAAAAGTTGGACAGCACCAAACTAATCTTTACCCAATAAACTCAGGAGTACCACAGAGCAGTGTACTTGGCCCGATTTTAAACCTAGTAATGGCGAGTTCAACTCAATGAAGCCAAATCCTTTCATATCACGTTCACCAACCGTAAAGAAATTACACCACTAGTTTATGCAAACAACATTCCGCTAACACAAGAAAAATCTTGGCCTACATCTCGATAAAGGACTAACCTGGAAACCACATATATGGAAGAAACGCATACAACTTAGTATAATGTTTAGCAAGCACTACTGGCTACTTGGAAGGAAATTCAAATTATCCCTAAAAAGTAAACTTTTGGTCTACAACAGGATTTTCAAACTCATATGGTCATATGGTATACAGTTATGGGGTACAACAGCCAACTCAAACATTCAAATCACTGAAAAATTTCAACCAAGTCCAACGTACTATGTGTAACGCACCATATTTTGTAAGAAATAAAGACATACTATGTGATTTAAAAGTTGACACCGTAAAGAAAGTGATAGTAAAATACAGTGATAATTACCTTAGTAAACTAGATCATCACCCAAACACCCTAGCTCTTAACCTACTGGAGAATAGTGAAAACATGCATAGACTTAAAAGACACAAACCGCTAGACCTTCCACACAGATTTCACTAACCATTAACAAAATCACCTGTATAATATATAGTATAAGGTAGAAACTACAAATTGTTAGTCATTGGATTAAAAACATATTACTCTGTCATATTCTAAACCAACTAACATATGTCTTGATTATTGTACACACAGATTCCAAGAAGATACAATAAAAATAAAAAAAATTTTTATTCAACTGGAATGCATGTACGTTGTCTCAGTTTAACGTTATTCCATTTTTGCAAATACACAAGGCGGGTGTTGCTACAACAGAATAACACTTCTTTCTAATACATCGCAAAAAAAACAAAAACCGAAATTCGAAATATAATGCAATTGACCATTTATCTAGTCCAGACTGCAGCTCTTTTATTATTATATTATTACTTATTCTGACTTATCGCTTTTTTATGATAAACAATTTGAAAACATCCAAAAAGTTTTTTTTTATATAACTCTTTTATTTGTACAATCAGCCTTTGTGAAGCTATAAGTACAACTCGTGTGTTCTTAACCTAGGACTTAAATTATTAACAACATAACATGTAGAGTAATTTCCCAGTGGACATCCTCCATTAATAATATTTTTACATAATTATGACTTATTTGTTTGCGAAGTTAACACACTAAAATCTAGCAGGTAAGTCAGAGGGTTTGAATCTCTTTAATCTTCTTGGTTCTTGTTCATCCAGTAGCAGTGAGGTAGCCAGTTCGTTTGGATGTGCTGTTATCTTATCTTTGTATTTTGTGCTGTATTTTGTGATTTCTTCGCGGATGGTGGGTATCTTTAGATCGGTATGTAGTGTTGCTTTGGTTATGTACCATGGGGCATTTACTATTGCTCTTAAAACTTTATTCAAAAGTATTTGCAGAATCTTCATATTTGAATTGCACGCAGAACCCCATAGGGGCACGCCGTATGTCCAGATTGGTTTCAAAATGGTTTTATATAATAACAATTTGTTTTCCATTGACAGTTCCGATTTTCTACCGATTAACCAGTAGATTTGTTTTCTCTTAGTGAAGATGTAAGTGCGCCAAGTTAGTCTTCTGTCCAAGATTTAAGATGACCGGAGGACAGGTTTCTCTTTTCAGGGTGAAGGTAACTTGTGTCGATTTTGTTTCATTAGTTTTCATTCTCCATTTTTTTAGCTAAAGCGCCAGGTGTTTTATGTGGTCCTGAAGATTTCTGGTTGCGCATATGGGGTCATTGTGTGAAGCTAAGATCACTGTATCGTCAGCATATGTTGCTATCATAGTTGTATCAGTTTCAGGTAGGTGCGCCGTATAGAGTGAGTATAATGTAGGGCCCAAAATGCTTCCTTGTGGGACACCAGATTCGATAGGATAGAGTTCGGTATATGCTTCTTGGTATTTTACATGGAATGTTCTGTTAGAGAGGAAGGATTTAATGAGAGAGTAGAAAGGATGTGGGATTGTGTGTTTAAGTTTGTATAGTAGTCCTAAATGCCATATTTTGTCAAAAGCTTGACTTATATCAATGAAGACGGCTGAACAATATTTTTTTTCTTCCATAGTGTTGTTGATCTTGTTTACAATTCTGTGAATTTGTTCAGTGGTTCCGTGTTGCTTTCTGAACCCGAACTGGTGAGTGGGTATTAGTTTTTCATCCTCTATGATTACCGTCAAGCGTTTCAATATTATTTTTTCTAGGGCTTTTGATAAAATTGGAAGTAGACTTATTTATTGGCTTATAGACTCGGTTATGATCTGAGCCATTTTCCATTGACATGGGAAATGTTCTATTCTTAAAATTGCATTAAATATCTGCTGTATTGCTGCAAAACATTTTTGGGGTATTTCTTGGAGTATTTTACCGGTGACTAGGTCGTACCTGGGAGCCTTTTTCCCGTTGACTTCTTTGTGTATTACTGTTTCGATCTTATTTTTTGAAACTTTTTTTTATTGGTAGAGCCATCTGGAATGGAGTTGATCATAGATTTCTTGTCCTTCGGCAGGTGTTATTTGTGATGGAAAAGGTTGAAAAACTGTGGTCAGATGTTCGGCGAATGTTGTCGCTTTTTGATTATCTGTTCTTGCCCAGGTTGTTTGGTTGAGTCGTATCGGTGATGCTTGCTGCTGAAATTCTTTGAGTTTTCTAGTGACTTTCCATAAAGAATAATCTGTTGCATCAGTGGGTGTTAGACCTCTTAGGTACTCTTGGATGGAGTCGTTTTTTATCTTGAATAGTAGCTTTTTGAGTTCTTTTGCTAGCTTATTATACCTTTGTCTGTCCATCGGATCTCTTGTTATCTGCCATCTTTTTCGAGCTTTGCGTTTTTCTGATATTTTTTGCTTTGCTATTATTGGACACTTTTCTTTAGATCTTACTTTACTTCTCTCTGGGGTTGCTTGCCACGCCGCATTTTGTATACCTTTTGTTATGTCAACTACAGGTTCTTCTATATCAATTTCAGTCTTTAGAGGTATTTTTAGAGTAATCTGATCATCTAGTTTTTCTCTGAAATAATCCCAGTCGGTCCTTTTGCTATAAAGTGATGATTTCCTCGGATTGCCCAATATTTGTGTGTATATTGTTACCAAAACTGGAGTGTGATCGGATGTTAATTCTAAACATGGTTCTACTAAGAATTTTTTGGTATTAAGGCCTTTGATTATGCAAAAATCTAAAAGAACTGGGATTTTTTTGTGTCAGAGGGCCAGTATGTAGGCTGAAATGTCGATAGATAATTTAAGTTGTTGTTTCTCATGACCTTTTTTTCTCTCTGCCTTTCGTAGTTATGGTCCTTGACCCCCATACAGTATGTTTCGCATTATAGTCTCCTCCGATTATAAATCGGTTTCCTAATGTCTTGAAAAATCTGTTGTGGTCGTCATATTTGTTATTGTGTCTCGGTGGACAGTATATTGAGGATATTATTATTTTTCCTGTATTATCTACAATAGCAATATTGGTAGCTTGTATGTTGGTGTGTCTGTACTCAGCTCTTTCGTAATGTTTAATATTCTGTTTAATTATTATTGACGTACCTCCATGCGCTGTTTCGTCTGGGTGTTTTGTGCTGTAGATGTTGTAGTATGGTATTTTTAGATGGCTTCTGCTGGTAAAGTGTGTTTCTGAGATTAATAGAACGTCTAGATCAAATAATTGTATGAATAATTTTATTTCCTGCGCATGTTGACACAGGCCATTAGCGTTCCATACTGCTATTTTTAATAATTGAGCCATTATTTATTTTTTATTGATGAGCATTGACATGAAGTTAATGAGGGTGCTCATTTGATCCATAAGATTCTTTATCATTTGTTTTAGGTCACTTAAGTCGTTTCCGGGTGCTGTTACGTTTATTGGATTTTGTTGATTCGTCATTTGTGCTTGGGTTTGGTGGGCATACGTTATGCCTGGTTGAACGTATCTCGTTTCTATCTTTCGTTTCCTTAATGCTGGGTACATTTTTTGTTGGTTTTGCTTATGAACCAGAACTCTGTATTTGGTTGGATGGTTTTCCTGGCAGTTAGCGCATTTAACGTTATTATCTTTTTCTTTTCTTGTGCAAGCACTAGTTAGATGGTCTGCCGCACATTTGACGCATCTTGGATTGTTTTTACAATAATTTTTTTGTATGTCCAAATTTTTGACATCGCATACATTGCGGAATCTCGCGTTTAGCGTGTGGAGTTTTAATTTGTACTTTGGTGTTTAATAGTAAATCTATATTGTATATTTCTTTGTTATTATTGCTGGGTTTGATGTCTACGAAGTGCATTGGTAGTGGCGTTTTTTGTCCCCTCTTTGCTTTACATTCCAGATATTTATTACCTCGTGTCCTTTTTCTTGCAAGGCGTTTTTAATGTCATTTACTTCAGTTGTTGGGTGTAAATTCTTCAGAGCCACTCGGAAGCGTCTTTCCTGTCTAGGTTTGTATGTATGGAATTCAGTATTTTTTTCTACTAATGCCTTAATTATCACGGAATATATCTTGTCTTCTAGGGGTTGGACTTTTACCTGGTTATTGTATAAGGTTTTTATGATATATTTGTCCTTGGCTAACTCGTCAAGTAGTGTGATAAGTGGTTTAATGTTTTCTACCCCTGTGATGAATATCGGTGGTGGTTTAGGTGCACCTTCCATATTCTCTTCTGAGAGCGGTGTATACCTATTACTGAGCCCAAGCCAGTATTTATTTTTGTTTGAGGTGCTGGGTTCTTGCTCTTCCAGAGGCCTGCTTCGTTTTCTTGTAACTTGTTGCCACTGTTCTCCTGAATTTTGGTTAGGTACATTTTCTAGAGTTCGTGACTGCATTGTGCTTACAAATAGTTGATTGTTAAATAGCTGACTACTGTACATGGGTGTATTTTGATGTTGTGGGTGCATAGGAGCTAGTTGTGATAAGGAAGTATTTATTGGCATTTGTATATATGGTTGCGATACGTTAGGATTTCCATGTGTATTTATATTTAGATGCGGGGGTGCGTACTGCACATAATTTGGTGGATGGTACATTATAATTAACAATAAGTGCACTTACTGCGTGTGTAGATTTGGGGTCGTAATCTAAGTTACGTAGAGTTATTGCACTTTTGATGTGAATTTAAATGTTAGGTGGACCTTTACAAACTTTTGAACTTGTGTACTCGTATATTAGATTACACTATCTATCTCACAGAGCAGCCGGCATGCGTTTTTACTCTACGAAAGTCAAGTGGGAACTATATCCAGAAAGTAGAGATTGGAGTACAAAATTTCCTGCTTGTATGGATAGAATAACACTTTTTTCTAATATATCCTAAAAAATAAAAACTCGAGAATTTAATGCAACTGTGCACATATCTTCCCCGGCCTGTAACTCTTTTACTATTATATTATTACTTATTTTGGCTAATCGCTAGCTTTTTTATGATAAGAAATTTGGAAATATCCAGAAAGTAGAGATTGGGGTACAAAATTTCTTGGTTTTCAAAGACAAAGTGTGGCACAAACTAGACAATACACACGAGAATTGACTGGCAGGTGTTTTAAAAATTAATATTATTAGTATTAGCTTCTTTTTTACCAATAAAATTTTTAACATATATGGCAAGTTGTTTGTGGGACGTTCTTTGTTTGCTATTATTGATCAAAATTCGAGTCACACAAATGCCATATACTGCTGACTACATAGATATAAATCTTTTGCTTTAAAAACATCTACGTGCAACATACGTTGTACATGTGCACGCTGTGTTTAGAAAGGATCTGAAGTTTTGTAGCAGCGGGTCAAACAAAGCAAAGGGCGTGTGCGAGCAAGTCGTTCTGGTTATTGACAACATTCGTAAACACAACGCAGTTTGTCCAGTCACGTTACCGTTGCTGGTTTTCGAGCTATAACTGTCCGAGTAAAAATATACAATAACTGTACATCGGATTTTCAAGAAATGAAAAAGGAGGATCTGAAAGAAATGCTTTTTTTAAAATTTGATAAAACTATAACAAAGTTATTTGAAATACCCCAACAATCAATTATGTAAAATGCTATATAAAGTAGTTCGATTGTTTTAAAGGCGACTTTACCAATCAGAATGTTGTTGACCCAGCGCATGCCGATAAATACGTTTTTAAAATTATTATAACAAGAGATGACATTTGAATGGGTGTCTGTTAGCTAAATTTGTGTTCGTTTTTCTTGTACTAAGCTTACGTTTGGAACTTTGATTAATATAAATTGTGTAAATCTACAAATAAGGTCTAGTTTACCCATGATAGTATTCCCATAAATATGACTTCGTAATAAAATGTTGAAAAAGCAAAACGCAACAATGTAGTATATCGAGCATGAAGAAGCCAACTAATGTATAATTTATCTAAATCACTTTCGAGTACTAATCTCAAAGTAGAAAAAGACAAATTCTAATGCAAGACAATATAAAAAACCAATTATATTGCCAAATGTAGTAAAGGAGTTGATTTTATAATGTCAACAAACAAAAAAAAACTTTTTTTTCCATGCAAACCCATTTTGAAATAATATATCCCATTTTTTACCAGATGGACGAAAGAGCTTAAACATTATACTTCTAATTGTCTTTGGCGCCTCTTGTGAAATTAAAATGGTTCAAAGCAGAGAATGTTAAAGAATGTTTTAATATTCTAAAACCTAATCGTAATAAAATAAAACACAAGCTCATCGAAAGCCTTAACTCCGTGGAAGTCGGATTAATGTGCTTACAGTTTAAAATATAGAAATTTTTCCAGAGAAAGGTAAAAAAACCGATCATAAACTTTAATCTAGAGAGAGGTAAAAACTAAACATAATTGTAAACTGCATATCAGTTGCGGGAGAGTACAATCCTGACATTATCTTCTTTTCTACAGAAATATCAAAATATAGGAATCTCCTCTTAGTACCAATTATTAACATTAATGGATTCACGGTATTGTATTCTATAAAATGAATTACGCATTTTCTTACACACGTTTGCTTACATGCAAAGATGCTGTATATTCGATCAAATACACGAGACAAAACTTAAGTGTACTTTTTATGAAACAATTTAAAACTTTCTAAATAGGTGTGATTTTTTATACAACAGCAATACATAGGGTGCTAAGAAATATGTGCAATGCGCCTTCAGTTTTCATAATTTTTCAAAATACTTTCCACCATAATCTACTCACTTCCGAATCTTTCAAAAACGATCGTCGAATCAACTCTATTTACGTTTTCCTAAGAATCTGGCTATACCAGTCATCACAGCCATTAGAAAATGATTGTCATTAAACAACTTTCGTTTGTACTTTAAGGAGTACGTTACAAAAATAAAGTCCGGTTTTGTCTTCTGTTCAGGTTCTTGTGACACCACATATTCTTGGAGGCCATGAATACTGATATAACTTTCGTGCAATGATATTTCAGACGCTTTCTATGGGCAAAAAATTACTCATTCGGGCCTGCTATGGGGAAGTTTCCGTCTTGTTTTGTTGAAGAAAGTTTAATATGTAACATACCACATCTTGTTGAAAGATGGGAGCACCATTTGTCGAAAAAGTATCACGAGCTATAGAACAGTATTGATAAAGTATGACTGATAATATTGTTAATAAGGGATATCGTTACCGTTTATTGGTTCACCATAGTTGCGCTAATCACGCTATGGTCTGTAATCACAAGCTTCTGAAAATGCTCTTTCTGGTTGATTATCTTTTGTACTTTTTGAGACTCCAGTCTTGGCGAACGAATAACTTCTTTGAACTACTAGTTCTAAATGTGCAACACAACGCTACTGTGGAGACCAATTCTTTGGCTTATTTCTCTAAAGAACCCCCCTTTATATTGATTAGCATTACATTCTCTTTTAATTGTTGATAATGTACTCTTTGTCGACGATGAACCATTCTTAAGTTGTTTAAATTACACTTGTCTAATATAAATGGCCGAGAACAAACTTATGCTTATTTTATGTGTTATTACTACTTTCCTGAGACTATATTTCAGAAACAATATAACCAAATTTCGGACTTTCATAAGCATATGGTTTCTCAAACTTTAATAGTTTTCTGATTATCGTAGGCATAATATAATATAAAAGTTTCAGTACAATCTAATTTGTAAATTGCAATATAATTTGTTACTTTTTTTTTATTTTACTTGATTTGTTCTGATCTTTGCTACATTTCTCTTTTACGGAGTTTTTATTATATCTATCTTTTTATTTACCTTTGAATTATTTAACCATCATTGATATTGGTATTAGTAAACAACATTGCGCCCTTCTATATGATTTTAGATTATTTTTCTTGAATTTTAACGTTATTCTACAGTGTTTAATACTTTTTTTAAATGTTTTTGTCACACACAGTAGGTTTATATTTATCATTTAAAAGAAAAACGCTCTCCAATAGTACAACTTTGCGTTGAGAAGGTAACTACCACAAACTTGTTTAAATATGTGGCTCATGCTAGTAAGGCAACTTGTAAACAATACAGTTTCCTACAGAAAGCAACTTTTAAATAAAATTAAACTAAAAATACAAAAATCATTGCAGTACTCATGTTTTACTTTAAGTTACATTCAATCGCATATTCAAAAAGTTAATATTAATTAAATAAGAACTACAAATACTAATGAAGTGGGTACAATAGAGCCCATTTTCAACGACTTTAATATTAACTTTAAATCGTATCTTATAAATAACACACATGGTGTATACTTTGCGATTTTTACAATTTTTGACTTGTTAACATGAACGAGAAAAGGTGGGTGGGTAGTAGTTAGGGCTGCTAATGTGAGGTTTGCGTGAAAACGTCGCTCTGTCACCCGCTCTTCCTTGTGTTGTACGGAAGAGGGGGGAAATTTCGGCTGGTTTGCTTGTCTTCCGTCCAGTAGTCTTCGAGTATTAGTCGTCGACCGTTTTGGCGTCGCTCATAATTTTGGAATGACAGTATTCGTTCTGAACTTAAAGACGTTTTCACATCAACAAATGTCTTATTGAATTGTATATCAGCCGATATACAATACGACGACAATGTATGAATGCGTACATTCGTTAAATTTCGTCTGCCCCTGAGGTGTCGGCAATGACCTCCAAGCTGAACAACTATGGGACCATCGGATTCTTTCTAATAGTCTTCGTCTATTGGAGGCCGTTTTATTGCTGTAAATCCGCTCACCACACCACTGGATTTCGTGGAAGTCAACGCACCGAAGACTTGGTACCGTCATCGATTGTGCTTGTAAAGTCTGTGATGATCTCCAGATTTACCATCTATAGGACCGTCGGATTCTTCTAGTCTTCGTCTGTTAGAGGCTACTCTATTGTTGTAAATCCGCCCTCCCCCCATACCTCTGGTTCCCGCCAAAATTGACGCACCGAAATTTTGATTCCGTTCATCGACGATGACATAGCCTATTCTCGCTGGACTTTCTTCCTCAATCGGTAGCGCCGACATTTCTCCGTATTTCCGATCGGATCCGATTTAATTCGACCTACGTTATGCTGATTTTGCTTGCACTTTTTCTTCATTTACTGCGACATTTTCAACTTCAATGCGTCACAGTTCGCAAAATTTAATAGTATATAGCTCCTTTTTTTATTAGGTATATACTAGTTCAACAAATTAATTGTTATTCATGGTAGCGTTGACACAGATATTATACATGACAAAGATCAGACTAACAGAAAGGTTATTAACAACTTTAGAAATACCAATTAATATAGTTGATTTAAACACACAATGTAAGTAAAATAAGTCAGTTAATCACTATCAGATTCGCTTGTTATTAAATAGAGGTAACTTACGCTCCAATCGCGTGCGTATTAGTTTTTGTCCTAGGTTATAATGCACTACACCATCACAATTGTCCATATTGGAGTGAAATTTTTATGTTAACTTTTTAATATGTTCATAAATTGTACATATTCCGAGCTCAGTGTGGAGTTGATAGTAGGTGATGAACCATGGGACATTGACAGAGATCCTGAGGATTTTGTTTTGGAGGGCTTGTATTTTATTCAAGTTCGTTTTTGAAGTGTTCCTTCAGATGGCGCAGCCGTGTTAAAGATTTGTAGAGTAGAGTGGCACATTCAATTTTGAGTGATGATTTTCTGTTGATTAACGGGTATAGCTGCACTAGCCATTTGGCTAGAGTGTTTGTAGCGATTTGTAACTGGGTGATCGCTACTAGAAGATTTTCGTTTCTGACCAGCAATGCGGTGTCGTCTACATATAACGCTAGATCCGCAGTGATGTTGTAAATATCACTGAAAAGGATTTTAAAGAGTATAGGGCCCAGAATGCCCCTCTGAGGCACTCTAGCTCAAATATGTAGATTTGTCGATATTGTGCCGTAAATTTTAATTTCGAAAGTTCTATTGTCAAGAAATGAAAACAAGATTGCTTTTAGGTAATCAGGAAATTGCAGCTTAGTGATCTTGTATTTGAGACCACACGGTCGAACACCTGTGCCAAGTCTACGAAAAGCGTCACTGTGTACTGCTTGTTTTCATACCCTCTTTCAATTGTCTCGACGATTCTTTGGAGCTGATGACATGTGGAATGTCCCCTTTTGAACCCGAATTAGAATTTTGGCAACAGTTCTAGTGTCTCTAGTTCACCATAGAGTGGTGCGTAAATCACTTTTTCGAGTAGTTTTGACACTGTTGTTAGGAGGCTAATAGGCCGATGGCTAGAGATTCTTTTTTTTTATCAAGTTTAGGAAAAAATAGTATTTGAGCATGTTTCCATTTATTAGGGAAGTGGCCATTCTTTAAACAGGCATTAAAGATAGTTGCTAGGTATGCTAAGGCTTTGCGTGTCAGATTTTTGCGAATGATATTGGTGATTCCATCTTCACCTGGCGATTTGTTTAATAAAAGTGTCTTAATTATTGCTGTTTCATATGAGCTACAGCTATCGGTTGGTGGGTTTCTATGTGTCTGACCGCAATATGTGCAAAGCAAGGATCCTGATGACTAAAAGAGGTAAAGGTTTTTTCCAGGTGGTCGGCGAAAGTCTCACATTTTTCTTGATCTGTATTATAAATTATACCATGTGATGTTATAAACAGTATTTTTTGTGGCTGTCTTAAGATTTTCCTCGTAGTTTTCAATAATCCCTGATCCTCTGGCTTGAGGGTGTTAATAGACTTTTGGTAATTCTCAATTCTGTATTTGTCCAATTCTCGTATAATTCGGTGAGATAAGTTGTTAACCATGTTTTTAGTTGTCGGATTTCTTGTGCGTTGCCATTGTCTTCCGAACTGACTCTTCTGTTGTATTAAATTGATTGTGTGAAGGTGGAATTCTGGCGTTCGTGGGTGCTTTTTTAATTCTTGGCAGAGTATCTGTTAGGACACTTTCCCTTAAGCATGATGTAATTTCAGTTACTGTCTCTTCTATATCATTTGCGTTTCGGAGATCATTGGGGTATCTAAGATTTTTGTCGAGGTTTTCCTGGAAGTTAATCCAATCAACTACTCCATTGATTAACTTAGGTGTATTTGGTCTGTAGGAAGAAGTTCTAGTGTATGAAATTATGACTAATAGATGGTTTGAGATCTCAGTATAGACTATTTGGGAGATGTTTGGAGTAAAATTTTTTTGAACAACTATATCCAGAATATCTGGTTGGTAGTCTGTCCGATAGACAAAATAAGTTGGCTCTGGCCGGGCCATTATCTGCAGAGTGTGCGCTGTTCTGATGGCTTGTTAGTTCTGCAGCCCTATAAGGTATTTTTAGAGTTTAGGTTGCCTATCAATACCATAGGTTCTGTGCTATAAAAAATTTTAGATAGGTCGATTTCCAATAATTGTTTAGTTGGTTGTCGTTAGGCAGCAATAATTTTGACGTAGATGCCATCGTGTGTTTTCATTCGGATTTTGGAAAGTGTGGAATACTATATTATTCGATAAGTAATATTTTAGTAATATTTTCTTTAACAAGCTCTTTGATATCAGTAATTACTTGCTTGTGATTAACTAGCCCATGTAGAATTATTGGCGGTATTTTAACTTTGTTTGCGTCACTTTTAATTTAAACGTTGTTGCGTTATTATTTGTTGTTGAGTTATATGCAGATGGGTCAAGATGTGCTGGTAGATAGTATTTATTTTGTTCTAATAAAGATGTTCGCTTCCATAAATACTTTTTTTGCAATTCACTTATAGAAGGTGGTAAATAATCAGCATTCCGCTTAGTAGTTGACATTGTTCTACCCCCACAGGGGGCAGAAAATATAAGCTTGATTATTTCAAAATAATATAAATACCTGAGTTGGCAATTGAATTATTATAGAAAGTATAAATAGCTCTTGGCTGATAAGATGCTCGGGTCGTGCTATCACTGAGGTCACTGTTCGCACATACGACTGCTCAGCTGAAACGCTCGCACCGAACTCAAGTACATAGCTCTGAATAGCCTGAAATTGTCCGCAGTACTTGATTCTACAAAGAACAGTTATTAATTTTTCTTAAACCACGCTAGAAACAATGACACGCGCTCTCTTGGTATCGCTTATAACTTTGGAATAATACTCAATATTCGCACCGAACTTAAAAACGTTTTCTCGTCGAAACATGGCCCAACAAGAGAAAGTCCAATCGTATTAGTATTTGCATTTTTCCAAATAATCTTATCATTAAACTTAAATCTTAATAAATCAATTCTTTAAACAAAATTGTGGTATATAACATTATCTTTTTGAAACCACGTCTCAGACAAATCATATTTATGCAATTCAAAGAAAAACTAAAGCAGGAATTTACAATAATATTAATAACCTCTATGAAAATACACCAAACATTAACTTTTGTGGGAGCAACGATTATTTAATAATTTCTATTTGAGTAATCCTTATATAAATACATTTTTTAAATAAAGCCAAGGCAAGTGATTATCCTTTAATTATTCAAAAATAAAAAATTATCTAAATTGTGTACAAACCTTATATATAATTTACAAATGGCTTGCACACAAATTAAAATAAAGATTGAAAATAATTGCAAAAGGTTTATGTGTAATTAATTATTTAAACGCTTCAAATTGTGCTATTTTATAAAGTTACACGGATGCAGTGCAGGCCTGATTATTTAAACCCAAGCGCCACATGCCGAAAACCAAAAGCTGCGACACAAAATCGAAGGATATTATTGTAGAGACAATATTTGAAATGGACACATTTCCGAATGTTATTATAGTTTTCAACAGGCAAGAGTATAATATAACATTACGGGATGATTCCACAGTAGGGGACTTAAAGAGGGAAATCTTTAATTCTATTGGGTTAGAACCGCGGCGCCAAATATTTTCAAATGTTCAATTTGATGGTAATGTACCCTTACTGTATCTAACCAAATTTTTGCAGTTTTTTCCTCAGTTTTAGGAAATAAACCTGAAAATGCGTGTACAGTAAGAGAAATTTTAGAGTGCAGGCGGTTTGAGCCGCGAGTGACAAGATTTTTAATAGAGGAACGAGCCGGCACTTCACGAACGCAAGCTAGACAAACAGAAGAGCTGCCCGAGGAGCCCCACGACGAAGAAGATTACACTGTCACTGGAGGTTTCAAATTTTTGAGCAGATCACGCCGCCATAAGAAATTGTTAGTTCTTGACATCGACGGTACTCTCTATGATAATGTAATAAGAAAGACAGATATTGAGTATATGGCGCCTCGGCCCCATTTGCAAATTTTTTTGAGTCACGTGTATCCTTATTATGACTTGGCAATTTGGTCCAATAATCAAATGGAGAAGATTGAACAAAAAGTTGAATGCATGGGTATTCAGAATAATAATAACTACAAATTCCTATTCTATCTCGACAAAAGTGCCATGACGTACGTTCAAGCGTTTCGCACGGATATGATTCGAGTAAGTCACCCTTATTTCAAAAAACAGTATTGTTTCATGTTTAGTTTGCAGACCAAACCGCTCCACAAAATATATAAACTTTTCCAGCAGTTCGATAACAAGAATACTTTAATCTGTGACGACCAAGCTCGTAACTATCACTGCAACCCCAAAAATGGGGTAAAAATAAAAAGGTATACTTTTAATAACTATAACACTGACAAAGAGCTATTATTATTGGAAATTTACTTAATACGCATAGCTAACGAGCCGGATTTCTCAATGCTCGATCACAGTACATGGAGAGAAACTGCCCAATTCCAACTCGAAGAAACTTCTTCTTCGGATTAATTTTTCTTAATGTTGTTAGTTACTGATATTTATCATGTCGTGCCATTTACAATTATCTGGTATTGTTTGTAAAAATGCAAATACTAATAATAAAAATTAGTATTTATTTGCTTTTACAACACTTTGTGTTTTAGTTTACAAAATACCTAACCCAAAATCCATTGCAATGGAGTTATGAGAAACTAGTTTGATGATCTGAAACTAGAAATACATATTTGTTTTATTAATATAATGTGGACAATATCATTAATAAATTTTAATTTGTGACGATAATAATTATAAATGTTTCTTTAAATATGTATCATACTTTTATTTGCTTCTTCTATTAATAATATTGCTCCCTCTGTTCCAAATTACGGTATACATTTCTACAAAGAGTTGTTGATTATGGATAGCAATGATGCAGATCTAGTAGCCTAAGAATCAAAAGATGGTTGGTGTATTTAAGTTAAATCTTAGCGACCAAATAGTTTAAACCCAAACATTTTAAACATTGGTTTCTTCAATTAGATTCCATTGCTACAACAGCCAGCTTCGATGATGGTTCGGCACTTACCAAACATAATAAAGAAACAGGCCACAAAATAAACTTTTTCCAGGCAAAAACAATTGTTTTCATTTCCCATCCCTCCAGCAGGGTCATTCGTGAGGCAATTGAAATAGAAAAACTCCTACAGAACACAAGAGATGATAGCCAACGCTTACCCGTCACATGGAAATTCCTCATTTCTAATCACCATCAATTACGCAATACCCCCAAACCAACAAAATTTTCCCAACCCAATGCATCTCCCGCCAAACTTTCCTTCCAGCCCTATAAATAGCAAAGCAGGACACAAAAGATCAGTCACTCAAAAACTCGTAGCTCTCCTTGGGGAGTAGGCAGATTGAAATTCAAAAGGAGCTATCAAATTAAGGCCACAAAGTTCGCAACATAATAAATGGGAGACATAGAATGACTAAAGAACCCCTAAACCTATTCTTTGTAGACGTGAACCTTTCGCAAATAACAAAGGTGTGTATAAACTAGAATATCTTCAAAATAAAGCAATAGTCATAGAGCTACCAAAAAAAGTAAATGATATCATCCAGTGTGTTAGATACCAACTGTATGGTCACTCCAGAGCATATTGTAACAGTCCATATGTTTGTGTGAAATGTGGCGGACTACTTAATAGCATTACTACTTAATATGCTATATCTTAAGCAAATTTTTGGAAGAATTTAAATCAATGACAAAACAAAGCAAAAAGGCAAGAAAGCAGTTAAAAGCAACAATTATAGAAGAACATGACAGAACATTCCGTTACTACATTACTAGTCTAAAAAAAAATAATTCAATTTGGAAGCCAGTCAAACGCCGAAAAAAACTCGACAAACAAGTACCTCCCGTACACAAGGATAAGGCACTCATTCCACATTGAACTGGAAGCAATGAAGAGAAGGCAGTGGTATTTGCAGAACACCAAAATATTTACTCCTGCCAATAATAAAACTGATGAGGAAATAAAAGAATAACCTTCAAACACTAATCTAATCATATCAGAAATCAAAGCATTCGCCCCAGAAGAAGTGCAAACAGAAATTAATCATCTAAACGTTAGAAAAGCTCCAGGCGTAGACAGGGTTACACTAAAAATGATGAAGGAGTTATCGCTGAACAGTGGCAGAAATCATACTAATCCCCAAGATCCGAGCAGAATAGTCGTGCCGACCGATAAGTTTACTTCCCATCATAGCTAAGCTCCTCGAAAGACTCATGGTTCAAAGAATAAAACCCGACCTCAACACTAAGAAATAGATACCGCACCACCAATTCGGATTCCGTGAACATCACTCAACCGTTCAGCAAATCCATAGAGTATGTGGTGTTAAAAATGTGCACTCGAAAGCAGATATTACTGTACGTCGATAATTCCTGGATGTTATCAGCCAAGGTTTCGACAAGGTTTGGCGCAGAGGATTATTATGCAAAATTAAACAGTTTCTCTTCCAAATTGTTGAAATTCTACCTAAGCGACAAAGAATTCAGGGTCCAGATCGACAAATTTGTATCCAATAACTTTCCAATAACATTTAGGGTTCCACGGGGTAGTATGATTGGATCCCTATTATATTTATGATTTACGGTAGATTTGCCACTTGATAGAAACACCACCACTGAAAGCTTCGCAACGACCACGAGAACATTACAAAACCACTGAAAGGAAATACAAATATGGCCCAATAAATGGCGAATCAAAATTAACGAGACTAAATTAGTCCAAGTTACTTTCACACTCAGAAGAAAACAGTGTCCACAAGTACATTTAAATAATGTAAATATACCTTAGTCTCCGTGCACCAAATACCTTGGTATACACCTGAATAGCAGACTTACCTAAAAAGATCATATAGTCAAATATATATATAGTTCTTGGGAAAAAATTCTTCTCTACAAGACAATAATAAAGCCGATATTGGTCGAATGAATAAATCTTTGAAGACGTGCAAACAAATCAAATATTTCAATGCTCCAGCAAAGTCAGTCAAAGCTACTCCGAATAATAACGACTGCACCTTGGTACATACAGACGGAATATACCATATGTTAAGACGTCAGAAAGGAAAAAAGTGTTCAACACCCAAATGCCACACTACTGCGACTGATTGAACCACATCTCAATAGAAGACTTAAATAAACTCCGGTCAGTCGACCTAAAGGAGGACTAGCAAAGACTACTCAATGGAAAAGTACCTTATCACGACATTAAAGAGCTTCACAACTTTTTTACCAGCACAGTGACTTATATGATAATAATTTAAAATATAAAATACATTTTAAATTGCATATTAACTATATACAAAACTCTTCAACTGCTTCCTGTCCTTGCCATTGTTCTCAAGTATCCTGTCCATCATTTTGTCTCGAGTTTGTCTGGGTCCTCCTTTTCTGAATTTTAATTTGCGATATCTATTTAACTGGTCTTGTCCCTTCTACTGTATGCAAGTCGCCCCGCCAAGTCAATTGCCTTTTTTTAATGAAATCCAGTCTGGGTTGTACTTCTTGTTTTTTTCTAATTTCGATATTTCTTATTCTACCTCTTTTTATAATTTCTTTCACTCTTCTATGATATTTTATCTTACTCTTCTGTTTTTCAGTAATTACCCGAGATTCACACCTAAACGCTAGTACTTGCGTATATACGACTTTAAATACATTTATCTTTCTTTTAAAATGTTTCTCTTATTTTTAAACCGGGTGTTCATTGCATAATTTTTTCACTCTTTTGTTAATTTATTTTTGCTGCCTTCCATTACTTTCTTATTCTATTCCTAGGCATTAAAAATATTTTAGTTGTTCTATTTTGACCCCTTTTATAGTTATGTCCCACTTCTTGTTTTTCTCCCCCTATAATTACTTTTTTGTTTTGTTTTTCGCTTCTTCTAAGTTCTTTTGCATTTTATTCTCATTTCTTGTCATTATTACTATATCATTCGCAAAAGCTCTTTCTCAAATATCTATCTGTGCCTTTTGGAAACCCAACGTGCACTAAGTTTCCGTTACGATCCCGTACAGGGCTGACCTTAAAATGTCCGAAAAATCCACAGACAATTCAGTAATGTTAAACCTTCACCTCTGTCAAATCACTTGGTCAACTCGCTGAACAAGGTCTTCACTAGCGACAGTTTTGCGCCCTTGTCCACCTTCATCATGAACGTCAGTTCGGGCACCTTTAAATTTCCTGTACCATCACTCATAAAGTTAGCGCCGTAAACGCAGCTCATTTTCCAATGAATTTTTGCTGCCCTATTCCCTTGTCTGTAGGAAACGGATGACGTTGCGCAACTGGTACTTGGCGGGAAAATAAATCATGCCCGCCATGTCAACGGGGCGTCAGCTTAGCTCCAACTGATGTTTTGGACTAGGCAGTGACAAATGCTATGGTGGGAAAGCTGCGCAGTAGCACAGATCTGCCTCGTATCGCTCGGCTGCTCATTAAGCACCGCTATTGGAGGTTGAAGAAAATAACCCTCATAGTCAAAATTGAGAGATTAAAATTCTACGATTATCTAAAAAATTAATTTTTTCTTATTTAGCTTAGAGAAAACAGAAGTTGCTATTGTTTTATCAATTTCTACAATAATAATAAAATCCGTTTCATTGCGTGAATTATTCTACCATTTTTTATTTTTAATCTTCAAGTCTTTGTACTTTTCGTTGTTTTATACAGAAAAGTGTCAGTTTTACAAGTGTTGCCAGATATAGACGTTTTCTAAATATTTGAAAAATTAAAATATTAAAACCAATTTTTGTTACACCTCAGAAAGCCATTAACTAGGTCTTTGTTGTTTTTTTTTCGTTTTATTGCAATGACAGTTTCCTTAGTTTTTTGTCAACATAGCCCTTCAAATATGTTCACTAATAGTAACACATGGTGTGCTACTCATTACACATCTTTAGCTGAAAATGTTTTTATTCCAAAAATTGGCTTTGGGTACAATTAAGATCTCAACTTATCGCTCACTGCCATTGGGGGAATGTTAATCTATTTGAAAATATAATAGCGACTATCTTTAAAATTGCAAGTCATTCATTTTCTACGTCTATTTTTTATTTAGGAGAGTGTGCAGTTACAATATACACAAGAAAAAAATAACGAGTAAATATTATGCCATTGTATACAGTATGAGCTTAGGGAAAATCGATCCAGTGATTTTATGCCTAGTCAGTTGGGAGTATTAAGTCTTTTGGCCACATTCAGTTTAATCTTCTGGAAATGGTAGAGTCGGCATATAAGTCGTCTACCAAGGTGTTCTCATGTCCTATGAGAATAAAGTGATAAGAAGCTGCTAGTTGATGGAAGGCAACGGTTACTTAAGGAATTTCTAGGTCTATATGGAATATTTGGTTTGATATGTACCATAGCAGATCAGCAATTGAACGAAGTGTTTTCGAGTAAAATCGTTACAGAATTGTTCTATTGGACGTTTTGCTGCAGTTCTACAGTTAAACCCCATATTTCTAAATTTGCCTGAATATTATTTTATAGAAAAGCACTTTGTTGTCTAATGAGGACTGGGAATTTGTGTATTTGTTTGAATTTCAGGTCAAGTTGTTTATGTTTAGCTTTTGTGTGAAGTGTCCAGTCAGTTTCTGATCTAGGTGCAGTCCCAGGTATTTAACCTTTACCATTACTGAGATAGTAGTGTCGTTAAGCATAACAGGTGAGCAAATACTGCGCTTGTTTATAAGTATAATCTGTACAGATTCAGCAGTATTGGTGCTAATTTTCTGCTTATTATATCTTCCTTAGAAAAAGTTATGATGTTGAAGGTTTTCGGATGCTAGTTCCATACTTCTTTAGATAGGCAACACAATCAATGATGCAATTTTTGTTTTATCTGTTGTTAGGATATCTGCCGTATAAAGCAAATAAGGGAGAGGTCCGAGAACACTGCCTTGCGGTACTCTGACCTTAATGGGGTGAAAATTGGAAACATTATTAATGTGAAAATTTCTATCAAACGGGTATGATTTTAACATCAGATATATTGGGCTAGAGAATAACAAACCATTATGCCAGACCTTGCCGAAAGTCCGTTTGATGTCCGATGATTCTATGTCACTGCTGAATCCTTAAATGGTTCTTACAAAAACCAAGTTGATGCAATGGGATTATATAGACTAAGTCGACCGATTCTTCAATTTTGCGCAAGAACAGTATTTCGAAGATTTTGGACAAAATTGGAAGAATGGAGGTTTGCCGCACTTGTGAAACATTATAATTTGGACAAACTTTCACTGCAATAGAAAATACTGTGAACGTCGTATACTGTTATACATGGTCGTGGAAAGTATCAGAGTTTTCCCTAGTATTTAGCACAATAGTTGCTCAGTTATTAGGTTAGTTATGAGTTAGTAGGGATCATTCAGAAAATTATCTGATCTATCCTGATATGTTTCATCACCTTTTTAATTAGGGATATTGGAATATTTGCTCATGTGAACCTTTTAGTAGGTCGCTATATGATCATCTGTTGGAAAGTTTGAAGGTTTTATTTCTTGCATCGTGTAAGACCGCGTGTAATTGATGAGCGAGTCTGTTATAACACGTCCTATTCTATATATTACGATTTCTCTACCATACATTACGTGTTTGTCTACTCTCTTCTATAAGGACTAGACTTTATGAAGTAATATTTAAATTAAGCTCTCCTGTATCAAAAAGTTTTACAAAATTAAACAATCATTATTATTTTGAACTCATTTCCTTCGTGTTGCATATGTTTTAGTAGTCAATAATTTACAATTTTTGTCATTTTTGAAGAAATTCTTCAGTAAATAATTATTTTCTTTGCTTTTTTAAATAAAATTGACTTACTCGACTCTATTGTTCTCTTTCCACCATTTTCTGCCATAATTATCACATTTATTTCTTTTCTGGAATTGTCTGATCAGCTTGCCATATTCGCCAACGATTACAATTTTGCGCAATTCAAAATAATCAAAACCAAGATGCGTAAATTCATACTTTAATGACCTCCAGGCATTCAGCTGCGGCTGCAGGATGGCGGGTATTTAAAATCTCTTCCTGGCAGTAATTACTCTCGATGGATATTAATGCACACTCACATCTCCGCCTCGTTCGGAATATTATCTAACCCCTTAAAGTTCATCTAAGCATTGAACGATGACGTTGCTGAAGCGGTGCATAATATGAGGATCTTTTCAATAGAAGCATCATAATCCCTCCCATCTCGAGGGCTATTTAGCGGCGAAGCACATGCCTTGAAACCCGCCCGTTATGAGGTTGCAGCTTCCAAAGCTCCGCTCTTTAAATACCACTATTAAGATTTTTCCGAGACGATTTGAATCGAGGCCACGTAACAAGTCTTGCAATCAGTTTATTGTTGGAAGCGCAGTTTCTTAATTAATTTCTTTAATCTTAAGGGCAATCAATATTTTTTATCGTTCAATAAAAACGAAGCTTACTTATATTTAGGTATCATTGTTAATCTGTGGTTTCTCCGAAGCTCCGGTGCTAATGAGAGTTTAAATTACAGTTGAAGTCTGAACGAAATATTAAAATTAGAAAACTCGTAATAATGGTCGTAAATTTTAAATTTCTCTTCTTATATTAATTATAGATAAATTAAAATTTGCAACTTTCTAATTTTTATATACCCTTTTTAAAAATCAATAATATTTATTGCTCATCGTCGAGATAGTTCTACATCAACAAACGGATTGTACTTAAACTGGTTTATTATGGAAAATAATTAATTGGATTGCTAATGCACGAAAAGCAGCTTTTAGCAAACTAGTTCGTTCGATTCCTTCGAGAAAAGCAGTTTCATTTCTTGTAAATCGAATGGCGGAGTTTCTAAATTTGATTTCCCTGAATTTACCTTGAAAAAGCATTTTCCGGGGTTTGTCTGATCGGATTTCTGTTTTCAACGTTCGTTACGCAAAGCTCATCATTAGCTGAAATTATCGGCGGCAGCTGAAAGCTCTAATTCTTACGTCGGCAATCGATCGCCTTTGTTTTATTTTTAAGCCAGAATCAGCAATTATTCCTCGGGCTTTCAATTTCCAGATGAACGGAGAGCTCTCCGTAAATAGATATTTAATATCGACGCTGCACGGTTCGGGCTCGGTGGACGAGCTCCAGGAGATACGAAATCCCGAACAGCGAGCGAACATTTCAAAAACTCAAAATAAGCAAATGAGCAGCCGAGTAAAAATACATGGATTACCACTGCTTTCAAACATGACTGCTGTTCCATTCATTTTCCCAATCCCCAACATGTTCTCGCCCTATTAACTCCCACACATAGAACGCAGCCGATGTAATGCCATCGAGACCCTTATTTAAATCCGTCCCTAGTCATTATATACATTGCCTTTGTACAAATACATTACACACCGTATAATTTCCAAAAGCAATTAATCCCTAGTTTGAATATTAATTTGGAAAAACAAGTGAACCTAAACCAATTCTCATATCTAATCAAGTAATCATAGTTATGTCATTCACTCATTAGGTTCTTACAATTTTAATAATTAAATCATAAAATTATTTATTATTTTTTCAAATAAAAAATACCTTCAGCTGGATTTAACACATAATCCCTGTGATTTAAATATTTATATATTACTCTGAATTCGGTTCGGGCCTTCAAACAGAATGGACGTGTTATGTCATAAGTTCGCGTTCTGTGTGACGAGTGTCGAGTTTGTCAGTGTGCACTGTCTGTGCAGTGAAAACCGTGATCTGATTATAATGGTCTATCAGTGCGCATGTATAGTTCTGCCTTTTGTCTTACACTCTGAGGTCACTCAGTTATTCATATTCTAATGGCTACTTAATATTAATGATAAGTGCCATTTCTTTAAGAAAATCATTGAAAAAACCATTAAATGCCCATTGTAACAAAAATAACACCTACTATCGTTGCAAAAATTTTGATACTCTGGTAACAAATTTATTTTCACTAAAATAAAACTTATAGATTACGTGATACTAATGTTTTATTGTAAATTTTTTTTATTAAGGTAAATATTTCCAACCTGCCAATAATGGCTATAAGTAAATGTGCTTAAAGTGCAGTACGGGAGGGAGATGATATCCAGCGATAACACTTCCGATAAATTAACTATTGATTATTGTTGATTTAATATGTCTGTAGGCCACTGTTTTTTAAGTCTTCTGATTTCAGGTTGGATGTATAGTTGCCTGGCTTCTTCATTGGGGTGATCAGGGAGCCGTTCGAGGCAGTTTCTTGTTAATCTGAAAATTTCTTCTTGCACAAACGGTATTCCAGAATCTTCATGTAAGGTTTTATTACTAACGTACCATGGTGCATTGAAGATCATTCTAAGTATCTTAGATTGGACTCTCTGCATAATTTTAGTATTAGATGGCTTAGCACATCCCCAAAGCTGGACACCGTACGTCCAGATAGGTTTTATGATACACTTGTAGAGGAGTAATTTATTTTCTGTTGACAGTTGTGATTTGCGACCTAGGAGCCGGCTCATTTGACGAATTTTTAGGTTTATGTGGGTTTTCTTAGCAGAAATGTGTGCCTTCCATGTAAGTCTATGGTCAAGTGTTAATCCCAAATATTTGATTTTCGTAGATACAGGTGACGGTTTGTCATTTATTAAGACTGCAGGGAAGATGGTGATCCTGTTAGTGAGTGTGACTTATGTGGACTTTGTATGGTTTACTTTGACTTTCATTTTCTGGGTAGTTGTTTTAAAATCTGACCAGTAATCAGATCAAAGCCAGGTGCTTTGTGATTGTTACATCTTGAAATCATCCCTTTAACTTCTTTTGGAATGAAGCGTCCAAGGATTTTCTAACGAGGTCGTCATCATTATTATTATTATGTTCAGGTGCACTAAAAACTTGTGAAAGATGTTCAGCAAACGTTGAAGCTTTTTCCTGCTCTGTTTTTCCCCAGCGCCCGTCGTCTTTCCTTAAGGGTGGAGTGTGCTGAATAGGTCTCTTAAATGATTGCCTTCCAGATACTGTGGTCGTCTGTTGATAACTTAGTGATGTACGATTCGAATGTGACATTTCTGGTTTCGTGCAGAACTATCTTTAGTTGTCGTGTTAATCTATTATATTCATTTTTGTCTCTTGGGTTGCGGCTTCTTTGCCATATACGCCGTGCTCTTCTTTTCTAGTCGACAAGGTGTTTTGTATGCACAGGTATGCTATTCTCTGGTTTCTGTCCCAGTTTTTCAGGGGGCGTGACTATACGTGCTGCTGTCTGTATGGTTTGTGTGAGGTGATGTATTGCGTTATCAATATCTTCCGGTTGTTCTAAGCGAATATTCAGATTTAGGTTGTTATGTACATAGTTTTTAAATGTATGCCAGTTGGTTTTTGATGATGTTAACTTTGAAACTTTAGGGCGGTTTATTATGTAAGTACTAAGTGTGGCTATTATTGGTGAATGATCAGTGGAAAGGTTCCAGGATGCTTCTATGGTGATATAATTAGGTGCTATACCTAGTCAAGCAGGTCTGGAATTTTATTTGCGTCTGTTGGCCAATAGGTGAGTTGCCCTGTAGATAGATAAGAACAGTTTAAGTTTGTTATAGCTTGTCGCAAGTTTTTTCCTTTTGTCCTACATAATCTTGAACCCCAGTGTGCATGCTTAGCATTCCAGTCTCCTTCAATGATGAATTTACCTGCTAATTGCCTGAAGAAGTCTTCATATTCAAGTGTGCTTGTTCCGTACCTTGGTGGGCTGTACATTTCAGCAATGTTAGAGGACCATGGTTGAGCAGTAATATGGATTACTGTAGCTTGTATCTTGTCAGTTTGAAGGTTTGTTTCCTCGTGGTATGGTAGGGTATTACGAATTATTATGGCCGAGCCACCATGAGCCGTTGGTGCAGTATAAGAAATAATGTGGAATATTAAACATTGTTCTATCGGTGAAGTGTGCTTCCGATATCAGAAGTACATTTATTTTGTTTTGTTGCAGAAAAGTTATTAATTCTGCTTTATGGCTGGCTAAGCCATTTGCGTTCCACTCGGCAATTGGAATTGATTTAATGTCCATTACTGAATTTATTTAGTACAGTGGAGAGCATGCTTAAGATCATGCCGTTCTGATTTATGAGTTGTGAGAACATTGATTTGAATTCATTCAAGAAAACACTCATTTGAGCTCCTAAATCTGTAGTTTGATTCACTGCTTCTACCACCACAGTCGCTTTTAAGAGGAAGAAGTGTTTCAGTGGGTTTCTCGCTGTTGCAGTAGAGACTTTATCCCGGCTAACTAATAATAAGGCCGTAAAGCCGATGTACCCAACCGTATTGATACGCAAACGCAAGTAGATGATTCATTTTATTTTATTTACTACTCAATATTATTTATTATTTAGCCATCATAGAATTCTCTCAAAATTCTAAAAACATGTAACTATCATAATAACAATCCCACCAAATTATAACCTTAATTTCCAAATGCTCAACAAGTAGAAACATACATACAATTAAGCAACCAATAAACAATGCAGAATGCCATATTAACAACAGCAGCAACAATTATCAAATGCCCTATTTCCACCACTGACAATAAATAAACAAAACGACACTAGCAAAAAAAGAGTACGTAGTCTAGAAGAACCAGGAGACAACAGGAAAGAAAATTACTGGCTAAGTAATCCCATCCCAACTAATAATCTATAAGAAAAACTAGCGACTGACAAAGATATAGGGCAAGAACAAGGAACAACCAGCAAGAATTAATCAAAACCACCGCAAATCTTTGTATCGTGAGTGACAAACATCAAAACGCTTACATTAATGTTTGAAACCCCAGCAAAAGACAATTATGCTTTAAAATCCACTAACAATGACCAGGTTAGGATGCAATCAAAAACTCAAGAGAACTACAGTGTAATCATTAAAACCCTGACGAAACGCAATACTTAGTTTGACACGTTTACAACCAAAAAAGACAAATTGTGTGGTGCAATTTAAAGCATCGCATGTGAAAAGGGAGATTCCTCAATGTTTTAAATGTTACAGATACGGACACAAGAAGAATTACTGTACAGGACTGTCCAAAAAAGTCAAAAATAACGAAGTCAAGTGCTAACTACAGAGAATATTAGGTACACAAACAACTACAACAGAAGCTATATCCAGTATTACGCCAGAAGGTTAATAAAATCTCAACAAAAATGGTTCAAGCTGGAGTAATGTACTTTTAACAAGTTGCAAAGAATTTTTATGACATACAGCACGCTAACACCCCTCAAAGTGTCGCAAAGAACACCTTTCAACTAAGAACTGAGTTCTCCGAACTTTAAATCATGATAAAGAAATTAATGGACCAGATGACTACGCTATTAAACCTGTTAACTACCGTCGTCACTAAACTAACTTTATGGCTGAACTATTTAAAACGGCAATATGAAATGCCAACGGCTTGTGCCAGCATGCACAGGAAATTTTCTACTCCGTACAGATGAATAAAAACGATGTCATGCTGATATCGGAAGTACATATTACCAATAAAACTTATCTTAGGTCACCAAACTACTGTATTTATTGTACAATGAACTCTAACGGAAAAGACCATAGAGGAACCGAAGTCATTATTAAGCAGAATATCAAACATCATAAACTGGAACAGTATCAGTGCGACTATCTGCAGGCTACGAATATCGCTATACAGGACCACATTGTATTGCTAGTTATATCAGCAGTATACTGTCCGCTCAAACACAATAATAAAAAACACTATTACAAACATTTTAAAATGTTGGGAAACTGATTTATTTTCGGTGGAGATTATAATGCTACAAACCTATTGTGGGAAACAATTACAATAAAAAACTATAACCTACGTTGTTTAGCAAATGGCGAACCTACATACTGACCAACAGATCTTCGGAAGATACCTGATGCCACTGACTTTGCAATTACCAAAAATATAAATGTTAGACAGTATAAAACCCAGACGTCACTAGATCTTTTTTCAAACCACTCTGCCGACAAAAATAACAGGTGACTCAGAACGGAATGCATATTTGTCTTTGAAATAGCGCGAGATATAATAGTGGGAGAGGGGCAGGCGCCCATGTAGTGAGTAGTAGGGAGCCTGGAATTTTTCAGTTGCAATGGAGCAGTTTCCGGGGGAGCAACGTACCTTTTGTGTGCGCGGTTATTACGAAACCAACACTTACGTAACTCTGCGTAGGCGTTTTCGAGTTCGATGTGGGCATTCATGAGATACAGCAAGCGCCAAGTGCCAATTTAATAAAGCTTCGGGTTCAGAAGTTCGATCGTAGTGGTTCACCGTAAATTCCAAATATGTTGGTTGCCGGCAAATAGTGAGAAGGCCAGCAAACATCGATCGTGTGCGCGTTAGCGTTCGACAACATCCCCAAAGGTCGATCCGTAAACGCGCGGCGGCTTTAAATTTGAACCGGTCCACCGTTTAGAGAATTTTGCAAAAAGACTTACATTTTCATGCCTACAAGATCCAATTAGGTCAAGCTCTGAAAGCAACAAAGTCCCCGTTACGCCTCGCTTTTGCGCGCGAGATGCTTTTGGAGTTTGAAAACTTTGATGACATTTTGTTTTGTGGTGAAGCCTATTTTCACTTATGTTAAATGGGTATATTAACCGTCAAAATATGCGGTATTGGTCAGAAAACAATCCTCGGGAAGAATATCAGGAACATCTTCACAACCCCAACCGTTTGGACTACAATTTCTTTACAGGGCATTATTGATCCATATTTTTTTAAATTTACCCATGGACGCGTACTTATTGTCAATTCTGAAAGATACACCGCCATGATTCGTAATTTCTTTAGTCCGGCTCTTCAAGTATGGGAGGTATATGGTCCTACAACATGGTTCCAGTAAGATAGGGCCACAAGTCACACAGCATGCGCGTCATTAGAGGCAATTACAAAATTGTTTTCGAACCGGCTTATTTCGCGTAGAGGTGACATTCATTGGCCACCACGGAGTCCTGATCTGGCCCCACCTGATTTTTTCCTGTGGGAATATCTGAAACATCGAGTTTACATAAATCCTCCGACTAATCTTCGCCAACTTAAGGCCTGTATACGAGAAGAAATCTCAGCAGCTGGACAACACATGTGTCAACGTGTTTTTACGCATTTGGGGTCTCGCTTGGAGAAGTGCTAACACTGTGATGATGTAATTTTTCGCACATAATTTCCACATTTTATGCTTCACTGTTATAATAATTACGTAAATATATCATAAAAAGTTACTATGTTCCGTTGTTTAAAATATGCATTCCATTCGCCCGTTACAACGGAAACAAAAACAACCAACGGTATACTCCAGACATTCTGACTTGGATACATTTATGACACATTTCGACGAATCAATCAATTTAGATTTGGCGCTAAAATCTAAAACAGATCTAGATAACGCAGTCCATAAAATAACAAAAATCATATAGAAAGTGGCTTAGCAAGCAGCTCCTAATGTTCATGCAGCAGAAATCACAGATGTTTGCCCAATAATAGTCACAAAACCTCAAACAATTATCGCTAGATATTAAATATCAATAGGTTCAAGAGTATCTCAGCAATCTTACTGCTGCGGAACCTACTGATCACTCACTGTGGAAATCAACATTAAATCGACCGCAGCAGGCGTTACCACCCGTAAAAGACGAAAAGGGAAGATGGGCTTGAAATAATAAGGAAAAAGCTATAGCTTTTGCTAACCATTTAAAAAATGTGTTTGACCCATTTTACTCACAGGTAAGTTCAGAAGAAGAAAGCAAAGTTTATACTTTTCTAGAGGCACCGATCCAAATGAAAATGTTTAATAAAATTTTACACTGCTAGAACTGGAACAATCTATTAGAGCACAACTTAATCCAAAAAAATTACCATGCTGAGACCTACAAGAACTTTTGCCCAAATGCCTAAAAGGTATAATCTTTATATTTCAAATAACCATAATTCCAAAGTCGGCAAAGAACTTAAACAATGCAGACCGATACTAAAACTGCTTCTTAAACGGCTTAGGTTAATACTGTAAGAAAGAAAACTCATACCCAATCACTAGTTTGGATTTCGGAATCAATACGGAGCAGATACTTATATTGTCAACATATAAACGATGCTCTAGACTCTAAAAAGTAGTGTTCATATGTTTTCTTATAAGTTAAGTAAGCGTTTGATAAAGTCTATGTCATAAAGTTAAAAGTTTTGTCGCATCATTTCTATAAAATCAACAGATCCTATCTAGAAAGCAAATGGTTCCTGGTTAAACAAGGAGAAGAAATCTCAGATTTGCACCTTATTAATTTTGGAGTGCCCCAAGGGAGTGTCTTGGGCCCAATTTTGTATACGCTCTACACAGCCAAACAACTACTACCACCTTTGCGGAAGATGCAGTTATCCTGGCCTTAGATGTCGACCCTGCTGTTGCATCTACACACCTCCAGGATCATCTAATTTTGGCCGAGGACGGGCTGAAAAGGTGGAAAATCTAGGTTAACACTTACAAATCGACACATGTTACGTTTACCATGAGAAGAGCTACCTGTCCAGCAGTAACCTTAATAACCCTTAATAATACCCAGATCCCACAAAATAAAGACGTTAAATTTCTCAGTATGCATCTGGACCGACGATTAACATGGCATAAGCATATTTTCACGAAAAGGAAGCAACTTGGCATTAAATTTAGCCAAATATATTGGCTACTGTTCAGAAAATCGTAAATGAAAATGGAAAACAAACTTTTACTTTATAAGGTTATTCTTCGTCCAATCTGAACGTATGGTAGTCACCTGTGGGGTACTGCCAATACCTCTAACATAGAAAAAATCCTTCAAAGGTTCCAGAATAAAGTGCTTATTGTCAACGCGCCGTGGTATGTGCCTTATTATATAATTAGTATAAAGTCAATACTGGATATATATATATATATATATATATATATATATATATATATATATATATATATATATATTGGGATGCACAGTGAGCCTAATTTGACATTTATTACAATAATTAATTCATTTTATTATTTTTCTTATAAAACATTATTAATGTTATTACTTTTGTTTATTAGTATTGTTACGATCTTTGTAATTTACTTTTTACGACACACACAAATTGTAAAGAGTACGCTCTAATAGACTCGAAAAGAATCAAGTGAACTAAGACTACATGTTGCTATGATGTAGAATGGGGTGCATATTATATTAATCAGAAATTAGGAAATAGAAGTGTAGCTTCGTTACAAATTAATAAAGTGTAACGGGCGGTTTCAAACAGCCCCGCATTTTTCGGTTCATTCACGTTTGCCACTTTAACAGCCTTGTCGGTGCCAATCCTGCACATCTCAATTGGGTAGGAGTCCGGTAATCGAAAATTCGGCCAATTCACGCTTTGATCGCTTAAAAATTTATTGGCACGTTTAAAAGTGTGCTTAGGATCGTTGTCGCCGTAAAAGATTCAGTCTGGCGGCAAATACTCTTCGACACGTAGCATACAAATTACAATCTTCCAGGATAATAGTGCAGTTCGCAGCCAGATCGCGACGAGATTTTAGGGAACTGCTTTTGCTATTCAAGTACTTGTAAATTATCTATAAAATTATTTGAATATCTAACATATATATTTTTATGTGTACTTTGAATGAACATAAAACGAGAAAGGAAGCTAATAACTAAGTTATTTCTAAATAAACAACTAAAAAATTGCCATGCTGCAGTAATCTACATAAAAAAGACATTAGAAAAAAGACATAAAAATGAAAGTTATAATTTTCTAGTAAATCAAAAACCCGTTGTTTCCTCGCAAAATACTAGTTAAAGCTTTTTTTTTGTATGGAACATTTCTATTTGCAATCTGTAATATTTACAATAAGTAAAACTATATAAGCGATGGCATGAAAATAGTATGATGTTGCATCCAATGATAAACAGCATAGAGACAAATTGAAATACTATGTTTGCTTGATTACAAGTATGAAAACTGTGTAAATAAAAACATTTAAAATCTATACACCAAGTCTAATGGTTTATATCTATTTAGTCTTTGTATATAGCACTCGTAGATTTAGAACCAATGAATTCGAATGAGATTCTAGTTTACTTAAATAATTTGCACTGTATTTAGTAATCACAAAGTTACACTAATTTCACTTTTAGGTCACTAAGTATGTCCGCGTTCCTCACAAAAAAGAGATCATCACACATTACACGTAGGACTTTAGACTGAAATCTTTCACTTATCTGTATGTTGAAGTTTGTCATTGTGCCCTATAGTTGAGCACCATATGACTAAACTGGTTTAAATACTGTGTTGTAGACGAGACGTTTATTGGAGAGGAATAAGTTTAAAAGTTTTTTAAACAATTTGCCAAGATGTTTGCTTTTTCGAAATGTGGGTCCTCCATGTCAGTCGCTGATCAAGATGAATACCAAGGTATTTCACCTCCGTTACTTGTGTCAATGAAATATTATCAATAAATACTAGCGGCGTATTATCCTTGTGTATAGTAAAAAACTTTGTTTGGTTTAATTTTACCCACCATTTTTTAGTCCATTGCGCTACTGAGTCCAGACTCTGTTGGAGGCGATTTACTGCTAACACCGGATAGTTATCTGTTACCGTAAGGACTTTGTCATCAGCAAAAGTTGCAGTAAGGGAATGTTGATTAGTGAGCATATCAGCTGTGTAGATTAGGCAGAGGAGCGGACCTGCTGCCCTGTGGTACTACTAGTTTAATTAAATGAAGTGCTGTTAAGTATTGACCAAATTTTACCTGGAAATAGCGTTCTGACAGGTATGACTCAAGGGTGGGGGAGATAACTCTTATGTTTGAAGAGTAGGCCTGTATACCACACTTTGTGAAACGTTTGACTTTCATCGGAAAAACGGCTGTACGACATTTCTTTTCCCCAAAAACTTGTTTGGTAGCATCTACAACTCTATGAACTTGTACAGAAGAATAGGCTGCTCAAAAGCCAAACTGGTAGTTCAGAATAGTAGCTTTATTCTCTTTAATAGCCTTAATAGCATTATTTACTTAAGTAACTAATCGGCCTCTAAGGACTGACATTTTATGGAGATTTTGCAGGTTTGGGGACCATGATCACCTGCGCAACCTTCCAATGAGCTGGAAAATATCAAAAGCGCAAGACGACATTATACAACATAGTCAACATTGCAAGACCTTTGAGTGGAAGTTTTTTAATTAGTTTGCCTGTAATTGTATCATAGTCCGGGCTTTTATGGAGCTTAAATTGGATCGAATTGTATTTTTAACTTCTAACACGGAAAACAGGTCTATAGGCGAAGTAAGCTGGTGTGGCACTTCCAGGGGTTGTTGTATTTTGAGTACTTTATCTATAGGAATCTGCATAGGATTTGGATAAAATACTTTCTCTAAATGTTGTGCAAAAAGATCACCTTTCTCGTGCTCTGTGTGTGTCCATGAGCCATCTTCTTTTTTACCAGGAGGAATTGGTTAATTTTTGGGATTTTATATTCTTGGTGGCTTTCCACAGGGCATAGTCGTGATTTCTGTTGCACTCACATTTGTAAGGTATTTATTAAAGCTCGCGTTTTTCAATCTCGTAATAAATTTTTCTAATTCTGCTGTTGCTTCGTTAAAGCGACGTATGTCTGAGGGGTATTTGGAGCTTTGTCAGATCCTTGTAAGTCGCCGTTCTTCGGGGCAATGTACTTACACACTCTTTTTAGCGTGTTGGGGTGTTGTTTCCCAAGCTACATATTAAAGTAATGTAGTAAAATTGTAAACAGCCATTTCATTTGGTTTTAAAGGGATTTGGATGTACTGAAATATGTGCTTAAAGTGGGACTAATTTGTATTTTTGTTATATATTTGTAGTAGCATTTCTGTCTTCATTATTGTGGAGTTGATAATTGCAATCACCGGTGTGTGATGTGACGATAAGTCCCAGCACGATATTATTTAAAGATAATTGGTAACAATACCGTGTGTAACAAAAAAGATAATGAGATCTGGCAACTTATTTTGATCGATAGGCCAGTACGTGGGTTTGTAGGTTGATAAGTGAGCTAGATGCTCTTGCATTACCTGGTGTAGGACTCTTTCTCTGACAGGTGGGGAGAGGCGAGAATCCCAGAAAGTGTGCTTAGAATGCAGCTGATAGCATAATGGACTATACCTGTTTTCAATTTCAAGGGATGTAGTTTGAAGGTAATTTTCTTTGAGAGCAGGTAGTTCATGATGTTTGATATGCTTTTTAATCAGTATCGCGGTACCACCTCTGGCTAGTCGCTCTGCGTCCGGATGATTTTTACAAGTACAACTGCTAAAATGAGTTTCAGATATAGGAAATATATTAATGTCATTGTGTTTGAAGAATGTCTCAACCTCGCGTTTGTGATTTGCAAGGCCATTGGCGTTCCATAAGACAATTTTATAAATTGGAGTCATTTTTGTTTCTTAATTCTTCTCTGGGTAGCCTAATTTGTGTGGTGAATTCATTAATGGTTTGTTGTTGTGCTAAGATAATCTGTTGTAGTAAAGTTATGAGAGGTGTCAACTCATTTGTGTGTTAGCTTAGTGCTCGACTATACAGTTTCCGTTGAGAATGAGAATCTAACGTTTGATTGTTCTAGTTTATTTGGAAGAATTGCTGAGTCGTCTGGCTTGTAGCTTGATTATTTTGCTGTCTTTGTTGTTGCTGCTGCTGTTGTGGTTATTGTTGCTGTTGTTGGTGGTGTATAGCGAAGCTCAGGTTTATGTGATGTTAGAGAGCAGGCCTAGATAGGCCCGACAGCCTTTACACTTGGCGGGGTGTTCGTATTTACATAAGACGCGTTTGGGTGCTTGGCTATTTTTAAGGTTTTTAGGGCAGTTGCGGTAGTCATGCAGCCATGTATGTCCATAATATTGACAGTTTTTACATTGGGGTATCTGTTTTTTCTTCCTGGGTTCCTCGAACAACATAATGGCATTTTCAATGTGGTTTATGTAAAATATTTGTTTATTTTTTACGTTTAAAGTTAATGACGAAAAAATTTTTTTCTGGTTAGTTTTCCTGTTTAGTACGTTCATAATGTTGACTATCTCACCATTTTTCTATTTCAGGGCTTCTTTATTAGCTTTCCGTGATGCATATTTTTTAAAACAACTCAAAACTTTTTCTTATTTTAAGCTATATGTATGTCTCACCACATTACTGACTTCTAACACATCTCTTATCTTATAGTCTTCTATGCTATATGTATGACGTTTTAATTTGTTTTCTTGCATAAGTTGATAATAATAGTTTTTCTTAAAAATATTATGGGTTTATTGCTGTTATATAGTGCAATATAAAAGGGGGGATTAGTATTTTCTTTATCTTTGGTTTGTATACTGTGTGTTGCTAGTACTTGCATAGTCTGCTAGAGGCTGTTATCGGTTTTCCTTAGTTATTTCGACGTTTAAATGTTTAGTTTTGATAATAGGTGGGTTATTGTTTCTAACGTTGCAAAAAAATAATTCTTAAAACTAAATTTCGGTTTTGCTTATCTTACAACGAGAAGTCAATTGACTTCTCGCAAATAATCACTCGCTGCACACGCTTGTGAATGATAGCACAACTTTACAGTGTGAAAGTCAAACCACAACTAGTTAAAGTTACAAGTAGTAAGAGTTTTGTAAATAAGCTACGATATATACGATGCCATATAGCACGTGCAACAATAAAGCAACATTCAGATGCTATCGACGCAGTAAGGTAAAAAAAATCAAACATTTAACACATTGAAAATTGTTGAAAGGTACTAATTATATTAAGACAAAAAATGTTAGAAAGCATGCGGAATTTAAAAAAAACAGTGATAATAAAAAACTAACAATGGCATAGGCAGTAAAATGTACGTCTCTAGCCTAATGTTTCACATTTATGGGAAAATATGCAGTTACTGGTTAAACCCTGAAAACCGTTTTAGTGCGCTTTTCGATGCGAATTTACAGGAACAAAAGTAAACTTCTTCCAAAAAAAGGTGATCCTAAACTCTCACCAATATTCATTTCGGAAGTGAAATCTATTATCTTAATCAAAATCTTAGAAATCATAGCTAAAGATTTTTTTTTATTTTTTTTTTATTTAATTAGCAATCAAAATACAAGGTATTCTATAAGCTAATTTGTTAACCTACAATCTAAATTTAGGATTTAGATCGATTAATAACATGATGAGATCTCATCCAGCGATGAGCTCTCTAAGTCTATTTATAGGTCAGCTGGCCACTGTCTTTTTAGTCTTCTTATTGCTGTGTCTTCTAGTAAGGGCTGTATTAAAGGATTTGTGTGAGCTTCCAATTTTTGGTGGTGGGTGATGCTTCTCTCATGGATAACTTCTTTTATAGTTGGTATCTTCAAATCTTTGTGGATCATTTCATTTGCAATATACCATGGGGCATTAACTATCGTTCTTAGTATTTTGGACTGGCACCTTTGGATTATTTCGATATTGGACTTGCTGGCACAGCCCCATAGTTCTATTCCATACGTCCATATGGGTTTGATTACTGATTTGTACAACAATAGTTTGTTTTCTATAGATAGCGGAGACTTTCTACCGATCAACCAATATAGCTCTCTCTGTTTTAGGTCCATTTGCTTTCTTTTTTGCAGATGTGTTATCTCCAGTTTAATTTGGAATCTAAGTGTATTCCCAGGTATTTTACTGTCACAGTTTGTGGTATTACTATGTTGTTTAGGTATATGGGTGGACACGGATCTTTTCTCAGGGTAAATGTGGTATGAGTAGATTTTGTCTCGTTTACTTTTACATTCCACTTTTGAAGCCAGTGTTCTAGAACATGTAGATAATCTTGTATTAGAGTGTGTGCTTGGAGGACTACATTGTGGCTAGCCAGTATGACAGTGTCGTCAGCAAATGTGCCCATTGTGATGTTTGGCGAAACTGGAAGATCTGATGTAAATAAGAGATAAAGTAGCGGGCCCAGGACACTGCCCTGTGGTACCCCAGAGTTGATTGGGAGTATAGTTGAGACTTCCTGTCTTACTTTTGTTCTGAAGTGTCTATCACTTAGGTATGTTTTAAGTAGTTTGTAAAACGCTGGTATGAGTTTTTTAATTTTAAACAGTAATCCTGGGTGCCAGACCCTGTCGAAAGCCTGGCTTACGTCTAGGAATACAGATACGCAGTATTCTTTGTTGTTTAAACTGGCAAGGATAGTTTGCGATATGCGATGACACTGTTGGGTGGTCGAGTGAGCCTGTCGAAATCAAATTGATAATCGGGTATCCATTCAGTATTGATTCTTTTAAGAACTAGTTTTTCAAGCAATTTTGAAACAGCTGGTAATAAGCTGATAGGTCGATATGATTTTGCGCTATTTGGGTCTTTTCCAGGCTTAAGGATTAAAATTATCTCGGCAGTTTTTAATTTTTGAGGCCAATATTGGATTCGGAGGATTGCATTAAAGATATACGTCAGTAATACTATGCCTTTTTTTGGCAGTTCTTTAAGCATTTTTGCTGTTATAAGGTCCATGCCCGGGGCTTTTTTTGCATTCAGGCGTTTTATTTCCTCCTTTATTTCTTTGGGTGTGACGGGTTTAATTGGTTGCGTTGCTAAAACGGGAGATTCTAATATTTCCATTATTTCCTCGTCCGGCTCATTTTCGTGCGGCTGAAAAACATAGGCAAGGTGTTTCGCAAATACTTCTGCTTTCTCCTTATCACTTTTTGCCCACTGTTCTTGTGATGGTTGTTCCATTCTTAAAGGGAAGAGTTATTATTGGTTTGCTTTTAGCTTTGATCGGTTTCCAAATAGAATTGTCATAACGGCTAAGGTTAGATAAATAATCTTTGAGTGACTCTTCTCTCAGAGATTTTAATTTAGATTTCAGCTTATTACTAAGTCTGTTCAATATTTTCTTGTCTGCTGGGGTGTGTGTTCGTTGCCATTTGGCTCGTGCTTTTCTTTTTCAGCTACCAGTTTTTAATTTCGAGAGGAATATTCGTGATGTCTTTTTTGTATGTTACTATTGGAGTAGCTTGTTGGGCTGCTTCTTGAAGGGTATTTATAAGACTATTTGTAGCTTCCTCAATTTCATTTGAGTTTTTAAGCCTTAGATTTAAATTTATTGTATCTGACAAATTGTGCCTACATTCGTCCCAGTCAGTTTTCGAATTATGTAGTCTAGGTACAGGTTGAATATATAATGGGTATGTGCTGTAGGTGGCTATTACCGGTGAATGATCTGAGGACAAGTCGTAGCTAGGTGTAATGCCCATATAGGTTGGCGAAATATTGTTTGTGACAAAAAAGTCTAGTAAATCCGGTAACTTATCTCTGTCTGTCGGCCAATATGTTGGAGTTCCCGTAGATAAGTATGTATATCTTTTGTCTTGAATGAGTTTGAATAGCTCCCTTCCTTTTGTGGTGGTTAGTCGGGATCCCCATGCCGTGTTTTTACTATTGTAATCTCCTCCTGCCAGAAATTTGGTGCCTAAAGTGCTGAAGTAGGATTCAAAGTGGTATTTTTTTATATTATGTTTTGGTGGACAGTAGACTGCACTAACTGTTATTTCACATGGGGAAATGTGGACACGAATTGAGGTAGCTTGGAGATAGTCTTCAGCAAACTTTGGTAGTTCATAGTGACTTACCTGTATTGTTTGTTTTATTATTATAGCTGTGCCTGCATGTGCAGTGCCATCCGGGTAATTAGTGTGATATACATTATACTTCGGTATTTTGAAATATGTCTTTTCAGTGAAATGAGTTTCACTGATCAGAAGGATATCTATTAAGTTTTGTTTTAAAAATAACTGAATTTCATCTTTGTGTTGAGCAAGGCATTCCATAAAGCTATTCTAAGAGCCATTGTTTTGTTTATTGATTAGCATTGTTAACATATTGAGCACCATACTATTCTGCTGTATCAGTTGGTTGAACATTATTTTAAATTCTTCTAAAAATTTATTTAGGGACATGGTCGATTCAGCGCCTTGAGTTGTATTCTGGGGTTTAGTTACACGACTATAGCTTCTAGTTTGGGGTCTTGTCGATAGCGGTTGCGGTTGACTTTGTTGTGTTATGTTATTTTGATGTGTTAGGTTGTTTTGATGATTAGGATGGTAATTGTTTGTTTTAGCTTTATAATTTTTTTGGTAGTACTCACATCCCCGGTAGTTAGCTGGATGTCCACCTCCACATAGGCCACATATAGCTGGCGTATTTTTACTTTTCTTACAACTTGATGTAATGTGTTCGCCACCGCACTTAACGCACAGGTAGGGTCTATTGCAATAGGCTTTATTGTGGCCGTATAATTGGCATCTGGTACATTGCACTAAATTGTTGTCTTTTCTTGGTGGTTCTATTTGGATGACATTGTTTAGTAATCTGTTTATTTTGTAGATATCATTGTTATTCTCTGACGGTTCCAGGTCAACAAAGAACATATTAAGGGGATATTTTGTTACACGATGTTTCATATTTATTATATTTCTCACTTTGTGTCCGTGTTGTGTGATTTCCTGTTTTATATCTTCTAGGTCAATCGAATGGTGCAGGTATTTAATTACAACTCTGTACGACCTTTCTTCCTTCGGTTGGTATGTGTGATGAATTATATTATTATCTTTCATGTATTTTGCTAATTTTCTAAATGTGTCTGGGCTTTGACAGGTTAACTTCACAGTATTGTTTGCCAAGCTCCTAGTGGTGTATTGTTCTAATTCAACTATTTCTGCTAGTTTATTATTCATTTGTGGTAAATTTGCAACTCCGTACACAAATATGGGAGGGGGTTTAGGTGTGCCCTTGCTTGCATTGTTATCTATCTGGCTATTTGCAAGTGCATTGAATGTGTTATTTAGTGGTATCGCTTCTTCTTCATGATTTATGGATTTCCTTTTCTTCCTTCTCTTAGTACCTTTTACTACTTGCCACGGGTTCTCTTTAGTAGAGTAGGTGTTATTTTCTTCATCACTAGTTGAAGTCATTCTTGTGTATTCAGGGGTGCTATTTTGTCTATTTACATGATACCTTGGATTTTCTTGCATTATAAATTGTTCTTGATTGGGCGGAAAAGAGTACTGGCTCGTAGGTTGTGAATGATATATTTGTTGTTGTAGTGGTTGAGAGGAATAGTAAGATTGTGATGGTATATTAGTATTGAACATTGTTTGACTCTGTGTATTATTTGATGGTTGTAATACATACGATTGACCCTGTATGTTGTTTTGTGTCATTGGATTTTGGACGAGTCCCATACCTGGGCCGTTTCCTGCTGGTAACATTTTAAAGTTCGGTTAAACCGCACTGTTATTGAGTAACAATATTTATTTGCGTATTTATTTACGTGGAAATTTATTTATGTTTAAGATAAACTTTAATTGTACTTAAGATTAACTTTATCACCGCCCGCACGAGGCGGGAGGTCACCGAGCGCGCACTTATCTTTCGAGTTTCAGAACACGCGTCTTTACGCTTCGAATTTCAAATGCGAACATAGCTAAAGATAAATATTCTTTAAAAATTTTACCACACCGTACAATCACTGAAAAATACTCATTAATTACCAAAGATCTAATAAAAAACAATAAGAAATTTCACAATTATCACGTTAAGCATGACCACAATTTTCGAGTCTTCCTAAAGAACCTACATCCATCTAAAAGCATTAATGGAATTAAGAATTACAAGTATTTAGGCACATGACAAACAACGTAAGCAATATTAAGCAGGCTGCCATAAAAAAAAAGAGTTGCTTCCCTTTGTCATAGATCTAAAATCCTCCCTTAACATTAAATAAATAAATATAAGTACACTTATCCATTCTGCGGCGAACCACATGAATAATCCCTCAATGTTCCGCTGTCAGAAACACACCGCCATAAAAAATGTCTGCAATAAAATTTCTTGATATGTAAAATCCCTGCGAGCTATAAATGATGTCCTGTTTATAAAGAACTCCACTAATAAGCCTTTCCACTTCTGCGTCAAAAGATTCTCCCCAGTACAAAACCCTACCAACCAAGACTCCATTTTGCTCAACCATTGACCAACACATCTTAACATTCCAACAACGATAATTCTGAGCAGCAGAATACTGAACCAACAACTCAATTTAACGACATAGCCGAAAACTAGCTAAAACAATTAATAGGACAGATGAGCATAACGTCAAACCTTCTAATCATAATCGTAATTAGAACAAATAGTGGATAGACACCTTGAAATAAAACGCTAACGGGATATCACAACACAAAAATGAACTCAAGGCTTTTATTACAAACTACTGCATCGATATAGTTTTAATCAAATAAAGAAGCGCACTTTACAGAGCGTAGCTACTTCAAAATTCCCCGTTTCGCAATTTATGCAACACAACACCCAGATGGTACGGCACATCCCGGTACTGCCGTACTCATCAAGGATACAATTAAGCATTATAAACTCCTGAAATACATTCTCCTACAACTTTAAGCTACATCAGTAGTAGTTGAAGACTTAGCCCACTCACGATATCAGCAATTTTTTGCCTACCAAGGAATAACAGTAAACAAGAAATATAGTTAAATGAAAAATTGCAGAGAACCGCACACTAAGAAGAGTCTGGCAGACAACACGATACCCAAACGATATAAGGGCCTTAAGTCATGCAACTACTGAGCTGAAAAAATTACTTTCTAACATTAGAAATCAAAATGTGCAAAACTTCTTGAACAATCTTTCTCAGCTGGAAACTGATGTCTACTTGCTCTGGAAAGCCACAAGATACTTAAAACAACCTCAGCAACACAAAGCACCATTCCGCACTGCCAATAATACCTGGACTAAAAGCAATCGTGAAAAGGCTTTGATCTTTGCGGACCAACTAATTAACGTTTTCAAACCATTTCGGGCTGTGCTAGACACTGAGAACGATATTCGTAACATACTAGAAACGTCATATCAAATGAGCTTGCCAATAAGAAATTTAAGATTCACCATTCTCAAACAAGTAAATTTATACAAAGCTCCGAATCAAAATTTAATTACCGGCTATATCCTTCAATATCTACCTCAAAAAAGATATCAGTTCATAACTTATCTATTCAATTCAGTTTTACATTTTCGATACTTGCCTGAAGAATGGAAAACTGCTGTAATAATTTCATTACCAAAGCCTGGAAAACCTAGCGATCCACTAGTCGCTTACAGACCAATCAGTTTCTTACCAAAAAAGGGTTTGTAAAAATATTATTATAAGGGTTATATCTCATCCTCGTAAAAAATCATTTTATACCAAATCATTAATTTGGATTCCAAAAAAATCAAGCAACAATTGAACATGCTCACAGAGTTGTAGATACAATTATTAGACTTTGAAGGGAGTAGATACTGTGTTGCTATATTTCTAAACACAGGCATTCAATACGCTCTGGTTTGAAGGTTTGCTTTGCAAAATTAGGAAAACTTTATCTACAAACTATTTCAAATTGCCTTACTTAACAAATTGGAATTTTCTTATTCGGTATGGCAGCGAACTAACACCTCTGTACGCCATCAACTCAGGTGTACCTCAAGGTAGCGTGTTGGGCCCTATTCTTATTAACTATTTGCAGTGGATCTTCTTACAACACCCGGAAACATGGTCGCTGCTTTCGCCGACGATACGGCTATTCTCTCGTCGCACACCGATCCCAATATAGCATTTCATCAGCTGTAAGCCCATCCGTACAAAATCCAGCGTTAGTGCAAAAAGTGGCGCGTTACCATAAATGAAAGTAAATCAGTTCAAGTAAAATTCAGGCTAAGAAGAAGCATCTGTCTACCGCTAACACTTAACAATCATCAAATTCCTCAACCTGATAGTACTAAATACCTTAGTATCTATCTAGATAAGAAACTGAGATATGTACTTAAAACTGTAAAAAACTTATTGACTACTATAGCGCCAATTACAATTTGCCTTCAAGAACGAGATACCCCTTTACAAAACTATGATGAAGTCCAAAGGGAAATATGGAATACAACTTTGGAGCACCGCCAAAATATTCAATATTAAAATTCCCAGAAGATTGATGGCACGTCCCCAAATGGAACTATAAAATCCGATTTTGCAGTGGCATACAAAAGAAGAAAAAAAAGTTTAGTATACGTATAGTGGTCACCCAAATACCCTAGTAGAGTGCTTATTCGAAAGTGATGACGAAGTTCAACCGCGTTTAAAAACGTTTAAACCTCTAGATCTTATAACCAGATTTGAGTACCAATACAGTACAGTGTAGTACATCCGATGGTTTAGTCAATATTCTGTAAAATTAGTTTTAAGTTTAATGCAGGTAAACAATGATTAGGTCCGTAGTCTTTCAATGTAAACCTAAATTTTCAGATATTCCCATTCCAATTCATAGACTGTATACTTGGACACCGGATCAGATCATAGAAATGAGAGTTGGGTTTAAATACATTACTAAAAAAAAACGACGCAAAAACTAGACATAGAAAAACTTCGAGATATAGGAATGAAACAAGTAGAACAAAATTTAAATACTTAGATAGCAGATTACATATATTAGACTTAATTGACAGGCGGAAAACCTTTAAAAGGGATACTGAAGTAGAATACAAAGGAATAGATAAAAACATAAAAGAAGTAAAAGGAAGATGGCTGTAGGAAAACTGAAAACTTGAAAGAACAACATAATATGTTCGGACAACATAAGAAAATAAAAGAAATAGTAGGGACTAGTAGAAAGAAAAGAAAAATACTGATACAATATTACGGCAATAAAATGGTAATTGACAAAACTGAGAAGATAAGAATTTGGAATGAATGTATATTAAACTTCTTTCATGTCAAGAAAGATTAGAACCAATTATTTTAAAACGTAAAGTTAAGTTTGCTCTAAAATAAATAAAAATAGGTCTCAAGGTCTGATCATATATATGTGTGTATATATGATCAGGGTTTTCCTTTCTTTTGCTTCTGATACCTAGCCACTACTTTTAACAAATACTCTCACTGACTTTTCTCCGTACAGTTCATATAATTCTGTGTTTATTCTTCTTTCTCAGACTGTATTTTGCGACAAGTATTCTTTTTAATATTTTCCTCTTCCATGTTTTTGTCTTCAATTGGTTTTTCTAATACATAGCCCAGGTTTCGCATCCATAGATTATGATAGTCTTAGCACTGACTTATAAATCGTAAGTTTTGTGTTTATGGATACCTTTTTTGCTCTTAATATTCCGTTTAGATCTCCTGCACAGCTGGTAGTTTGTGCTATCATTAGATCAATTTCACTATCTTCTTTGCACTTATTGGTTACCGAAACTCCCAAACATATATAGTTATATAGATCCAATTCCAAAATATCTTCATTCCCATTTAGTTTTTTAGTAATAAGATTTTGTTTTCCAAGGTACCCACTTTCCCTACATATTCTATTAGCTGTTTTGCCACTTCCTGGAGTTTTTCCCTGCTTCTTGCTAGTAATACCACATCATCTGCGTATAAGAGGCACTGGTGACTTTTAGTAAATAAAGTTTCTTTTCTATTTATCTCGCTATTTCTGATTATTATTTCTAGAGTTAGATTAAATAATACGCATGATACCGGATTGTCCTGACTTAACGATTTTTTGTTTTAAATTCATCGCTAAGTTTCGTATTATATTTAACTGCTGTGACTACGTTTAGATTGTCGATCTCACTAATCTGTTTAATTTTCAATTCTTTTAGCGTGTTCATTAACTGTCGCCTATTTATGTTATCATATGCGCCGTTAAAATCGATGAACAACATATAAGTTGCAACATTATATTTATAACAACCGTGCAAAATCTGCTTTAACGTAAAGACTTGATCTGTTCTTCCTGAAGCCTCCTTGGTAATCTCCCAGTGTCTCTGCATACTTTTCTGTTCTTTGTTTTATTAAAGTGGCCAGTATTTTATATGTAACATCTAGCAGTGCAATTCCTCTGTAATTTTTACATTTCGTTTTATCGTCTTTTTTATATATTGGTAAAATCACTGCCTTGTTCCACGACTTTGGCATTGTTTCTATTTGCCATATTTTAATTATCAGGTATTGCTTCTGCATAAAATCACCACCATATTTTAGATTCTCAGACGTTTTCTCCTGGTACTTTATTATTTTTCATTTTATTTATTATAATTTTATTTCATCCATACTGGGATTTTCCACTGTTTCTTCATCGTTAAGCGTTTTTTCTTGGTTTTGGTTTTCTTCCGATCCTACATTTAGTTTTTCTCAAAGTATTGTCTGAACCTTTCTAGTTTTCCTTCATCACCTCCCAATAACTTGCCTTCTTTATCTTTAATAAATGGCACGTTATTTTGATAACCTGTTCGAATGTCCTTTAAGTTTTTATAAAAATTTTTAATTTCTTTTACTTGATATTTGTTTTCCATCTTTATTTAATTTTCATAATGCGTTGTTTTCTTTTTCTTTAAGATCTTCACTTGTTTCTGTGCTTAATATATATTTAGTAATTTTCTTCTAACAGTGTAATATTTTTCGCCTAAACACTTTCTTTAACCTTACTTCTTCTTCTCATTCTTCGTCTAACCATTTTTTCTTCTTTTGCGTTTTTTATTTTGGGATGTTTCTTTGTGTTACATGTTTCCTTGTTGATTCCAACTTTCTCCATCTTTGCTCAACACCATCACCGCTTCTTTCTTTTTATTGAGTCTGTCTTCTATACTTCTCTTATATTTTCTTGCTACCTTCTCATTTTGCAGCGCTCTTATATTATGTCTTTCTCTTAATCCTTATTTTTCTTCTTTCTCCTTCTATTATTTCTGTTTCTTTCAATTTTATTTGTACTCCCACGAGGAAATGGTCCGAATTTGTTTCGTCTCCTCGGTATAATCTGACTTTTGTTATTATTTTTTCACGCTTAGCTTGGATTAGGGCATGGGTCTATCTGGTGTAATTTATTTCTTTCCGGTATAGTCCACGTCTCTTTATGAATTTCTTATCTCTGTAAATGTGTACTCATTATTTTTATATTTTTTTCTATTGCTAGCGAGAACAGTTGCATCCTTGGCATTTGCTTCGCCAGTTACTGTTACAATGTTTTCGTTTGAGTTGTTGTCTATTTTACCCTCTAGTACCTCACAATACATATCTTTTATTTCTTCCTCTTTTTCTTCAGTGGATGAATGGATATTTATTATAGATATGTACTTTTTCCTATGCTTAATGGTTAGAATGCACATGCGGCCCGATATTTCTTCAAAACTCTTTATTTCTTGTTTTATTCTGAACTTAACAGAAAATCCACGCCAAACCATCCACTTTGACTTCCCCTTCTGAACGGTGTAATTACTTGTGTTTTGTATGCCATTTTCTTTTACGCATGTTTCTTGTAGCGCTACTATTTCCATCTCATATATATATGTATTTTCTTTAAAAGATTTTTTAATGTTTTTTCTTTGTTAATGCCGCTGAGGTCCAAAGTACCTATTTTTATTATTTTCTATTCCTTCCCCATATTATTTCTATTGTTTTCTTTGTTCTTATTTATTTTATTGATTAATACTTTGAGTCCTGTCCATTGCCATCATCTTTATTCTTTTCTTTATCTGTAACTATCAGGTTCTTTGCCTTGTTGTTTTCACCTCAACTTATAATAAGGTGAAATTGAGGGTAAAAATGAAGAAGTAGAAATAAAACTTCTCAGCTAAAGAATATAAGACAGTGGATAAGCATAAATGTTCAAAAAATACACAGACCTGCAAAAAGCAGAGAAACATTTGGTAATGTAATTGCTAACTTCTAAAAGATGGTATGTCAAAAAAAGGACATCGTTGCAACAACATTATTTCGATGGGGAATTTAGCAACAATAACATTTAGATTCTAAATGGACACGGTAATATTATCTAAACAATTTATTGATTATAGAAACAACGAAAAAGTAGAGAAGCAAAAATCTTTATATGAAGGGAAAGGATTTTAAATATTGCATAAAACAGATTTCAGGGTATCCACTATAGTTTTTTCTAAATCAGATGTGAATACTTATATTACCAAAAAATTTCTGATCTCTAGTAATTCTGATCAAAAATTTACCGTGCACCAACTTTTTACTTCACCACTGTATGTAGAAAAATATTACATTTAGAAGTTTAACAAATTTTAGAGCAAAATATTGTAATTATACGCCATTTAAACATGCTATGTATGAAAAATATAAAAATTAAACTATATTTTATGTTTCTTTATTCGATGAAAATTCGATAAATACGTAAGATTAGAAAAAATGGAAGATTATACCTAGAAGATTCATAGCTGTGAACACTGTATATCTATAATCTTAAATTTGAAGTATTGGAGTTTCAAACGAACAGAAGAGTTTCGAATAAATATGATCCAACCATATATTAATTTTAAAAAATACAGCAAGTCTTAAAGGAGTGCTCGATCTATAGTTTGGTAGTTAATATCTTTGATCTATAAAAAAAAAATTTGGCCAAACATATTTTTAGGATGTAAATGTATATGGACAAATGTATTGCAAACTTAATGATTTACTTGTTTTATAAATAAAGCTTATCTTGCCTGGTACTAAACTGTTAATTCACATATGACAAACATCGTCTTCAACTATTTACAACTTTTACTTATCCTGTTTTGGATCTTGTAGATCATGTAGATTGAAAAGCAACCGTGGCCAAGTCCTTTCCTTTCGTTTTGTCTATCAATTATTCGCCTCGCTATGTTTTTTATTTTAATCTATATCAAAGACACAACACAATGAACAAATCAACAAATATCAGAACTACAACTTTAATATTTCGTTGCAAAAAACCCTTGGCGTTGATTACCGCTTGAATTCTGCGCGGCTAGGACTCGATCACTTTGTCGATCGTCGGCTGCGGGGTGCTAGCACATGCGATTTGAAGCTGGACAAACTTTGAGGCTTCTCTGTAGCTCATTTCACATATGTACGATCGTATTCAAGACCGAAGAAGGAAGACTTTGTTAGCGTCGAACCATTTCTGCAGAAGAAGGCGGTGCTGAAAAATGTAGCCATGCTGCGCACATAGAGCCACAGAACATCTTCCATGATGTCCAGGGACATCTTAGCATCCATGGTTTCTTCAATAGACGAAGGAGGCCCATTCCTTTATCACAGAAAACTCAAGCACCATGACAGAACCACTGCCGTACTTGACCATTTAAAATTGATACTTTGGGTCATATTGTTGGTCTAAGGGACGTCGAAAGTATGTCACACCATCCGCACCGAACAGCATGAACTTCGCTGCATTGCTCCAGATGACTTTCTTCCACTGCTGAATGGTCGTCTTTGTGGGTCTTGGCCTATTCCAGCCATGCCTTACGATTCTTCAGCGTGACCAACGGCTTCTGGGCATGTCAGCGTCCATGCTGTCCCATCTGTTGAAGCCGGGCATGAAAAGTACGAACTGAGAAATTCGGGCCTTCTAGAGCCGAGATTTCGCGGAGAATATCGACCGCAGTGAAGCAAGAGTTACTTCTCGTGGTTGGAAGTATGTTCCGATCGACGACGTGCGACGATGACCGATCCATGGACTTTGTACTTCTTCCAAACCTTTTGAATAGTCTGTTCGGGGCCGTTGTACATGGTCACAAGCTGCTTCATAGTCAGGCCGTCTAAGCGGCCGCGGGCTATCGCGTCGAGGCTTGAACAGTTAGCACATGGTGGCATTGGCTGAAAATGATCAAAAAGTAAAAAATAATGATATTGAAGAGACCAAACATGGCGAACAGTTTACCTTTACCGATATTGCGCTGCCAGCTGCAACTTTCGTGAAGGGAGTGTTGAACGCCGCGACGAGTAATCTTTTAGCCATCTCACATCCAAATATTAAGTCAAAAGCTTACTTCTAAAGAAAGTCATAGCCAAAAAACCAAAACCGAATATGGCCATGACCGTTACTATAGTAATCTGCCTCTATAGACACATATTTTTTTATATTAATTTAAGTTTTCTTTCTTCCATTAACTCACCCACAATTTCTAAGATACAATTTGAAGTTTTCTTGAGCATTTTTGGCTCGCAATATTTTTCTGAATGCGTTGTAATATGTGTTTTACAATTACAGTCTTGGTGTCATGCCTCCTTTTTCTATTGCAGACTTTGTAGTCCATGTCATATGTAATAATGGTTACTTAAGTGAGACTAAAATAGTTTAAATGGTGTTGAATAACATTATTTGCAGTTTGTAGCATAAGAGACTAATAAAATACATTTTAAGTTATTCCAATAGTCAAAATATGGGAAATCATACAACCTAACTGTAATTATGCATTACTTGAACACTTTGTATTTATTAGTTTGTCTGGGCCACTATTATCAGAGTGTTATTTATAAAAAGAACGTCGTATAGAAGAGAATCCCAGCTAAAAAATGCACAAATAACTCCATGCCATTAAAATGGATTACTTTAGTAAATTGGCTTTTAAAAGCTACATTTTCTAGTATAATCGTAAATAGAATGGAAACGTTTAATTATCAGCCAAATAATATTCCCCATCCCCTCTCTCTAAAAGCATATAGAAACGCTTTGATTCTGAGCGCCACGCAACAGCTTTCGCTTTCTTTGTTCCAGGAAGCTCCATTACGACTCTCCGAGACCCGAGTTCAATAAAAATGCACGCATTTACGAAAGCCAACCCAAACTAATGGGCTACATATTTAAAAATGCCTATTTCAATTCCAAATTCCCCGCACGGCTCTCTCAAACACTGCAAATCGATATGGAACGGAAATGTTTTCCGAATAAACCTTTTATCATATAAACCAAGCGGAATGTCTTGCCAGGGGCTCCCATTTTTCTAGACCAGCGTTGCTCCGCTGCAAAACAACGGTTGTATCCTACTCTGGTGCAATTCCATTATCTAACTGTAATTTATCTGGCGTAATATATTGAATGCGATGCATTTCGAGGTAAACAGACCGCTACGGAATGGTCAGTGATTTAAAATAGGCAACTACAATTAACTAATTATATTCAAAAGTAATAGCTTATTCTAAAAGATCAGACATTTTAAAGAGAGAATACTAAAATAAACTAAAAGGTAAAACTGTAAAATCAAATCGATATAAGCACATACTATGTATATAACGTCAATGAATAATTTTCATTATATTATATATCAGTTTGTGATTTGAGTGTCCGCAGAACTCTACGCTACACCAATTATTTTAGAACTTTAAAAAATACCAACATCGACAAAGTGTATCCCAACATATTCTCGAAATAATCTTCCAAGTTTCAAATTAAAACTTTTAACTTCAGCTATTCTATTAAAAAGTTTTGTAACTATAACAGCAGTGCCTTGAAAGCTTTATCTCTTGCAGACGCATTTTTATCTACTAGAGAACCTAAAAAATAAATAAACTCGGACATTTTCTCGAGTTTAAAAGAAATGCAAATAATAATATTGGTAATCGATTTTCGCTGTTAACACATTTAAAAACTTAAAAGTTTTAAAGAAAATTACGAGGAAAATTCGGAAAAAAAACCTCCGTTTAACCATGCGCGCCCTGTGGCTTTGCACGCAGTAGTGCAGAGTGGAAAAAGAAGCTTGTGTTGCAATTTATTCGTCCGCTATGTGAAGTGCGTACAGTAATAGATTTCTGTGTGCAAAACAACTTTTGGGATATGAATTCATAACGAACTGGGTAATATGTACAAACCAAATGCGATGACTGAAGATATCGTACATCAATGGTGTTGCATGTTTAAAGATGGACGTGCTAACGTGCACGATAAGGCAATAAATGGCAGACCACCTAGAGTCGGCAATAAACTTGTACAAGAAATTGACATACAGGTGGATTATGCACCGCTTTCAAAATGACATTGCGTTTCAAATGCTGTTACAGAGCGGCTTTATTTCCAAGTGAGAGAGTTTTTTGTAGAAGGAATATAAAACCTTGTAAGACATATGACAGATGCCTCAGTTTGCATGGTAATTATGTCAACTGTTGTAGGCTCTTAATGTGTGTCTACGGAGGTTTCTTTTCGAACTGCCCACATATTCTTTAAAAACAAAAATTGATTGTGTGATAATTGAACCAGAAAAAGAAATTCTGTAAGTGTTATCTAATTGGATGCAAAATCACTTACATGGTATAAATTTTAGTCACTTAGTCTAAATATTGGTTCTGGTATCTATTGTGAGTTTTTTTTTTTTTTTTTTTTTATTAAGTTTATTGCCAGTTCAACAATTGTACATTGTTATTCATAGCATTGATAAAGTAAGGTATACATGTCATTCGGGATACATAACATAAGATACAAAATTATCGTATCAGGTAGTCCTAAAGGTTTAACAATGGGTCTTGGGTGTTGGCGGGTTAATTAGTCAGTTTTTGTGTTATCCGTTGTTATACATACAGATCCTGTGGGAGTTTACGCTTTAATCTTCTATGCAGATTCTTGCGTCCTAGTTTACAGTGCACAGCGCCTTCGCAGTTGGTGATAGTAAGTTGGAACTTTTTGGTGGTTTTCCTCAAATATTCCTCTATGGTTGGAATTTTTAGATCATGATGGAGTTGGATGTTTCGTACATACCAAAGGGCATCAACTGATATTCTTAGGATTTTGTTCTGGAGCACTTGTATTCTGTTGATGTTGGATTTAGAGGCATTGCTCCATATAGCACAAGCATATGTTGCTAGCGGTCGAATTAGGGATTTATATAAAAGTAGAGAGCAGTTGGTTTTTAGTGATGATTTTCTATTAATTAATGAGTATAGTTTTGTTAGTCTAGCGTAGCATAAGTTAAGCTTTTTATTAATATGAAATTTCCACGATAAGCGTGTGTCTAGATAAACGCCCAAGTATTTCACCGCTTCAGTGTTGGGATTCCATTCAATGTGTGTACCGTTTATTACTAAACTATCGGGATCCTTAATTTTCCTAAGGGTGAATATTTTGGCTTCACATTTTGCTGTGTTAAGGGTTATGTTCCATTTGATTATCCAGTTGTTTACTTCATCGATTGCTGATTGAAGCTGAGAGATTGATTGGTTTAGATTCCAGCTTTGCGATATGATCACTGTATCGTCAGCGTACATAGCAAGATTTTCTCGTGTGAGCGGGATATCTGTAACAAATATGTTAAATAGTAGCGGTCCCAGCACGCTCCCCTGAGGGACTCCGGCTTTGATTGGCTTACTGTCAGAGACAGTTGAATTGATTCGTACGGCAAAGGTTCTATTGTCTAGGAAAGAGTAAAGTATCGCTTTAAGACAGCCTGGTATTGGTAGGTGGAGTATTTTATATTTAAGGCCTTTTATCCAGACTTTATCAAAAGCTTTAGCGAAGTCCAAAAAGATGGCTGTGGTATATTGTTTGTTCTCATATCCAGTCTCGATTTTTTCTACAATTCGTTGAAGCTGATGGCAGGTTGAGTGCCCGCTTTTGAATCCGAATTGGAGTGGTGGGAGGGTATTTAGTTCTTGCAGTTGAGTATTTAGTCTGCAGTAGATTATTCGTTCAAGTATTTTTGATAGAGTATTTAGAAGACTTATTGGTCGATAGTTGTTGGGGTTATTGCTGTTTTTCCCCGGTTTAGGAAAGACAACGACTATAGCATGTCTCCATGCTATTGGGAAATATCCCTGTCTGAGGCAAGCATTAAACAATGTTGCCAGGAATGCGAGTACCTTCTTGGTGAGTCTTTTCAGAATTTCATTGGTGATGAGATCGTATCCCGGAGACTTCCTATTTAGTAGGGCGTCTATGATTTTTTTTATTTCGCTAGGAAAAGTAGGTTGTATGCGATCAGGAATTGGAAGGTGTGTCTCAATATGGTTTTGAATTGCGTTGGTGAAATTACGGTTATTGCCGATTGCGGGAGTAAACCTCTGTTCTAGGTAATTGGCGAATAACTCAGACTTTTCCTTATCTGTGTAATAAGTTGTGCTGTTGGGTGTCATAAGAGGTATTTGCTGAGGTTCTTTTAAGATTCTTCTAGTGGCTTTCCACATACCTGGCTTTCCAGGTTCTAAATTGTCAATATGTTTTTGATACGTTAGAATTTTATATTTATCAAGTTCTCTTTTTATTTGGTGTGTTAGATTGTTTAAGGTATTTTTAAGTATAGGATTTCGTGTTCTCTGCCCTTCACGTCGTACTTTGATTTTTTGTTTAATGAACCAGATGATGTAGTTTGGCGGTATGTTGTACTTTGTTGGTTTGATTCTGTACTTGGCTTGGGTAGCCCGTTGGATGCTGCTTTGAATACTGTTAGTGTAATCGTCCACTGCCTGGTCGGTATCTTTAATGGTTTCAAGATTAGGGGGGTGTTTGATAGTTTGATCAAGAATAGTTTGAAAGCTATCCCAGTTAACAGGGCCGTTTATTAATTTGGGATTAGGAGGGTTGTAATGTGGTGCACTTAGGAATGTTATCACTACGAGTAGGTGATCGGAATCAAGTTCTTGAATTGGTGTTCGATAGATTTGTTTGACAAAGCATTTTTGCAGGATTAGATCAAGGATGTCCGGTTGGTGATCAGCTCGGTAGGGATAATATGTATGTTCTGTAGGGGATAATATTTGAAAATTGTACGAGGCCGAGTAGTTAAGGAGTTGTATTCCCGCAGGGTTGGTAGCTCTGCAGCCCCAGACAGTATTTTTGCTGTTGAGGTCTCCAATCACGAGGGTGCGCTCGTTGGTGTTTAGAAGAATTCGCATGTCATTGCCTATAAGCTTTTTATTTGGTTGTTTGTATGCGCTAATTATGGTAACCTGATTATTATTACAAAGTGTGATTTTTACTGCAGTCGTTTCTATTATGGTCTTCTCCATTATCGGGTGATGAGTGATTGATTTTTTAACTAGTACTGCAACTCCCCCGGAAGCAACTCTAGTATCTCTGTCTTTTCTTTAATGGTGTATCCTGGGATTTTGAAAATTTCATTTTAAGTGAGGTGAGTTGCTGATATGCAGGCAATATCAATGTTGTATCTGGCTAGGAACGCGATAAAAATTGAGCGTTGTCTTACTATTCCGTTTAAATTCCAGTTTAGGATTGTTAAGTTTTGAAGTATTTTATGGTCCATTGAAAATATTGGGGAGGATTGTGTGAATTAGGTATGCTTTGATTTGCGGAAGGAGGGGGATTATAAAATCAAGGAGGATTTTTATTAGGTTGTTTATTATAGGTGAATCGGTAGCGTTTGTTGTTGAGTTTGGTTGTTGGTTTATTGTTGGTTCTCTTGGAATATGTTTAAATTTGGAAGCATAGCTTTGATTAGGGTTTATTGGACTGGATGTGGTCCTGTTAGTATATTTGTTACTGGGAACTTGACTTCGTGCTAGGATATTTCGCTGCTGGTTGTAGTTTTTGCATCCCCTGTAATTGACAGGGTGGTGCTCGTTGCAGTTTACACAGATTGGAGGATCGTTGGGTTTTTTCTGACATTCACTTGTGAGATGATTACCAGGGTATTTAACACATCTAGGTGCTAGATGGCAGTAATTTTTGGTATGACCAAAACGCTGGCATCGGTGACATTGGGGGAGATCTGTTGTTTTCCTGCGCGTTTCTACTTTTACAATAGAGTAGAAGAGTTTATTTAATTTGAATATTTCTTTTGCTTCATCGTTGTTGATAAGTTCAACTGCGCAAATGTAAGAAGGAGTTTTATCCTTTTTTAAGAGACGAGTTACTTTACTTATAGGATAATGCTTGAGCTCGCTTTGAATTTCTTCAGTTGTCAGTAATAGAGGTATATTTTTGATTACTACTGGGAGCGGTTTATTATTTGGATTTTGAAAGGTGTGATAGCCAATATTATTAATTGTATAGAATTTGGTAAGATTTCAATAGTCATCTTCGTTGGTGAGGTTTATGCGAAGGATGCTTCCGTTAAATGAGGTTGTGAAGCTATTAGTAACTATCTTTTTTATGTCGTTAGTTACTTCCGAGTATTTGAGTTTATCACCATTATGTAGAAAGATTGGTTGAATTGTTGTTTTTGGTGCACTTGTTGATTGTGAAACGTTATCTTGTTCGATTTGTCCTTCGGTTGGATTAGGGAGATAATATCTATTTTGTGTTAGCAAATAATTTGTGTCCCATAAATACCTTTTTTTGTACGCTATTATCACTTGCTGGGGATATTTGATCCGATTTCCGCTTGGCATCCGAATCTGATGATTGATTTGTACTTGTGTCCATTTTCGTTTCAGTTGTGTGTTGGTCATTATTTTCTGAAGGAATAAGACTTCCTTTATATATTAGTTTTGGTTGTTTTATCGTGGAGTTAGGCATGTCTGCCGTGATAATTTTTGCCTGCAGTTATCGGGCGGGCCGCGGTCCGTGACCGGCCGCGGCGACTGGTTTGATAATGCACCCACTTGCTAGAGGTAACAATATATTCACTGTGTAGGTGTTAATTTAACTATATGTTAAAAATAATTATTGTTCGTTATAACACTAGGCACTAGACGGTAATTTTGCGACCATTCACGTGCGCGGTTCAACGTAGACTCCCAATTGTGAGTAAAAATCAAGAAAAGAATATCTAAATCAATTAGTAAATTTTGTTTACAATCAGTAAAATAATGCCTCAACTATACTCTATAGACCTTTTTTTATTTCTTTTATTTTTACAAAACTTTTTCAATAGAAAAAGATCAAAAATTATAACGAGCTGTTAATTAAATAAAATAAAAAATGTGGATCATTAAACACAACAAACAAATAAGTTCAAACGTAGACTACTACGAAATGTGTGGGCTCACAAAATCAACAATTTATAATTATCGGCAAAATGAATCGAGAATACGACCGATCCAAGTTTGCGACGTAGCCAAGAAATATAGAAAATCTGACCACCAGGATGAGGTAACTGCTAACAGGGCAACTCATAGCAAGCGATCTGATCGCAAGAGAAGTGATGAAATGGTCCGCGAATTGAAAGAGAACAGATCAGGATCCTAGGCAAAGCATGACCAAGCTGGCAAAAAATGGGTGTGGCAAAGTTGACGGTCAGTCAAGGTTTAAGCACTGTTGAACGACATCATATGCTGGCTTTCTGACATTGCTTTACAGACGAAAGAACTTCATCAATGACAAGAAGGTGAATCGCTAAAATGACTGTTGGATTTACCAAAATGCCTCTGAAGTGTCTGCCGCCATGTATTTGAAATTTGTCTTCTATACGCTGGTGTTGAGGTTTGTCATCAGCAAAGGGGATGTCATAGCGTCCCGCTAGGTGACCGCTAACAGCTATATCAACGTACTGAAGACAGTTGTCAAGTCTTGGATAGAAGAGCTGGCCACTAGGTAGGAGTACGTGTGCCAACAAGACTTTGGTTAAGTCCACAAGGCATGGCTAAGCAACGATTTATATTATCACTAGTCCGTTGAATCCAGCCTCCTTGACTACCACGAGTGGGGTATTGTCGAGATGAAGATCAACAGAAGTCTCATAACGCCAAGGACAGCTTAAGGACCACCATCACGTAGGTAATGATACAAATAAACAAGGAGAAAGTTGTGTTGGCCTCGGAAAGTTTAAATCCCAGTTCAATAAGGTCGTAGCTGCTGATGGGGGTTACATTGAATAATATTATTTTCAATACCATTTACTTTAATAATGCTAAATTTCGTGTAAACGAATTTATTTTTTTTATATTGTAATGTTATTTTCATTGTTCATTTATTTTCTGGATTTACCTTGATGACCTTGTACTAAAATTTTGCAAAATTTCAAAGCTTTATTAAATCAATTTTTCCTATCTAATTTTTCTCAAATCAAAATTTTGAAAAATAGGAAAGTAGTCTTTGAATTACTTCACCCCCTCCCTTCAAAAAAAAACGTATTTATCCAAACCCTTTAGTTCTTTAAAATCATAAAAGTTAAATATTACATACAAATGTCATAATTGCCAATTCTACATCAAACAAAATTTCACTCAGATAATTGGCATGACTATGGTGACCTCAAAACTCATCGGCGCATTTATTCCCCATGAGCACAAGTAAATGATGTATAACATACTGCTATATGTCGTAGTCCATTTTTCCTTGTAAAGCATATAACAAATTATTTCTACCGCTGTACTATGTAGGAGGGAAAGGGGGAGTTGTACGCACCTACATACCTGCAAGTCTCTTTGTTGTGAATGTTTTTAGAGTTGTTGAACTGTTCTGATATGTATCGAACGCCACATTTATTTACATTACTAGCATTAATATTAAAGAACCGATTTTAATAGCTTTGAAAAGTTGAAAAAGTGCGTACCAGTAACCGACAGTGTGGGTAATGGTACGAGTAATGAAAAGTGTATATCTGCATTGAAAGTATGAGTCACAATTCAACCGAAAGGTAAAGTAGGTTATACATAAAATCTACATTAAAAAAGTTATGAAACTTTATTTTTTACCCTTGTTAGGCCTCACAGATGTTGCAAATGAAATCTGTAACCACTTCAGCGCTACTACATTCAGCGTGAGCCCAAGCACCGTAACTGACACATACCAGAGCTCCCTATGGCGTCTACACTCCCCACAAATTATGCAGACGTCTGCACCATCACTGTCAATACGTAACTAGCCACCCTCATTTTCAAAATTATCCTCTTCTTCAGAGTAGACGCTAACTTCTGATTCTGATTACGAACTACTTTCTTTAATTTTCCTCTTGTCTTCTGCCGACATTTTTTGCTGATACCATTTTAGATTTTCTGTTTTCTTTTTCAGTCCGTATTTTTACAGCTCCCTCTTTCTCCTTTTTGTTTCTTTTCTTTCAAAATGTTCTTCCTCGACATAAAAATCAAAATTTCACACTTAGTACACTTAGGAGTAGTAACTATAAGGATGGCCGCTAGGAGGGAGCACGCAGGCGATAATGGGGAAGGCTATGCGGCCGAGCTCGCACGGTTACCTTCAGTGACGTAGCAAAATTGTAAGTACGAGTCAATTATTGTCGTGTACTGTTTATTTTAATCAGCTTTTCGAGTGTTGGACTCGCGCCTCGTCCTTTTTTAAAATAACAAGTTCCGGAACGAGAGCAGCGCAGGGCCGAGACGATCGACCCGGCATAATATATAATAATAGGATAAGGAAAGTCGTGTGATGTTCACACCAGATTTTTTAAGACTAGTTTACGTCTCTTTGGCGCCAGTACTTACAGATTCCTTTAAACAATAGTGAGCCCACTTTTATCTACGTCGAATATTCCTGCAGGATCAAACTTATACTTCTCCATGAGTTGAAGCAAACTGTCATAAAAAAATTTTACTTTGGACTTTGTGAAACCTAAAATCCGATTCACGCTGGTAGCTTCAGGCTTGCGTAGACTGATTTCGCACGCTTTGTCTCTCAGTTGAAGTTGTGACAGGTTATTTCTCTCTGCGAATTCATACGCAACTATACGTAGATCTGTTAATGTCATACCATAAAAGAGATTTCATAAAGTGATGATATGATCAGCTAACTTTTTCCAATTCCCGTGTAAACACAGGATTTCGTCCCATTTTTGTCACTCCAACTAATTGCAATTTACTTCGTTTCCGCAAGGCAGCCTCATAAATTCTGTAACGACGATCTGTCTCGTGAATTTTACAACCGTTTCGAATAGCTTCAAGTGCTTCTTTCAAAGATTCGCCAGTCCAGAAAGCTTTTCCCGGTTTTCTTTTGTAATTCCATGGCATCTGTAAGAGAAAAATAAAAAAATAAATGCTTTACCAAGAACGAATAATTAACTGACAAGGGGTAATGATACGCATCCGCCTCTCAGTACCCCAATGTAAGCCATTTTGAAAAACTGAAAATTTTAACCATCCACGAAATGTTATTAATTTAATGCAATGCGGAACCACGACTAGATAGATGTCTGAGTATCTGGTAAAAACAGTTATTAAATTAATTAAAAAATTGCATTACTTACCTTCAACTCTCTAAAAAAATGATTAAAACACTTCTTACAAAATTATAAAGAATGCACATACTTATTAGAGAGCCAGCATGGTCCAGTGGTTAAGGGGCAGGCTGCGATGCTGCCTTGCGGATGGTCTATTCAGTCACCTAAAAATAATTGAGTACTTGCGTTCACTTCGAACAAAGGGTAATAATGGCGATCTCCATCGCCCCGTATCAGAGATGGTGCGCGACGACCGGGCAGAGAATGCGAACATACGAGAGCCTTAACCTCTTTGTTTGCAGGCCGTGCTCCCACGCGGAGCGTTACCATTATTACATACTTAGACGAATTCTGGAATGCAACTGAACTGAGCGCAAGCAACACTAATCTCGACATCGTAGTTCACAGAAACCGCCACAAATGGAGCGGTATGTCAGATAATATCGTCCGTACCATTACCTCTCTCCCTTCTTGTATTTGCATAATTGAATCCGCTTTACAAAAAAATCATTAAAAAATAAAATAAAATCATTTTTATCCAATTTTAAACATCAGTTTAATAAAAAAAATGATACCTAGTAAAACTAATCAAATATCAGATTTCCCAAGTTGATGATACATATATATAAAAAAAATATTTAGATCTTTTTTAAACTCCGGCCTTAAAGTTAAACACCTCTCTCTATCAATACATAAATTATCAACCAACTCTATATTTTTGGCACTCAAAATCGTTAATCCAAACATCCTAGAGTATACGTTAGGACTAGGATTCGTATTTCAACATCTCGAATATTCAAATATTTAATTATTATAAATTTCTATACGTATAATTCAAATAATTTTCATAGATTAATATAATGCAAATATTTGGGATTAGTATTTAAACACTTGGAACACTTTAAATTCGTACTAAATAAATCAGAATAGTGTAAATGTAAAGGTCGCTTTTGCAAGGTGCGAGGTTCCAATACAACTGCCAAACTTAAATAAATTCCACACGTAGAATAACAACTCCGATAATTGACGAAGAAAAAAGTAGACGGAAATAAAAGAAATAGACACACATGAGTGCTTTTAATTTATTGGCATTATAATATTTAGTTGACATCTACTGAATCTTAAATGATTCATTATGTAAAATTAATTAAGTAAATAAAAGTTTACTATAAAATATTTCTTTATTAGAGCAACAGATGTCACTACGAGAAAATTATTTTAATCGATTAGATTTTGAAGTGTTTTTACTTTTGGTTATACTATTGAATAACACTTAAAAATCTAAAATGCTTATTACAAAAAAAAATTCGGTTTGTTCATAAATAAGTAAATTTTTTAATTCATTCTCTAGTACATTCATAAAGTATTTTTCTCGGCATATAAATTAAATACATACTAACCAGCTCCATCCCCTTTTTACTTTACAGAATTATAAATTTTGATCTTTCCAGCATCAGTCATTACCTACAAGGTTGTCGAGGTCAATTCGAAAAATGGATAAACAATGAAATTAATATTAAAATATGATAATAATTAAATTTATTTACATGTAACTTAGCACAATTAAAGCAAATAATATTGAGAATCATGTTATTCAATGCAACCGCCATCAGTGAACACGAACTTGTCGTGTAGGAACCTAAACTTGCTGCCGACCAACTCAACTTCCTCCTCTTCTATATGTGCCATTACCTCCACGATGGAGATATCTAAGCTGTCCCTGATGTTATGTGTAATACTTCTCATTAACCTGCGCTTTGACCACGGCACATACATAGTAGTCTCGGGGGTTGCAGTTGAGACTGGAGGATGGCGCAGAATTGAGGAATCCATCTATGTAAGCCATGTATAGCAGCAGGGACATAGAAGTACCACTGAAATACTGGAGACCCCAGAAACATAGAAATACTGCACATCGACCTTTTTGAACATCAAACAGGCTTTAGACCAGGTTGGAATAATGGTTTCTTATTTCAAATAATGAAACGCTTCTCCATTCCAATATATCTGATACTAAAATAATATCTATATGATTTTCCAGGTGAAAATGAATAACGCGATTTCTAATTATCATCCCATTAAAGTCAGAGTACCGCAAAGCAGTGTCTTTGGACCTCTCCTGTACTTGACTTATACGGCAAATATCCCAATAACAGATAAAACCGAAATTGCAACATTCTCTAATGATATGGCTGGGTTACCTGTCCAAAGAAAATCCGAATTAGCATCCCAATAACTCCAAAATTATATTAACCTTCTCCAAGAAAAGTTTGATAAGTGGGGAATTAGTACAAATATCGCTAAGCCTGCCCAGATGACATACAAACAAGCGCACTGTTTTGTCTGCCCACATGTCACGATTAACAACGCTACTATTCCAGTAAGGTCAGAGGTTAAATACATGGGACTGCACCTAGATCAGAAAATCACTGGGCACCCCACACAAAAGCTAAGCGTAAACATTTTGATCTGAAACTCAAACAAATGTAAGTACTAGCTGATAGGACGCCGATCCCAATTCTCATTAGACAAAGTGTTTTTTTATAAAATCATATTCAGGTCAATTTAGGTATATGAGCTTTAACGTGGGGTTGCATAAAATATCAAAATTGTGGAATAATTTCAGTCTAAAGCGCTTTGTTCAACTGTTGATGCGCTGTGGTATATATCAAATCAGACATTTCATACAGACCGGGAAATTCCTTAAGTAACCGTCGTCATCCATCAACTAACAGCTTCCTATCACTTTATTCTCATAGGACATGAGAACACTTTGGTAGATGACTTATACGCCGACCTTACCATTTCCAGAAGATTAAACTGAATGTGGCCAAAAGACTTAATACTCCGAGGTGACTAAGACTAGTCTTGCATCCAATAGGCATAAAATTGCTGGATCGATTTTCCCCAAGCTCATACTATATACGATGGCATATTTTATGTGACATTAAATTGATAAAATAATAACTTGTTTTTTGTGGTTTTATTTTTTCAAAACTGTAAACTGTAAACCAAATGAAGAAAATTGAATTTTTGAGATAATCGTAGAATTTTCACTTCTCAATTTAGACTAGTATAGTATTACTTATCTTCTATTCATTTTTTTTATAGTTCTCTAAAATTATTTGTTGTATACAATAGAGTCGTAGCTGTAGTTGTCAAGAATATTACTCCGCTGTCTGGACATCCAGCGCGTGAGCGAGTTCGAGTCTCGCTAGAAACTCATGGGTGTAAGTGATATAGTATGTAAGGTCGCATGTTAGTTGGCACAATAAGCCCTTAAAGCTGCAGTGCTAAGAAGTGTGCCACAAAGGAAAAAAACGTATACAAACGATAAGTGCATTTTTTCTACGACCTGAAAACCATATACAGGGTCGTCAAGGTAATAAAAGTAACATTGAATGCAAGAAAAGTTAAAATTATTTATATGAAATTTAGCATAATTTTAAACCTACTGCAAGCCAACATACATGTTTCATTACCTTCCATGATGGAGGTTCCTATTAACCTTCACCTTGACCACGACCAACACATAATTGTCAAGGGGATTGCTCTCAAGGTTAGAGGGTGGACACAAGTCGGAGGACCAATGATGTTATGTATAGCCATCCCCGAGTCTGCTTTGTGAGCTGGAGTGGAGTCTTACTTGAACACGTACTCCCACCCAGAAGGTGGTCACCTTCAGACCTTCCTCAAAGAAGTGGGACTCCCTAATATTCCCTTTGCTGCTCACAAGTCCCTACACCATCACAGAGGTGGAAGACTTTGTATGCCTGACGGTAGGCACTCCAACGGTCATTTGGGCGATTCACCTTTCTGTCCTAGATGAAGTCCTTTTCGTTTAAATAGCCACAGGAAACCAGCGCTGTCTTGCTTGATGTCGGTCAGCAATACTTGGGGCTTTAACTGCCTGTCCATTTTTTTTTCTTAGTTAACAGTTTTAGTTTTTCAAGACGAAAGACTTGTAGTACTCTACTAGATTAACCTTCGACCTCTCCACTCCCATTTCTTTTGCCAGGTCAGTCATGCACCGCCCGGGATCCTGATCGAGATTCTCTTTTAATTTGCAGGCGAATTCGTTACTTCTCTTGTGACCAAATCGGTTACTGTAAGTTGCCCTATTTGTAAGTATTTCCTTCTGCTAATCAGATTCCCTGTACTTCTTCACTACGTCGTCAACTTGGTTTTGTTTGTAGCCAAACCACCTAGTAATTTCTGTTGGCGATTTTAAACTCACCTTGTCAACAACCTTAAGTTGTTAATTACCTGAAGCTAACTTTGCACATGGGCAGAAGATGGCCTTTCAAATTTTCTGTAATACAGTAAAAAATCTGGATTTACCTCGATAATCCTGTATTTATTAATTTTTTTAATATAGAGAATAAAATACCATATTTGCTTAGACTATGATAATGAGATAAATCATTGTTTTTTTTAAACATTCATAACATTTAAAAAACAAAAGAAGAAATGTTGCTAGTACTATTTGTTTTAAGAAAATAAAGATTTATTCGGGCGACTTGTTTGTCGATATTTAGAAGGCAAGCATCAGATAATCGTGTTTATCTAGCAATCCAGAATAAAGTTCAAATTCTTATTGTTAGAAAATATATGATGAAATAAAATGGGGAAGAACTTCAACACATAACAGTATAGACTTCGCTTAAATAATTACAAAAGAATACATACTCATAATGCTACAAAAGTTAGCCCAATGTTCCTTTTATTTAAATGAGTTTCTGATTCTGGTGCTATTTAAGTTCATTATTATATTATATAACCAAAAGTGTACAAAAACCTCCTGGAGAAATTGAACAAGTTAAAGGTGCAAAAAGTAGCATTTGTAGATCATACGTTTGCTATAATAAACAATAAATAAACATAAACACAGCCAATGTGAATCATTGGTTGTAATGGTGCAAAGTTCATCACAAACAAGTTATATGAATGTGGTGGGTCTTGGGTCACCTAGTTTCTGTAGCCGGAAAGATAAACACTAAAATGTATCTTGATATTTTTGACAACTCTGTGCTTCCAACTCTCTGGTGACTGTTCGATGAAAGATCTTTTCTGTACCAACTGGATAATTATTCTATCTATACAGCAACGATTATTCCGTCGTGGTATTGAGTAACTGGACTGGCTTTCTAACATTTCTGAAAAGAATTGAAACCCAGATATCGGGGTTATAAATATTTTTTATTAAAGTAGTGTCGAGTATAGACCTAGAACTCATGTATCCTCCAAAGTTTTTTCTCGATTTAAGAACATTAACTATTTGGCCTATAAAAGATTTAAACAGCAAAGGAAGTGTGTAGTCATAATTAAGATTTATAAAAGGCACACTTCATTGTCAGTTACAATTCGCATAAGATCTATACACTTCCGATTACTCATTATTTTAACTCTAGTGTAGATATTCTTGTCTCTGGTGATATAAATTCTTTCACTTGAGGATTTTATGTTATAAAATAATAAAAGTTTTTGTGCTTCGTACATCTGCTTTATGATGAATTTGAGAATTGCTTATAAACATTGAAGACTTTGTGAAACACTTGTTTTGAAAATACTGAAATTTATTTATTTGTGAATTAGAAGCTGCTCTCTGTACTTGACAGGCGTAGGTAATAAGTGCCTTAAAGGTTATTGATGAATAAATTTGTGTTTAAATGAAGTGTAGCCTAGGTATTTTTTTTATCAAAGTAAACTCCTAAGTATTTTTATAGTGCCACTTGTAGTGTTTCATTTAATGATTTGGTTGTTTTTAGCAATGTTTGGTGGCGTTGGTTGTCTACAAAAGATGAATATTTGCTAGTATTAACCTTAATGCACCATTTGTTAAACCAGAAAATTAGTGTGTTGATATTGTCTTGTAATTGTTGCGTTTTTTAAATATATCATGGTGTCGTGACAGTAATACTATGTCGTCCACGTATATAACTAATAGTAGAACAGTAGATTATAAATGATTATTCAATATTATGGGTCTTAATAAGGCTATAGCATTAAGAGTTTTTTTCTAAGAAAACAGAATTGATTTTTACTGCAAAGAAGCGCTTTATCAAAAAAGATTTGCTAACGTGTAGAAGATAGTGTGAAATATTAGGTCACAACATCTTATAGATTAAAGCGCCGGCCACACTATCAAACGTTTGTGCAAGTTCGAGAAAGAACGTTACATGTTGTTTATTTTCAAAACTATTTTCAATGAGTTTTCAAGATACGGAATAGTTATAGGATTGTAAGTTTCATGTAAAAATTATATTAAAAGTAAAAATTATATCATTTCTATTTAAGAATGGCGAAAGACAGACAAGAATGCTTTTTTCATACAATTGAAAACAGTTTATTATTAGGTAACTGCTTAGATTTTTGGATTTTTCCAGGTTTTGGGACAAGGAACACGTGAGCGTGTTTCTATGTTGTAGGAAAGTATCTCACTTTTAGAGGATGAAAGTGTTGATTAAAGAAATAGAAGGCTTTGGCAAGAAACTTTTTGATAACTATATTAGGAATGATATCCCGTCTAGGTACTTCTTTAAGTATTATTTTGATAGATGATATAACAGGTTGTCCAAAAATTTTCTAGAATTTAGCCTGTTTGATATAATTTATTCAACAAATTAAGAAGAAACTAGTAGTCTCCCTCAACACCAATCACTTCCTGGCACTTGTCGGACAAAGGGTCGATTCCGCAAGCATAAAAGCTTTGGTCCTTAGAATTGAAGAAGTTGACCGTTTTGGTTGTTGGTGAGCTCATGAGAAATCCATTTTTATTTCTTCCAAGTCTTTCCAAGGTCGTGCATAATGTCGGAAATTGTCCAGGAAAAGCAATTCTCCTCAATTGCTTCACGAACGGATTCACGATCAATTTCCCTGTGCATCAAATATTCATTTTCGGCTTTAAATTCATTAAAACGCCCATAAACTCCCGATTTTCCAACTGTTCCTTCATCTCAGGCCTCATTGGTCCGGTGAACAGTTTCAATAGCAGTTGAACCCAAACGATACTTGGGTAACATCAAAAATCATTTTTATTCGCACTTAAGCTCCATCCTAAAACAAGTATATAAGTGTTATATATCTAAATGAGCGGGAGATTATAAGCTTTCAAATAGAACCAGAAATATAGTATTGCAAAAAATTATATCAAACAGGCTAAATTCCGGAAATTTTTTGGACAACCTATTAGGTACAATTAATTGAGATTACTGTTCTATAATAATAATTGAGCAACTGCGTTCATTTCGAACAAGGAATAATAATGACGATCGTCTAAGGCGCGGTGCTTGCCATATCGCCCCGCATCAGAGATAGTGAGCGACGACCAGACATAGTAAGGGCGAACGCATGAAAGCCTCAACCTCTTAGTTCGCAGGCCGAGCTCTCCCGCGGGGTGTTGAGCTACATCATTATTTAATAGTACCTAGATAGCAAATCCGAGATGCATTGTTTGTAACTATCAATTCTGCGGTTTAGTTCTGTTTTGATTAAGAGGTTTTTGTTCTTTGCCAAATATATATTATTGAGTTTTTTCTTTAATAAAGGTTAATATATGAGCAGATGAATTACTGTAGTTTGTTTTAGATGTAATCTGGATCCTAGTGATTTAGATTATAGTCGAGGATATGGATGAGTTAACTTTCTCAATTGTAAATTCCAATTATTCGTTCTATTTAAGTGAGGCAAAACATACTATAGCTTTCTTTAATATTTTTTGGTACAAAATCTAATCTATGTGTCCACGAATTAATTAGGAAAAGTATATTTATTAAAATATAAAACAATAATGAACGCCGGCTCAGGGGAAATACCAGAACTTCTCAAATATGAAGATAGAACACTACTACAGAGCCGAAAAACTTTATTAAATAAATGCATAGAAGAAGGGAAAATACCTCCAGGATGAAATAACGCTATTGTGGTATTAATACATAAAAGAGGCGATAAAACACTGTTAAAAACTATAGACCAATTAGTCTGTTGCGTCAAAGTTACAAATTACTAACCAAAATAATAACAAACAGATTAACACAGAAACTTGACTCGCACCAACCGCCGGAGCAAGCGGGATTTAGAAAACAATACAGCACGTTAGACCACATACAATCACTCCGAAACTTAATTGAAATACCCACCAGTACAACATAGATCTATATCTTGCTTTTGTTGATACAATAGAAATATAGGCCATTTTCAAATCATTGCAAAACTGTCGCATAGACTCAAGATACATAAAACTTTTGGAAAACATCTATAGAGGAGCAACCAGCACGGTGAGGATGCACGAAAATAGTAAACCAATAAAGATAGAAAGAGGAATCAGGCAGGGCGATTCAATTTTACCGAAGCTATTCACACTGGCATTAGAGGGCGTTTTTAAAAAACTCCATTGAGAAACGAGATCCAATGATAGATAGTCGGAGAACGAACAGATGACGTTGTTCTGATATCCGATAACGAAACAGATCTGGAAAAAATGCTAAATAAATAAAACTAGGAGACAATGACATCGAGAACATAGACAATTACGTATATCTGGGCCAAAGAATAACTATAGACAAAGATATGCAGAACGCAGACTTACAGAGAAGAATAAAATTGGCATGGACGGCTTTTGGAAGGTTAAAACATATACTCAAAAATACAAGTAAAAATTTTACAATACATATGAAAACACGAGTATTACAACAATATATTTTTTCTGTACTGATATATGGAACAGAAACATAGGCGCTCACAAAAAGAACATTACAGAAGATACAAGTAACACAAAGAAATATGCAACGAACAATACTGAATATCACACCAAAAGACAAAATATCAATAGACAGAATCAGACAAACTAACCAAAATGGAAGATATAGGTCACACGATAATGAAAATGATATGATTTAAGTTCCGTTGATATGATTTGTGTTAACGGTAACTTAAATTTTTAAGTAAACAAATATCCAATATAACAGGCTGACAATCTCTTTTATATGACTAGTAGCTTGGTTCAGTTGGTGCTGATAGCTGAATAGCGTGGTTTGAAATATAATTTTGCAAAATATATTCGTTGGGATTGTTGGTCCTGCTACCTCAGAGGGTATTTTTAAAATTAGTATCACATAATCATGTCATTATATGTATATTATATTGAAGAATTTTAAACTTCTCGTCGTTTGCTAGGTAAGTTTCAGTAACTATTAATATATCTATATCGTGTCTTATTAGAAAAGAGATAAGAGTTTCCTACCTTATTAGACCATTGGTATTAAAATTTAGAATGGTAAGATTAAATAAAAAATATAAGAAAAATGAAATGTATTTTCATGACACTTAGTACAATAAAAGTAAATTGTATCAAGAATCACATTATTCAACGTACCCCATCAGCAACCACGACCTTCTCGAGGCGGGACCTAAACCTGCTATAGGTAAACACAACTTTCTCCTTGTTCGAATGTACCATTATCTCCATGACAGAAACCCTCAAATTTCCCTTGGTGTTACAATGCCTCTCATTAACCTTCGTCTTGACCATGTCCCACATATAGTAAATCGATTGCAGTCAGGTTGAAGGGTGGCCATAAGTCGAAGAACTGGTAGTAAAACAATGTATAGTCATGCCTGAGTCTGGAACATATACTTCCGTCCAGAGGCTACCCCTTCTATACGGGGCTTGACAACTGTGCCCAGTACGTTGATATAGTCGGCGGTCATCCTCAGGCCTTTCTCAAATAAGTACTGTTCACAAGCCCCAGCACCATCACACAGACAGGAAAATTTATATGTATGAGAACCGAAACTTCAGAGACACCTTGGGAAATCTAACGATCGTTTTGGCGGTCATCTTCCTGTCCTGGATGAGGTTTTTTCGCCTAAAAAAAATCTCAGAAAGCCCATACTGTACTTGATGTCCTTCAGCAGTGCTTAGGCCTTTAAGTTCCTGTCCATATTGTTTTTCTTTAGTCAGCAGTTGGTGGTACCTCGGGATAAAAGACATAGTGCAAGACTTAGTGCATTACTAGACTGGCCGTCGATTTTGCTACGCCCATTTTTTGTCAGGTCGGTCATGGTCATGTTCCGCCCAGAATCCTAGTCGATCTTCTCTTTCAATTAACGAACGAATTCATTATTTTGTCTTGTGATCAGATCGCTTGCTGTAAGTTGCCCTGTTAGCAGTTACCTCCTCCTGATGCTCAGATTTCCTATATTTTTTGGATACGTCGTAAACTTGGGTCTTTTTACAACCAAACCACCCAATAATTTCTGTCAACGATTTTCAGCGCAAAGGGACTCGGGTGTAGCAGTTATAAATCATATTTCCGGTTCATTTTGTTGATTATTTAGAGATAACTTATTATGTTCCCATAATAAAACTTAACATAATAAAAATTAGGATTTACCTCGAATCCCCATAGGTGGTATTTTCAAAATCGGGGTTATTGTAATTACTGTATTTGCGGTGTCGTTTGCAGTCAGTTTCCGCCGGAGAATAATATTTATTATTCCTTAATTCTGCCTTGTTAAAAAAGTTCTTTTCGTTAAAAAAATCAATGGCCGTTTGTTTCAGTCAGTTTTATCTTGATTAGTTTTCCATTCGGGCATCTTCGAGGCTGATGTTACCGGTGTAGGTAAGTCTGAAACTACCAATGTAAGCATTGCCTATGTTTGAAATGTTAGCGTAGCCGACGCTAGTTGTGGTAATGTATTTTAATCGTCTCTTTACACATTAGTTGGTGAATAGAAACTTATAAGTAAATAATAAACAGAGCAGTAACGTAGCTGGAGATAACATTAAACCACCACCATATAGTTCGCGCTCAGCTTAAAAGCATTCTCTTATTTAATACCTTCAATTGTAAATTTTTTTTTTTTGAAAAAGTCGACGAATATAAATAGCACAGTTTGCTTTCATCATAATCACTTTTTACCATCTGTATGTGGTTAAAGAAATTAGTTTTTTACAGCTTAATTAATCTTATCTTAAATCATGTTATCATAAATAGACATAAATAAATAGTGAGTTAATTCCATAATTACCAGCCCATAGCCCTTTTTAAAAAGCAAATATCTAATCTACTGCAAATATTCCATACATCTAGATTAATATTTCAGTTCTCTTCATAGCAGGAAAAATTCTTTATAAGCTCAAGATACTTAGGTGAAATCTTTATAAGTAAAGCAGATCAAATAGTCTCATTTTTTCCAAGGTGGGCATACAATTCAATTGTTTGAATTTAGAGAAATGATTTCTTTGAACTAAACACGCCATATAATATCTTCATTAAGTCTACCTTGAGCACTTCTACTAAAAGTTTAAATAAGTCACGAGCTTTACTATTCTTGAGAACGCCATTTTCAGCTACTTCCCCATCAAAAGTTCCATCTCTGTCTAGCAAGGAATCACGTTTTCTATCTTCAGCTTCCCTTTATTCAATTAAAACTATTCAAAAGTATCTGACTCGTCTATGCCAAACATTCTGCCTTGGTTACATAAGAGTCCGTCTTATACACTCTACGCAATAATGAATTGGATCAAGTATATGATTGAAATGTATAGCTATAAAAATATAGTAGTGCGCCAAAGAAACCACAACAAAACTAGGCGGCAGTGTGCAAAAGATGTGCATAAATGTGACAATTTCTAAAACACTATTGTATATGTGATACAGACATAATAAAAATCCAACCATATCATAAAACACAACAAACCTTTGAATTAATAATTCATTTTACTGATCACTTATGAGTACTTTTACCATTGTGTTTTATAACCTGAATTATTCAGATGGAACAGAATTAGACAACGATCTCAAATAGTCAATGGAAAGTTCAGATCAACTTTGTTTAACTGCCTGCTGTAGTTCTTAAGAGCAATTGAATTGTTTGGTATCTAAATAAAGTTTTTGTGACAATCATTCCTAAACGTTTTCTCTGATATTAAGGTTGGAGGAATGCGATAGCCAATTAAAAAATGTATGTTCTTTTCTAATTTCTGCCTGCATTATTACTAAACCAACGGATTTATTATAATCCCATGACTGAACCAATATCAATTCGCCGTCATAACAAAATACGTCATTACGTAGACCATGCCAATAATAGAAAAACTATCCAGTTCATGTATAACTAAATATAACATTTTACGACTATCGTATCTAGTCAATTGTTCCATAGCAAAAAGAAAACGTGAAGTACAACGCCATTAAAGCAAGTCGTCGTTGAAATTTTTTACGTTTCAATAGTAGGCAGCGCTTAAGTAGTTTCTCAATAGTTCTTATTGATGCATTTGTTCCTGCATTCTAGGCAATTTGTCTAGCTGTTAATGGCAAATTCAATGCTTTGTGCTATATTGCTCGATGTTCTTAGTTTTCAACCATTGAGTTTCTTCGTAAAATTGTTCGCAATCTAGTGCAAATGATTTATTTTTTCGAAGAATATCCTTCTTCATGGGACGATTCAATTTTTCCAACTTCTTCGGTTGCTAAGTAGTTTTGCTTCACCATTTTAGCACACCATATTCAATTTAGGATGTTTTTAATTTGTTTTTTTAGATACACCTTGTTATTGTTACGCGTTTGTTGTACTAAAACTTACACTAGTCATGTCCAAGAAACGCGTTATTTTGAAGTTCACAGTGGTTACGTTAACTAATACATAATGTAAGCTAATATTGCGTGATAACATGTATTATTTGATACGCAATGTCACTGGAAATTTACAGCATTGTTTTGATAAAATGTCATTATATTAGTGTATTAAAAGTTTCGCAAGAATTTACTGGTCGTATTCATGTTACGCAGTGCATATGTGTTTATTCTGGGTTTAAACAAAGTTCTACTCTTTTTCATTATATAATAGATACCTACTCTCATTAGACAAATTGTCTTTTCTCTTTTCTCTCCCATAAATCATTTTTCCTTTTTCCCAATATTTTTTCATAAATCCACTACTATTTCTTCTTTCCATTATTCTTCTGTAGGCTTTACTTTTAATTTCGGTGGCTATGTGGCGTTCATTATCTAATCAAAACTACGTAGATTATTTATGTGATATACTAGTATTCAATCCTGCCCATACCCTACCCAACTCGCCAAGACGCCTGGCAAGCGTGGCGTTTTACTGCCAATTACTCCCTAATGATAATGATAATGTCTAACTCCAGAACGAAATAACCCCAGGTTAGTAGAGCGAACAGCTCACAATCTAACCCTGATGCGTCAGGCTGCCCCAAGGATTCTGGGGCAAGATTTCGAATTTGAAATGTAACCACAAATCAATACAGATAAGCAAACTATGGATTGCAACGTACAATGCTCGTACACTCAGAACGGATGATATGATTATAGAGATGGAAGAGGAACTAACAAAAATAAATTGGGATATTGTTGGAATAAGTGTAATCCGAAGAAAAGGAGAAGAATGGATTAAGCTCAAGTCAGGAAACACGATAATACACAAAGGCGGAATAGATGGAACCACGGCAGGAATCGGACTGTTCGTTAACAAAAAATGGACACCATATATAAAAACCTTTAAATCAGTATCAGAAAGAGTTGCTTATATAATTCTAAAAATTACGGCAACAATAAAGATCAAAGTTATACAGGTATACGCCCCTACTTCCTCCCACACGGACGAAGAGATGGAATTGTTCTACGAACATCTAAAAATAGCTATGCAAACGGATCCTCAGGTTGGACCATCGTTATGGGGACTTTAATGCCAAATTAGGCAAAAACAAGAACCCGATGAAGAATATATGGGTAATTTTGGAATAGACCAAAGAAATGAAAGAGGAGACATGCTAATGAATTTCATGAACGAGCATAAACTATATGCTATGAATTCCTTCCTTAAAAAAAGACCCAGTCGAAAATGGACCTGGATATCACCATCCGGAAATACAAAAAACGAAATAGATTATATTTTGACAAACAAAAAACAAAAAATAAATGACGTTACCGTACTAAACCTATTTAATACGGGGAGTGACCACAGACTGGTAAGAGCTGTACTGACTATTGATAAAAGAACAGAAAGAAAACAATTAATCGGGAAAAATTCAATAAAACTGACAGCAGAAGAAATAAAAAGAAAGGGAGAGGCGTATAGAGAAATAATAAACAAACAGTTAGCTAATGATGATATTGATGACAAAATACTCACAATAGATGAAGTAAATAATAAAATAACTACAATAATTAACACTTCGATAAAAGAACTACGGAGAATTATACCACGCAAAAGAACAGAGATATTATTAATGCAGATATCAAGAGTCTAATGGAAAACGCAGACGACTAGCAAAGGAAAATAAAAGAATAACAGAAGAATTTAAGCAAGTGAATAAACAAATAAGAAAACAGATAAGAGTACATAGAAGACAAATACAAGAACAACAAATTAATGAAGTAATAAAGAAAACCAAGGAATGAAAATACTTCAACAAAAAATGAGAAAGAAAGAAACGTACGCATTACGTAACAAAGATGGTATAATAATCCACGACAGAGATGAAATTTAAAAAATTATAGAAGAGTTTTACACCGAATTATAGGAATCCAAAGTACATCAAGAAATAGAAGACAATGCCATTAGAACTAGAAAGATTCAAAACGTGGGATCCGAAGAACAACCCGATATAACCATAGAAGAGGTGAAGAGCACTATGAGAGAATTCAAATTTAATAAAGCTACAGGAGATGACGAAATATCAATAGATATGATCAGAGAGACTGGGGATAATTTAATATCAAAAATAGCAAAACTATTAAACACATGCTTAAAAACAACTCAAATACCCAAAACCTGGAAAAACTCAAACGTCATATTAATATACAAAAAAGGAGAAAACACAAAACTTGAAAATTATAGACCCATTAGTTTATTGTCACATTTGTACAAATTGCTAACAAAGATTATTACCAACAGACTAGGAAGAAAGCTGGATGAGTATCAACCCCGGGAACAGGCGGGATTCAGGAAGGAGTACAGCACTAGAGACCACCTATTAACAATAAAAATAATCATCGAAAAATCAAACGAATATGGATTCCGATGCACGGCCTTTGTAGATTATGAAAAGGCGTTTGATACCATTGAACACTGGGCAATATATAGAGCATTAGCAAACAGTGGAATAGATCAAAGATACATACAACTCATACAACAACTAAACGAGGGAGTCACAGCAACATATACATTACACCGAAAACTAACCCAGTACCACTTGCAAGAGGAGTGCGACAGGGTGATACACTGTCGCCGAAACTCTTACCCTAACACTGGAGGACGTGTTCAAGAAGATAGAATGGCCAGATAAAGGAATAAATGTAAACGGAGAGCGGCTTACTAACCTACGCTATGCTGATGATATACTACTCGCGGAAAATTTAGAAGACTTGAAAGAAATGATCATTGATCTAAATAGAGAGTCAAAATAGGATTAAAAATGAATTTAAGAAAAACAAAAGTAATGCACCCTGGTCCAGATGTAGAAATTAGAATTGACGATTCTCAAATTGAACGAGTAGAAGAATATATATACCTAGGCCAAAGAATAGAACTAGGACGAAGCAGTGAAAAGAAGGAAATAAAAAGACGAATAAAAAGTGGATGGATCGCATTTGGAAGACTATCCTTCATTTTGAAAAACACAAAAATAGATCAACGCCTGAAAACAAAAGTATTCGAACAATGTATTTTACCGGCCATGACATATGGAGTAGAGAATTGGGCAACAACAAAAAGCAACATAGAATCAATGAGAATAGCACAAAGGGGAATGGAGAGAGCAATGTTAAATATAACAAGGAGAGATAAAGTTAGGAATGACAGAATAAGATCAATTACAAAAGTGACAGACATTGGTATTAAGATTGCCCAATTAAAATGGAGTTACGCAGGACACGTGGCGAGAAGTGACAAAAATAGATGGAACCGTAAAATAACTGAATGGAGACCGTGCGAGCATAAGAGAGGAAGAGGACGACCACCTATGCGTTGGTATGATGATTTTAAACGTACAGCTGGACTAAATTGGATCCAAATGGCACAAAATCGTGATAGGTGGAAGGAGTTAGGGAAGGCCTACATCCAAAAATGGATTTAATTAATTACATAATTAATTGGGCTTAGGAGAAGAAGAAGAAGAAGAAGAATACTAGTATTACTTTAAATGATTAATCAAGATCCCGTTTACATCTTCTAGATTGAAGTTATCTGTTCCTATTGCCAGGGCCTGATTTACCCATAAGGTGGGTCAACTGCAGCCTAAGATGCCAAAGTTTGGAGGATGCAATATTTTGAGGAGTAAACAAAAAAGTAAGTTCAACAGAGAAACTTTGAATGGTTATGACTTCCAGAATTACCGATCACCGTCCGCATTATTTCTAGTGAGGCTCTTAAGTTCAAATTCCAGAATCGTTCTAAAACCGCGCGTTTGAATAAAAGGCAGAGAAGAGAAGAAATACGAAGATGATCAAGAAAATACCAAAATTAAACATTTTTTCTCACATAGTGTGTAGTAATCGTCACCTTATCGACTTCACTGACTTTAAGCCCAAACTTTAGTGCATTAAATGTACAGCTCTAAGAGGCTTTCGGCTCATAAAACTGTGAAGATACTCTCAGAGAAGTAGACTCATTTATCTCACTGGATGTCCTGGTATTATGGCGCGTAAATGATGAAATTCGTGAATTGGTGACCTACAATGACATTCAACAAAACGATGACGAACTTAAAAAAATCTGAAAGACAGCACAGTATACCACTCAAAAAATATTTAGCACCAATCAGTTGTTTTATAAAAAGTTAACGAGTGCAGAAAGTATCAAGAGAAATTGGTTTGTTTATTCAAAATTAACCAGACAACGTTCCTAGCAGGTAAGGGTTTTGATGATTGGAAAAATAACCATATAATAAACGATCGTGACAACAACTCTAAACACAGAGAGTGCATCTCAAAATTTATTAATGAAAATCAAGTTTCACAAAGAGTGGACTTTAAAATAGCAAAACAGTACAAGGAAGAAGCTTTGTATTGGCAAAATGTTCCCTTAAGTTTGTTGAAGTTGCAAAGTTTTTAGCTTCCCATGGCCAGCCAATTCAAGGCGATAACAAAATATTACTGTCTGTACGAAATGGTCACTTTTTTGGCTGTGTACAACTGATTTCTAAATTCAATCACTTTATGTCCGAGTATGTAGCAAAATTTAGAAATAGTAGGTTGTCCCAAAAGTCCTGACTCCATTTTTTGTTTCTTTGTGCTTATAGTGTTTTTAACAACCTTCATCTTTACATTCTAAATGAGTTTGCAAAAAGTGAGCTTCGAGTTTTGATCCGCTATTGATGGAAACAGGAATTTTCAACAAGAAATGAAGGTGAAGGAACTGTACGTTAGTCAAAAGTTTCAAGATGATACAGGTGCTTTGAATCTCAGTCTTGAAGATTTGCCTGGTTCTAGCCATTAAAGTTGGACGATGGTAACTGGTAAGCTGCTTTGAACGCCGAACCTTCATTAAGCACTCAATCAACGATTCGTCGGCACCTCCAGCAACTTGATTTTGTCCATAAGAAGCCCCGCCAAGATCCGCACGAACTCACTGAAGCACAAGCCGCCAAAAGAGCCGAGATTTGCCGCCAACTGCCCAACAATCCATTGAATGACCGATTTTGGAAGCGAATTGTGACGTCGGGTGAAAAGTGGGTCTTTTTAGTACAGATCAATAGAAGAAGTGAGTTTAAAAAAGCCAAATTCTTCTGTCACTTCCGCGTAAAAATTGTTTCGGCAAGGCCATGATTTGCGTGTGGTGAAACTTTGAGGGCGTGCTTCATTTTGAGTTAGTTCCAAATGGTCTTATTGGAAGTTCCCGTTTCCAGCAATAGCGAATCAAAACTCAAAGCTCACTTTTTGCAAACTCATCTAGAATATAAAGATGAAGGTTGTTACAATACTATAAACACGAAGAAACAAAAAAATAAATAACAATTGAATTTTTCGCAGTTGAGTCAGAACTTTTAGGACAACTCAGTAAACGAAAAGGTCTTCTCTCATACTTATCAAGTACACCTGCCAATTAATTCATTATACAGATGGCAGACGAAATTAAGGGGGGGACATTGTTCAAGAAAACGTAAACGCCAAGTATTATTCCATAATTATGAACTCAGCACCAGATATGTCATACACAAATCAACTAGCTTTTGTAGTGGACTATGTGCTACCTATGGGAACTCCTATTGAATGATTTTTGACGTTTATTCCCAAATGTCGCCATAGATCGTAATTTTTATCTAAATAAATGTAGAGGACACAACTACGATAATGCGAGCAACATGTCTGGATGGTAAAAAAGTCTTCAGGCTACAATAAAATAAATAAATCCTTGGGCTCTTAGAGAATAAAAACATTTTTAAAATGAACGTTAAAACAAGAAAAAATGACAGGCCTTGCACTTCTATTTATTGAAAGCGAGTATCTACAGAGTATTTTGAAGATGTAGGCCAAATGTTTGCTAATTCTAAAGCCAGAAAAAGGATAATTTAAAAAAAATAGATTAAATTGATATGTGAATGTATGTAAACATCATATTAAAGTGTAGGCGAATAACAAAAATTGAAGATCAAATAAATATTTGTCTGAACAATCAATATTTTGTAATTTTTTGATAACGCCTCAGACGTGCAAAAATTGTTAGCCTAGGCCAGCAAAAGCCTTAATCAGATGATTAATGAGATGAGATAATTTTTATATTTGGTAAATTTTAATATGCTAATTTCGTATTTCTCTCATTAGAAATCTAGATATTGGTTTAAATACTATCAAAATGAATTCAGTGTATGATGAAATTTGGTTCTGTATATTACTAGAACAAATAACGCTACCAACAATCGAGTCACATTAGATTGCAAAATAAGCTATACTTTGCTTATTCTCGTTCTGAAGGCTTTGGCTGTCTGTAACCGGTTCCTTCCTTGGTGTTATAATCATGCCTAAAACATCTAGCAATAGTTTTTTTCGGTCTCACAGAACAAATCCTACTCATTATTTGGCAATACTTTAGTTTTAAATTACTTCTACAAATCTTCTTAGGTTTTAACATGATTGACATTGTCATTTAATTTGATCTAAATCCACTTTAATTTGCAGTAAAATCAAATTTAATTAAAATAACATTAAGTTATCACGAGCTTTACCAAGTAAACACTGGCAAAATTGATATACTTTGCACTAGCACACAGTTCACATTAAAACACAGAGGTGATTAATATTTGAAAATATATATTTTATATGTATACACATAAAATTACATATCACATACAAAGATTCAGAAATGTTGTAATTCTGCATTTGAGCAACCATTTAGCAAAGCAACATTAGTATGGCATACATCTTTTTAAGTCGGTAGTGAACATTATCAATAAACACAGTATGCAATGATCAATGCATGATCAGATAAAATTTAAGCATAATTAAACACAACCCTGTTTATACAACTGCAAGTAAAATTCCTAAATGTAATAGAAAATTATCTTTTTCTTCTACTTTTTAAAGGCTACTAGCCTATTTCCAACCACACAATCGTGTGGTACTATGAGCTGTCATGTTGAGCTTACCCTGGGTGGATGGCTAGCCTAACCCATTAAATTTAGTAGAATATACTTCATGATCAAAGACGTTTGTATGATAGCTGGAGAGCTTTTGGTGTTTGTTGTTGCTTTTGATCCAAGAGTCCAACTCTAGACTACCTTGTGCCAGTGTGACAAGCTGAGGCCTTGACCTTGCAGCTATCTCGCTAAGAAAACAAAATTACATATATTTCCTTTTAGTAAATCTATGCCCAAGCGTGCTTACAATTTCTTAAGGCAAATAATCATTGAAATCCTATTTAAAACCCCTACACACAGTGCTAGAGTTTGTTTTAGCAAGAAACAAAATCAGTTGTCTTTATCTTCATTACCATAAAAAATATAACATCCTTCTTAAGCAGACATACAGAAGTGGTCTTACATTTATACTGAAAAAACTTTCATATTGCAAATTTTCAATACCACTTTAAAAGTTAAAAATCTCCCAATTCAGTGCAATCTAAATTATCACAATTTGCATATCTGAGAATGCAGAAATGATAATAAAGAATAATTCAATGATTAATCATTAATCAACATATGCCACAAGTCATAAATTAACAAACAATAACTTTAACATGTTCAAACGAGATATGACACACTTTCTAATCATTAATATTTTAAGTCTCTTATTTGTACATGGCTATTCAATTGCTTAGTAAACCTTCTATATTATTATCATTTTCTTTATCACTCTTTTTTTGTAAAAGCTTGTCATCTTCATATTATACCACATTCTCCAACCCACCATAACATTTTCAATAAGGCAAACATCTTATTGTTGACTACTACACAAATTATAACATGTTGATACAGTAACTAAGTTGTGGGTCACATTAATAAATTATGTATTATTACCGCACATTATGCAGTATTCATCCAATAAAATAATTATTCATTAGGATTCAATTTCATATGTTAAGATTGTTAAACAACTCAAAAACTTTGAATAATGTCGTCATAATGAGACACAAGTTTTAGGTACTATAAAACTTTTTGATTTCTAGTTATGATGCACACGAAGAAATAAAAACTCTCCACATGAATTTTAGTATATTCTATGGTAATAGAGAATTCCACACTATTTCACTGAAGTACATTTTTCAGAAAGATAACATCAACCATATAACTTATGATCATCACTTGTCAAAGTCATGGCAAAACTGAAGTTCTACATAAACAATTATAATAATCTTTCTTGTTAAAAATACACAAATTTTGAGTTGATGCTATTAAGACTTCCTGAATAATTTGTCAGCTTCTCCATAATCAAGCAATAAATATAACATATTTAACTATGTGATAAATATTTTTAGCATTTTAATTTTTTTTCTTCAATAAATTAATACAGTTCCAATGCAATTATTTCATTTTTCATCATAATCAAGATGTGATGACGCAACTTTATGTATCAATCAGGTTCTCAAGGCACACACATCTATGCAGGGTTGTTGTTTACAAATAACTTGTGGTTTAGCTCGCCAATTTTATAGTGATCTCCTCTGAAGCCATTAGAGAAGAATTTGCTGCAACACAAAGTGTGTCAACATTCTAGTAACAACAACAAGATTATACTTCATAAAATAAATTGTATAACATATTATCACTAACAACATTCACAATGAAGACCATATCTCTTTGATCATTCATAAGTATCTTTTTGAATGCACTTCATATATTATGGTGCATTCATCACCAATATCAGAAAATTTAATTTGAATATGAGTAATAAAAATAAGCATTAAAACTACAAGTAAAAAACAAAGTCTCTGTATGTTTTTTATATCTCTTTGACTCTATGCTATTCATCCAAATATAAATTACCTCAACATTGAAAATGGATTAATTATAAGCTGCTCAACAAAAGCTTCGACTTGTTTTATTTTTGATTAGCCATTTAGATAAGCTCACAGTTTTACCTTCTATCTAGGAAAATATTTTGATTTAAGATTATTCCCTGGTAAAAAAATTCAATAGGTACAACTGAGAAATCAATTTGTATATACTAAACTAACCATTGCTACTTAAATTTCATTTAAAGTTATCTAATTAACTACACAAGAAAAAATAATTTTCAATCTATTATACATTTGAAGAGAGAGTAAACAAAGACAGCTTATACATTTGAACGAAAAGTAAACAAAGACGGCTAATATAAACCCCTGAGCGTATGTTTGGTTGCCTATCTTCTGGATCATTTTGCATATCTTACATAAGCTCACCACACCGACTATCCCAGTGTTATCATTTGTAAATAAATTGTTTCACGTTCCCACTTTGCAAAAACCTGAGAGAGAAGTTTGACAGCCTAGGAGGCCAAAAATACCTTTTTGCAGGCAATCCCTGGTTATCTAACAAAAGTACTTATACAAAAAAATACTAATTTAGAAAACAGAACCGATGGCATTCGTACAATCAGTGAATCTTGAAGCATTACGTTCCTAAATCAATTCTTAAGCTAAACAATAAATATAGACATTGAAAAAATTAACACCATAAGTGTACTACATATTGTTCATATGCAATTTTTAAATTCAAAATCAATTATTTTTTTTAATAAAAACGTGAACAGGTGTTTAGTGAAATTACATAAAAAGTACATCAATGAAAAAATATGTCTAAAAATAAACTGACATGTGGAAGAATGCACTGAACATCAAGTTATGCAGTAAATTATGTTCCTACTTATCAAAGAACCTTATAATCATTTGCAGTTACAAGTTCTTTCTCTCACTGGATTAAGCAAGTTCTCAAACTAATAAGTCTACTTTGGCAAATAGTGTGGTCAACATAAATTGGGATATTAATATACATGAACTGTATGATATCTATTGCAAAAAACTAACAAAAAAAAATGTTTAATGTTGGAAACTTTTTTATTGTTTTTAAACATATTTTCTCCCTGACGATCAATACATTGTTGCATATACTGAAACCAATTTTCATAACATTTTTTCTTTAACGAATAAGGTATCTCCGAGAAATGGGTTTTGAACGCAGTTTGTTCTTCATATGTGGGAATAAAAAGAAACCATTAGGGCGGATGACCCCCCAATTCGACGTTTTGAGAGCTCGCATTGCTATGGTGGAGAATGACTCCACGTTGCACGTTCTTATTTCTCCAAAGACTTCTGGCATGTCTACTTTTTCCAAAAAAAAAAGAAACAGGCGATAATTATATATCCAATATTCGTCAGCTATGACGATGTTGGTAAATAATTTTGAAGTACCGGGATCGTATTTCTTGAAAATTTCTTTCGACCAATCGATACGAGCCTTTTTTTGGGGCGATCGGTAACTTGTGCGGAATCCAGGGCGCACACAGATTTTTCACAGTTAAATGTTCACGCAATATCGAGTGTATCCTAGTCGTACTAATGCCTAAGGATGCCTGAATTTCACGATAAGTCACATAACAATCTTGCTTCATCAGTTTGCGCATGGCATCGATGTTGAAATCTAAGCCAACAAATGTCAGTGAAAAACTTTCCTATCCTCATACTTTCTTCCCTTATAGTTGTAGCACTATAATCTGGGAATTTTCAAACTCTCAACTAATTATCATCATAACAAATAATTGAAAAAAAATTATTTAAAAAATAAAAGAACAGAAAACCAATAAGGAATCTATTATAAAAAAACTAGTTATAAAATTAATTCAAACAATTAAAATTTGCTATAAAATTAATAAGGAAACGCAATTAAAGCACTAAAAAATGAAAAAAAATTCGAACAACTTCAATATAAATTTTTGCCCATCATTTCACACAGTATTCTTAAAATGCACATTAGAATGTAATAAATAGTATTAACTATACACCAACACGTTAAAATAATGGTCATCAATTGAAAATGATTAAACAAATAACTGGAAGAATCTAAAAAAGAGGTCTTATTAATACTTAAAAAAAAGTCCTTTGAAATATCAAGAAACAAGTTGACACATGCTGTAGGTGTTTATATCATGTAAGTGATGAGTAATATTTAATTAATAGTTAAGTATTAGGTTGGGCCCTATATTTTGTCCTTAGATGTCTAATAAATCTACAATTATTTGCATTTGCAGTAAAATGATTTAATTATGTTACATTAAAAAGTAATTTCTAAAGCACTTAAAACTTAAGTAATGCAGCATATCATATGCTGTTTCCAAAAATTATAAACAAAGAATTTTTAGATGGAAATTAAAAAAAAGATGTTCCACATTTAAAAATAAATTTGAAACTTAATACTTATCAAAGAACATAGAACAACGCTTGATTTCTACTTTACAGAAGATATAAAACACACAATTAGACTATTATAGCTGCATATTATTGGCAATCATTTCAGTTACTGAAATAGTAATTTTAAATATTCGAATTTTGTTTTTAAGTGTTCAAATATTTGAATGCCTATCCTGGTGTTAGTATAGAGTACCCTAATATATTAATAAATTATCAGCCAATTAACCTACTGATATAAATCGTTGAATAGTGTATTATGAGGATCAAGGATTGGTAAGAGGCTAGGAGGTTGGGGAGTTGTGTAGGTTGCTGATGTTTACACAATAATAAAAATACTGATAAATGCTCACTAGATCTAAGTTCTGCCAACAAATCCTATTTACAATTCCATTAAACCATGAGCCATGTGACCCCTGGCCAATACATGGCATACAATTGATGTGCATTATGTAGCAAATAAAAGAGGGTGAAAAATAAATTTCTGGCGTCTCAAATCTGGTACATATCAGTTATGAGAGACAACCCTGATAGAAAACATCAGGAAAAGCAGGGGAAAACCAGCTTATTTTCTCAACATAAAAATCACGTGGTACAAGCAAAGAAAATAGCCCTCAGTTCCCGGCCAGTTTGTTGTAACCAGAAGATGTTAAGAATACTTGGAAGGAGAAAAAATCAAAATAGGAATATAGAACGTGAAAACCCCTTTTGAAACCAGAAAACTTAAAAACGCATGTTGGAAATAGAAAAATCCGGGTTGCGTGTTAAAATCCATCTGAGACTAGATGGCCAAATTGCAATAAAATAAAGCAGGATAAATATACCTTTTACTCCTCAGGGAAGAACGATAATCAATATAAAAACGAAACAGAAATAATACTCGAAAATAGAATAACATAGCAGTAAATTTTATTCTTTTATCAGTTAGGAATTCAGATACAAGGAAAGGTGCAGAACATCAATATAATCCAAATATAGCCCCAATAACAGACACATTTGAAGATGTTCTAAATATATGGTATGCCGAAATCAAAGATCTATTCAAATTAACAAAACCTGACTATAATTATGGAAGACCTAAATGCACAGGTTGGATAAGATCAAGTTGAAGATGTAGTGGGAGATTATAGACTTGGAGACAGAAATGAACAGGGTAATCGTCTGTTTGAGTTCTTTCAAGAACATTTATTCATAACTGCTTATAGTTCAACCTCCATCTTCAATATCAGTGTACTTAGATATTAGCACACAACGCAAAATATCATATATGCAATCAGATATACTATATATTGGTTAAACGTTGCTTTAGAAATATCATTAAAAGCACAAAAACACTCCTAGGATCTAACATAAGATCAAATCACATCCCAGTCAGCTCAAATGCAATCAAAACTCAAAATTTTGAAAACAAAAAACAGTCACCAATAGATGTTAAACTACTGAAAGAAGAAGACAAAAAGAACCTAGTTAAAAAAAATAAAACAAATAACTCTCAAAAGTTAAAAATGGAGCAAGTGTAGAAGCACAATGGAAGAGAATATAGAAAAATTAAATAGAGGAAGAAAAAAGCAGGAGTAAATTACATAAGAAATCCCAAAACTAATTAAGGAAAAAAGAAAATAAAAAGAAAGAAAGAAAAAATTTAGAGTATTATACTGAAAAGAAAACTTAATTCCAAAAAAACAGTGGATATAAAAACAATGTGAAGAAATAGAACTCGGTAACAAATATGATAATTTGTAATTACACCAAAAAAATTAAAAAACAGGTGTTTTCGGAAACAATACGTCCCTGCAATATGACTGATGTTAATGGTAAGCTTATACAAAGATAAATTGGAAATATGGGAAGAATATGTTGAAAACTTGTTTCATAACAACCAAGATAAATTGCAACATGACAATTATAATAATGAAGGTCCTAATATACTCAAATCAGAAGTACAGTATGCAATAAGAACTAAAAAACAATAAAAATTTTGGTCCAGATGCAATAAATGCAGTAATAATTAAATTCATTACAAAAAAGTTGATTTATTTGTGAGCCTACTAAATAAAATACGATATAGGGAAAATTCCACAAGATTGGTGAAAATTCATATTCATTCTGATATAAAAAAACAACTCTTTCAAAGAACAAAATCCCATAAATCTACAGGTATTTGCATATTTATAACATAAGAAATCTACTGTCAAGAGAGATTGGTACCGAAAAGTTATTTATTACATTGAATTGATTCTAATAAAATCTCTTAGATATTGTATTAATGTAACTTCTGGCAAAGGTCACAATTCAGTCAAAACTTGAATAGTAAATTTTGAGAAAGTCAGTAAAACATTGAAATGCTACAATCAATTCAGACATGACAGCATAAAAAGATTCCTGGAGATTAAAAATCAACCTCAATTGGTACAATGTAGAAATGACATATTCTGTCTATGCTGTAAATGGCATCCAATTCTCAGGACTTAAAAATAATAAAATATCAAGTATTTTAAAATAAAAAGAATAATGTGAAGCATACCTCTCAACTATCTGCAGTATTATAATCAGGCCATGAAGCCATTTATATCTGATTCATGGCCCTTCATGAAAAGCACATGATGGCAAGACTAGAGATCTATAGCAATAGTCAAGCAAGTCCATGTGGGTTCACCTAAACAACGAAAATATCAAAGCTTTTGCAATCATAGTCACTATCTGAACAGGCAAGTCTATCACTTTTAACAAAAAAAAAGTACTATATGGCTAAAGCTGTTAACAGTAGAAGTGAAGGCAGTTGTAGGATAAGACAGAATATTTGACGATTAGGGCCATAAAAACAAAAGATTTTAACTCAAAATAATTATTTCATTTACTATGATGCTCAACTGAATCGAGAACAATAAAAAAGCACATAAATATGAACACCAAGACTACAAACTCATATACAAGGTAGTACATTGCTTGTAATGACAAACCCAATATCAGCACATGCTGCACTATTTTACTTGAATGATCAGGCCAAACAGGACATGAAGTCAGTAACTCAAGAAAGAAAATTATTTATTATTAGACACATCTAGACCACCATTATCACAATTTTTTGTACTGTTCTTCAGAATTTGTGTTTTTCATAATATGTGTCAGAAATATATGGACACCATATGTTGAAGCCACCATTGTGAGAGTTTCCTATGCTTGTGGGTAGCCAATCTTCAAGAATAGACGTTTGAAATTCTCTATATTCATATTAATATTTCTAAGCCGTAAAAGGATCATCACTCTTCAAAATGTTGACCATAACATTCAACATATTACCAATCTTATAGAAAACCAATGGTAATTGCAATAGGCAAACCAAGGGTCAGAAGGTAATACAGCCACTGGCTGCAGAACCATCAAAGCAGTTTTTATAATTAAGTACTTTATACGATCTTTAAACTACAATCCTTACTTTACTGTTCCACTTTCAGCTATATTGAGTTTTAGATTTGTTCCATAAACAAAATATATAATCGCAATCAACTTGAAAATACCAAATTAGTTTTTTCTTCAGCAGTTTCTTTTATTTCTTTTAGTTAAGTCTTACAATTATTATAGTTTTTAAACCAAAATAAACTTAGATTGGAAAAATGCAATACCCCAAACAAAATAATAAATGATGTTAAAAAATGTTTTATATACCTCCTTCACAATGGCGTCCTTGAAATCCCTCAGGACAGCTGCATATCCCAGGAAAAGTATAATTCCACCATTCATGAACCACAATTAACACAACGCAGTATGGCAGTATGACCCATGTACCCTTCAGGACACCGACATATCCTCTCGTGATTATGCCAACCCATCATTTGCTCATTTCTTATCATATTCAGGATTAGGACCTTCAAATCCAAGAATGTAAATAAAGAAAACAAATTTAAACACCATACTTACGCCTGCTTCTCTGGGAATTCTAATAATTCTAGCTGTTCTAATAATATTATTCACAAGCGCCTTCCAAGTAAAATTAACATAGCCCGTTTCGGCCAGGATAAGATTAAGGTATTTTTCAAAATTCGTACAAAGTATGTATAGTAGAACATTCCCATTTATAATTCCATAGATATCTGCAGACATACCTCTACATTAAAAATAGTTTTTAGCTGCAGTAGGACCATGTTTGCTTGAGCTTACCGCTAAACAATTTAACCTGCTATATTTTCTTGATGCCATGTCACCGTTGTTGCAAAAATCATTCGAGTTATTTCTGCCATTGCAAAGAAGCCTCGTCACTCTTATTGTTGGCGGTGGTGCTGTTAATAAAATGTGCATTACAAACTGTACTTTGCAACTTTCTATGTAAATAAATTCTTATATAGCTTACGTGTGCGAGTTGAAGTATTTTTAATCATGGTGAAATATTTTATTTACTTAAATGTCAAAATTTATATACGAATATAAATGCACAAGTTTCTGAAGTGAATAAAGACTAAAAATATATATTTACCATTTATATTTTGCTGAGATGTAAGTTCACTGGCACCAATTTAACCTGTACAATGTTATGATTCATTTTAAAGTAAATATAGGCAACCAATGTTTCAAGCGTAGAGATATTTACCTAAACGCTCGTTGTGCGCAAATCGAATTCTACGTTAAAAAGCGCGCTACTGTTTAATTTTTAAACGTGAAAATCAAATTAATAAATAATAAAAATAATATTAAAATACAAGACAAATTAAATTTATTTACGTAAAACTTAGTATAATTAAAGTAAATAGTATATATTCATCATTGCAAATGGCCTCAAGGACCCTTGTCTAAAGCAACGATCTTCCAATTCTTCCTAATTCCTCACAATTTTCTATTATTCCCATTTTTAGTAGGTCACCTTTGACATCTTTCAACCACGTCCTAGGGGGCCTCCCTCTTCTATTTCTTCCTTCCGCTTCTTCCTCCATTACTTTTTTCGGGATTCTATTGTGGTTCGTTCTTGACAGGTGTCCCAAGCATCTTAATCTTTCTTGTTTAATAATGTTTGTCACTGGGGCACCTTTGTAGAGATTATATAATTCTTCATTCGTTTTCCTTCTCTACGTATTCTGAATTTTTATGCTTTCATTGATTCTTAGCATTCTTCGTTCCCATTTCTCCACCCACTCTTTTACTTTGACCGTCAACACCCAACTTTCCAAACCGTTTATCACAACCGGCCTTATTATTAATTCATACATCCGCACTTTAGATGCCCACCATTCCTTTTTGTCCTTCAATAGCGAGTTTAACAACTCCTTCTTGTTATTCCTGTCCTCGCTACTTTCTCAAAACTGTACAGAGTTTGCTGGTTGCCTATTCAAAGGGTTCTATTCTCTATATCACTGTTGCTGTCATTTAGTATCATATGCTTTAGCTTTTGTTAGTTGACTTTTAGGCCGAACTTTTCTGTTTTCCATGACTGTCTTTGAAAAGACCACTTTAGGTGGTTCCTCTTGTGTTCTAGCTAATATCGTAAAGTCATTCGCATTAAAACTGGGACTTTACATGTCCTGCCATTACATTCCTATCGGAAATACACTAGACATTTTTAAACCATCGGCACACAGCTCATCGTAGCATTTTAATTCTAAAACTGAGCCCTTACAAGTCCTGCCGTTGCAGATTTACACTTCATTGCATTTTAAGGCATTCCTAGTGAAAATACATTGAAAACATTTTACCTGGGGACACTCAAATTGTCGTAGCATGTAAATGTTCAAGCTGGTCCATTATATGTCCTGTCATTAGAATCCTATCGGTAATACACTGGAAATTTTTTTAACAAGCCAGCACACAGACCGTCGTATACTTTAAACATTAAAATTGGGACATTCCATGTCCTGCCATTACATTCCTATCGGTAATACAATAGAAATTATTTAACAAGCCGGCACACAACTCGTCGTAGACTTTGAACGTTAAATTTGGGACCTTACATGTCCTGCCTTTACATTCCTGTTGGTAATACATTTGAAAGTTTTTAAACAGTCGGCACACAGCTCGTCGTAGATTTTAAATTTTAAAACTGGGTCCTTACATGTCCTGCCGTTGCAGATTTACACTGGATTGCAGTTTAAGGCTTTCCTATTGAAAATAAACTGGAAATATTTTAAGTGGGAGACACACAACTCGTCGTAGCCTGTAAATGTTCAAGCTGCCCCCTTATATGTGCCGCCACTAGAATCCTATCGGTAATACAATAGAAATTTTTTAACAAGCTGGCACACAACTCGTCGTAGACTTTGAACGTTAAATTTGGGACCTTACATGTCCTGCCTTTACATTCCTGTCGGTAATACATTTGAAAGTTTGTAAACAGTCCTGCACACAGCTCGTCGTAGAAATTAAATTTTAAAACTGGGTCCTTACATGTCCTGCCGTTGCAGTTTAAGGCTTTCCTATTGAAAATACACTGGAAATATTTTAAGTGGGAGACACACAACTCGTCGTAGCCTGTAAATGTTCAAGCTGCCCCCTTATATGTCCCGCCACTAGAATCCTATCGGTAATACAATAGACATTTTTTAACAAGCCGGCACACAACTCGTCGTAGACTTTGAACGTTAAATTTGGGACCTTACATGTCCTGCCTTTACATTCCTGTCGGTAATACATTTGAAAGTTTTTAAACAGTCGGCACACAGCTCGTCGTAGAAATTAAATTTTAAAATGCGTCCTTACATGTCCTGCCTTTGCAGATTTACACTGCATTGCAGTTTAAGGCTTTCCTATTGAAAATACACTGGAAATATTTTAAGTGGGAGACACACAACTCGTCGTAGCCTGTAAATGTTCAAGCTGCCCCCTTATATGTCCCGCCACTAGAATCCTATCGGTAATACAATAGACATTTTTTAACAAGCCGGCACACAACTCGTCGTAGACTTTGAACGTTAAATTTGGGACCTTACATGTCCTGCCATTACATTCCTATCGAAAATACATTTGAAAGTTTGTAAACAGTCCTGCACACAGCTCAGCGTAGAAATTAAATTTTAAAACTGGGTCCTTACATGTCCTGCCGTTGCAGTTTAAGGCTTTCCTACTGAAAATACACTGGAAATATTATAAGTGGGAGACACACAACTCGTCGTAGCCTGTAAATGTTCAAGCTGCCCCATTATATGTCCTGCCGTTAGAATCCTATCGGTAATACAATAGACATTTTTTAACAAGCCGGAACACAACTCGTCGTAGACTTTGAACGTTAAATTTGTGATATTACATGTCCTGCCATTACATTCCTATCGAAAATACATTTGAAAGTATTTAAACAGTCGGCACACAGCTCGTTGTAGAAATTAAATTTTAAAACTGCGTCCTTACATGTCCTGCCGTTGCAGATTTACACTGCATTGCAGTTTAAGGCTTTCCTATTGAAAATACACTGGAAATATTTTAAGTGGGAGACACACAACTCGTCGTAGCCTGTAAATGTTCAAGCTGCCCCCTTATATGTCCCGCCACTAGAATCCTATCGGTAATACAATAGACATTTTTTAACAAGCCGGCACACAACTCGTCGTAGACTTTGAACGTTAAATTTGGGACCTTACATGTCCTGCCATTACATTCCTATCGAAAATACATTTGAAAGTTTGTAAACAGTCCTGCACACAGCTCGTCGTAGAAATTAAATTTTAAAACTGGGTCCTTACATGTCCTGCCGTTGCAGTTTAAGGCTTTCCTATTGAAAATACACTGGAAATATTTTAAGTGGGAGACACACAACTCGTCGTAGCCTGTAAATGTTCAAGCTGCCCCCTTATATGTGCCGCCACTAGAATCCTATCGGTAATACAATAGAAATTTTTTAAAAAGCTGGCACACAACTCGTCGTAGACTTTGAACGTTAAATTTGGGACATTACATGTCCTGCCTTTACATTCCTTTCGGTAATACATTTGAAAGTTTGTAAACAGTCCTACACAGCTCGTCGTAGTAATTAAATTTTAAAACTGGGTCCTTACATGTCCTGCCGTTGCAGATTTACACTGGATTGCAGTTTAAGGCTTTCCTATTGAAAATAAACTGGAAATATTTTAAGTGGGAGACACACAACTCGTCGTAGCCTGTAAATGTTCAAGCTGCCCCCTTATATGTCCTGCCATTAGAATCCTATCGGTAATACAATAGAAATTTTTTAACAAGCCGGCACACAACTCGTCGTAGACTTTGAACGTTAAATTTGGGACCTTACATGTCCTGCCTTTACATTCCTGTCGGTAATACATTTGAAAGTTTTTAAACAGTCGGCACACAGCTCGTCGTAGAAATTAAATTTTAAAACTGGGTCCTTACATGTCCTGCCGTTGCGGATTTACACTGCATTGCATTTTAAGGCTTTCCTATTGAAAATACACTGGATATATTTTAAGTGGGAGACACACAACTCGTCGTAGCCTGTAAATGTTCAAGCTGCCCCCTTATATGTGCCGCCACTAGAATCCTATCTGTAATACAATAGAAATTTTTTAAAAAGCTCGCACACAACTCGTCGTAGACTTTGAACGTTAAATTTGGGACCTTACATGTCCTGCCTTTACATTCCTGTCGGTAATACATTTGAAAGTTTTTAAACAGTCGGCACACAGCTCGTCGTAGAAATTAAATTTTAAAACTGGGTCCTTACATGTCCTGCCGTTGCAGTTTAAGGCTTTCCTATTGAAAATACACTGGAAATATTTTAAGTGGGAGACACACTACTCGTCGTAGCCTGTAAATGTTCAAGCTGCCCCCTTATATGTGCCGCCACTAGAATCCTATAGGTAATACAATAGAAATTTTTTAAAAAGCTGGCACACAACTCGTCGTAGACTTTGAACGTTAAATTTGGGACCTTACATGTCCTGCCTTTACATTCCTGTCGGTAATACATTTGAAAGTTTTTAACAGTCGGCACACAGCTCGTCGTAGAAATTAAATTTTAAAACTGGGTCCTTACATGTCCTGCCGTTGCAGATTTACACTGCATTGCAGTTTAAGGCTTTCCTATTGAAAATACACTGGAAATATTTTAAGTGGGAGACACACAACTCGTCGTAGCCTGTAAATGTTCAAGCTGCCCCTTATATGTCCCGCCACTAGAATCCTATCGGTAATACAATAGACATTTTTTAACAAGCCGGCACACAACTCGTCGTATACTTTGAACGTTAAATTTGGGACCTTACATGTCCTGCCTTTACATTCCTGTCGGTAATACATTTGAAAGTTTTTAAACAGTCGGCACACAGCTCGTCGTAGAAATTAAATTTTAAAACTGGGTCCTTACATGTCCTGCCGTTGCAGTTTAAGGCTTTCCTAAAATACACAGGAAATATTATAAGTGGGAGTCAAAGAACCCATCGTAGCCTGTAAATGTTCAAGCTGCCCCCTTATATGTCCTGCCATTAGAATCCTATCGGTAATACAATAGACATTTTTTAACAAGCCGGCACACAACTCGTCGTATACTTTGAACGTTAAATTTGGGACCTTACATGTCCTGCCTTACATTCCTATCGGTAATACATTTGAAAGTTTTAAACAGTCCTAGCACAGCTCGTCGTAGAAATTAAATTTTAAAACTGGGTCCTTACATGTCCTGCCGTTGCAGTTTAAGGCTTTCCTATTGAAAATACACTGGAAATATTTTAAGTGGGAGACACACAACTCGTCGTAGCCTGTAAATGTTCAAGCTGCCCCCTTATATGTGCCGCCACTAGAATCCTATCGGTAATACAATAGAAATTTTTTAACAAGCCGGCACACAACTCGTCGTAGACTTTGAACGTTAAATTTGGGACCTTACATGTCCTGCCATTACATTCCTATCGAAAATACATTTGAAAGTTTGTAAACAGTCCTGCACAGCTCGTCGTAGAAATTAAATTTTAAAACTGGGTCCTTACATGTCCTGCCGTTGCAGTTTAAGGCTTTCCTATTGAAAATACACTGGAAATATTTTAAGTGGGAGACACACAACTCGTCGTAGCCTGTAAATGTTCAAGCTGCCCCCTTATATGTCCCGCCACTAGAATCCTATCGGTAATACAATAGACATTTTTTAACAAGCCGGCACACAACTCGTCGTAGACTTTGAACGTTAAATTTGGGACCTTACATGTCCTGCCTTTACATTCCTGTCGGTAATACATTTGAAAGTTTGTAAACAGTCCTGCACACAGCTCGTCGTAGAAATTAAATTTTAAAACTGGGTCCTTACATGTCCTGCCGTTGCAGTTTAAGGCTTTCCTATTGAAAATACACTGGAAATATTTTAAGTGGGAGACACACAACTCGTCGTAGCCTGTAAATGTTCAAGCTGCCCCCTTATATATCATGCAATTAGAATCCTATCAATAATACAATAGAAATTTTTTAACAAGGTGGCACATAACTCGTCGTAGACTTTGAACGTTAAATTTGGGACCTTACATGTCCTGCCATTACATTCCTATCGAAAATACATTTGAAAGTTTGTAAACAGTCGGCACACAGCTCGTCGTAGAAATTAAATTTTAAAACTGCGTCCTTACATGTCCTGCCGTTGTTGATTTACACTGCATTGCAGTTTAAGGCTTTCCTATTGAAAATACACTGGAAATATTTTAAGTGGGAGACACACAACTCGTCAGCCTGTAAATGTTCTTGCCTTACATGTCCCATTACATTCCTATCGAAAATACATTTGAAAGTTTTAACAGTCCTGACACCTCGTCGTAGCCTGTAAATGTTCAAGCTGCCCCTTATATGTCCCGGGAATCCTATCGGTAATACAGACATTTTTAACAAGCCGGAACACAACTCGTCGTAGACTTTGAACGTTAAATTTGGGACCTTACATGTCCTGCCTTTACATTCCTATCGAAAATACATTTGAAAGTAAACAGTCACACAGCTCGTTGTAGAAATTAAATTTTAAAACTGCGTTTACATGTCCTGCCGTTGCAGATTGCAGTTTAAGGCTTTCCTATTGAAAATACACTGGAAATATTTTGGGAGACACACAACTCGTAGCCTGTAAATGTTCAAGCTGCCCCCTTATATGTCCCGCCACTAGAATCCTATCGGTAATACAATAGACATTTTTTAACAAGCCGGCACACAACTCGTCGTAGACTTTGAACGTTAAATTTGGGACCTTACATGTCCTGCCTTTACATTCCTGTCGGTAATACATTTGAAAGTTTTTAAACAGTCGGCACACAGCTCGTCGTAGAAATTAAATTTTAAAACTGGGTCCTTACATGTCCTGCCGTTGCAGTTTAAGGCTTTCCTATTGAAAATACACTGGAAATATTTTAAGTGGGAGACACACAACTCGTCGTAGCCTGTAAATGTTCAAGCTGCCCCCTTATATGTGCCGCCACTAGAATCCTATCGGTAATACAATAGAAATTTTTTAACAAGCCGGCACACAACTCGTCGTAGACTTTGAACGTTAAATTTGGGACCTTACATGTCCTGCCTTTACATTCCTGTCGGTAATACATTTGAAAGTTTTTAAACAGTCGGCACACAGCTCGTCGTAGAAATTAAATTTTAAAACTGGGTCCTTACATGTCCTGCCGTTGCAGATTTACACTGCATTGCAGTTTAAGGCTTTCCTATTGAAAATACACTGGAAATATTTTAAGTGGGAGACACACAACTCGTCGTAGCCTGTAAATGTTCAAGCTGCCCCCTTATATGTGCCGCCACTAGAATCCTATCGGTAATACAATAGAAATTTTTTAACAAGCCGGCACACAACTCGTCGTAGACTTTGAACGTTAAATTTGGGACCTTACATGTCCTGCCTTTACATTCCTGTCGGTAATACATTTGAAAGTTTTTAAACAGTCGGCACACAGCTCGTCGTAGAAATTAAATTTTAAAACTGGTCCTTACATGTCCTGGTTTCAGATTGCAGTTTAAGGCTTTCCTATTGAAAATACACTGGAAATA